>BSBK01002608.1:1530000-1927599 GCA_027943335.1 Chamaecyparis obtusa | reverse complement strand
TAATATATATATATGTATATATATATATGTATATATATGTATATATATGTATATATATATATATATGTATATATATATATATATTATGTATATATATATATATGTATATATATATATATATATATGTATGTATATATATATATATGTGTGTGTATGTATATATATATACCCTATTACATTCTACATGATCAGGTCATCCCATTAGGCTTTCCTAATTACAAAAACTCTTGCTAAGATACACATGGTACCTAAAACAAGTATACAATGATTCCATTACAACAATTAAGGACCGACATCCTTAATTTTCATTTGCCAAACAAAATGCACACTACACTTCTGAAGTCAGCTCCCAAATAAGTCTTCTCTAGATCACACGCCACAGCTGACATCATCCGACATCCCGTACCTTGCGCTGACCAACGAACATCCATCAGTGCCTTGTCTTTTATCTCTTAAGCTCACATACACCTAACCCATATCATCTGTAAGATATACCAACATACAGAGACTCACTCTGTCAGCTTCCACTGTCATTGTCTAGTAACTAGTCTTCACCAAAATATTTTTAACTCATCCAATATGCACCGTTACATGATGCGATCTTAGATATAAGATCACAACATCTTGTTGTGCTCTCATCTATCTTCGCACATTTTGAAATATTCGTACAGTGTCCATACATTGTCATAATCAGCTTGTACTCTTCACAAAGACATATGTTGACATCGGTGACAAACCATAAATGACAACAGTATGAATTCTCATTCAGTAACATAGTGATTAAACATATTAAATGTATCAATCACCACCCCATGCATTAGCAATATCCAATAGAATATTCATAATTATTATTGATGAAAATTCATAATTAACACCTATAATGGACAAACCTATGTACACTACACAATCAAATGTTCCATCACTATGAAACCAATTCCCAAAAATTATAAACTTACAAACTATATTTTGCCAACATGACGAAACTCCAATACAAGTCCAATTTTGACGGGCAGTAACAAATATATGAAATGCATAACTAAAACAAGAGGATTAGTTATTGATAATGATGTGGAAAAAAAATACCCAATGCCTAATGGAAATAGAAATACAATTGTTTTCCATGAATAATTTTATAAATATGCATAGTAGAAGAATGATAAAAAAAATTTAAATCATCTAATTACAATAAGTACTACATGACAAATACCCAAAGTAATCAAAATATTGAATTTGATGAAGAAAAACTTGAAAAACATGTGCTACTATGTCATAACCCAATTTGGTTCACCTAGATTTTAGGACTATTGTGTGAATGTATTAGACTTATGTTGACTTGATTGAAGATTTGTCAACCCAAGTTGTATTGAATACATGATTTAGATATAGTTTTATTATATTTTTCTAATTATTTTGTGATGAAATATATAGATGAAATTAAAGTATGATGTTATATGTGAGTTTTACTTGCATTATGAAATATGTTAATGAATTATTATTGATTATGAAAATTGAAAAGTTGAATGTGTTATGCATTTTATTTAGATTTTGGGTTTAATGAAACTAACCTATTGATGATATTATGAGTTTGAGCATGTATGACAAGAGATGGAGATAGAAATGTGATTGAGTTAGAGTGATTTATCTTGTCGACAAGGATGAGATTGGAATAAGATTGATTACAAGCACACACCATATAGATTTTTGCTTTCATATAACTTAAGTTTCTTGAAGTGTGTATGTGTATGTTAAGTGAAATTTTACTTACCTTGAGAGTAATGGGAATTTGATTTATTTCATTTTATGTTAGTATTGATGTTTTTAAAATAGTGATGTGGAAATTAATGTATTCATATGATTATATTATAATGCTTTTCAAATCTTTTATTAATTCAAATAAATAACGTTAATTATTTTAGAGAAACTTCAAACCTTGCATCAGGAGGTGATTCAAAATGTTAACTTAACATTAACATGGCTTGTCATTCCTAGTCAATACTATGCATAATAGAGAGGAAGATTGGGAGTTGTTGCTCAGTACTAGGGAGAGAGCTGTAAATCCTTGTTCATAGATGGCAGCCTCTCCACTGTTAACACAAGGGAAAGGAGAAGTGACCGCATAGAAAAGGGTGTATGTGTGAAGGAAGGAGGAAATTAAGGAAAATTCCCATCGATAACTGGCATTTTTCAAAGAAAGAAGTGGAAAAATTAAAGGGAGACTCAACAACCTTGAAAATGTGGGGCAAAATCAGAATAAAACCGCGCTTAGTATAAGTTAATAAAGGGAGGCACATGATAGTTAAAGAGGGGAGGACACACAAAAATTTAAAGGAGGACGGTGGTGAGGAAGGTGGTAGAGATTCTTTCATAAGGGGGGAAATATCTTTTTATTTTAGGCCAATGAGGGATTGAAAGAAAAACCAAGCTTAGAGAGAGAGGGGAGTGTTTTGGGTAGAAGACGCGAAAATAAATAAAAGGAGAAGAAGGATGTCATGCATCATAAATTTAAAGTGAATAGAACATGGATTTAACAGAGACTAAACAGTGGAATAAAAATTTTTGCCATACTTTTCAAATTATACTAAAAAACTAGGTTCTTTTCTGAGTTTGCTTTCATGTCTTAAAGAAATGATAGTGCATTTGAAATTATGTTTCTGATTAACACTATCGATGAAATATTTTAGCTACTTATCGCAAGATGTTTGTCTTTGGAAACCCAAAACCATCCTCAAATTTTGACTTGATTGCCTTTGAATGAACAGAAATCTAAATTCATGTTTAAAAAATGTTCTATTTAGCATCTATGATAAATTTAAGAAAATAATCGATGGATACCAAAGGATAGTTGCATAAGCTTGAGATGATGTTTCGGTTGACTGCTCATAAAATTTTATTTTTATCATAATATTTATGTTTGAATCTTTGGGGAATTAGGATGTTGTTCGCTAAATATCAAGAAATGTGACTAGAAATCTATGTTTATCCGGTAACATATCATGTATATAGATCTGTTTATTTTTATATTTTATTGCTGGAAGGGAATTAAAATAAACCTTTGTTTAAAATTGAAATTAGCTATTATCTTAGAACCCAATCACTGGTAAAAGACAGTAAACACAAACAAAATTCTTTTGACAACTTTCGTATTGGACTTATGGTTAAAAACTTAAAAAGACATGCTTGTTGTTTTTCTTATTTTAAATTGTGACAAGAACTTGATTAACTTCTTGTAGTAGTGGCATGATTGTATAAAATATGAAATATGGTTATACTTTATTAACATATTTTTCTGAGACTGAGTATTTATGGCTATTTGAGTAAAAAGTAAATTTTGTATAATAAGAAAACCAT
This sequence comes from Chamaecyparis obtusa, assembly GCA_027943335.1. Taxonomy (NCBI): domain Eukaryota; kingdom Viridiplantae; phylum Streptophyta; class Pinopsida; order Cupressales; family Cupressaceae; genus Chamaecyparis; species Chamaecyparis obtusa. Next base: position 1,924,251 of record BSBK01002608.1, on the reverse strand, counting down.
TCATTTTTCACAAGAAAATTGTTTATGTAAAAAAAAAATACCATTAAAAGTAAGGATAAAGTTGTATTTATGATGTTTCTTAGTCCTACATTTTTTTATGTTTAGAGAAAGATATCTTGGGAAAGGGTGTCGAATATGAGGAAACATATAAGGGTAAAATTATTTCCTTTTACCTACCAGTAGAAATTTGGTTATTTATGGTTAGGCCTAAGCTATGCAAGCACATAATGGCCTTTGTGTTGGTTATTATATTTTCTCTCTACCATATTTGTTTTAGTTCTACTTTTATGTTTAATAAAAGTAGTTAATTCATAGCTTGCACCAGATTTCTTTTCGACCCATCAGTGCCAACTTGATAGATCACTCGAGAAGGTTCATTGTGCTCTTCATTTCAGGATGAGCCCCAAGGGAGCTAACCACTCTGTCGTTGGAAAGAACAAATGTCTGAATCATATTTTCATCTTGATATTTGTAGATGGATGACTGATTGTCCAATGGCATATATATTTTGTATATATCTTGTCTCATTTCAACCTATTGGGTCTTGTACTCCATTTTAATTATATCTATGTACTTTGATGTTTGATGTGCGACAGTATGGTCGACATCCCTTATGCATTATTTACTCATGTTGTACTAATCGATAGTATGGTTGATTTTTATCAATTTTGTACTTGATGTTGTTGACATTTTTTTAGATTATTGTAATTTCTTTTTCATAGAAATGGAATTTATATTGTGGAAAAGTCTTTGTATCTTGTAGACTTTGTTTTTGAGTTTGACTTTCCAATTTTTCTATTGTAGAGGTTACATGCTTCTTATGTGTAAGCTTTATTCTTTATATACTATGCAAAGGCCAAAAAATTATGCTAACTACCAACTTATGGATACAAATGGGCCTTGTCAATGGAGAACTTGCAAAATTGTTGATATTGTCTATAGACATGGGTCAAAGTCCCCATATGTCCCCATGTGTGTTATAAACAAGAGTTGACAAATATAATGGCCAATCTTAGGATTCAAAAGACCTAAACACTATACCAATAAGACAGATAACAATAGGCAATTGGAAAAAAATACCAATCATAATTGCATGAACTATTATAATTCACAAATCCCAAGGTTAAACACTACAAAAAAAAACTATAGATATTATAAAAATAGAAAGGAAAGTCCTAAAATTCACAGCCATATCAAGAGTGAAATCATTAGAGGGACTTTCCATTGAACAAACATTTTCTTTTGACATATACTATAAAATGAAAAACAACTCATTTACAATAATCAGAAAGAAAGGAGAAAGTTGTTTATAATAACTATGTAGCACAAAAAAAGGTCAGTGCACATCTCACCTTTCATGCATAATCTATGATATCTTAAATAACATATAGTTTTTCATGTTGACATGTGTTCATCTTGTAGGAATTCCTCTACCACAAGAGGAATGAAAGAACTTTATAGTCTAAGAACAAAAAACTATATATTTTACACAGTACAAAACATCATTGTTTCATTGGGTTTACTAGATTGGATGCTTCATTTTCTTCACTAACACTCCATATTTTCCTTTGTCATGACCTTGTGAATACCATATAAGTCCATGTGAATACCTATTAGCTTAACCTATAGTAAATACAAAGTCTAGTTATAATGCCCAGCCAGGGAACCTAGGAGAATTTAACCTAATACATGTCACTAAGTTTACAAAATAATTTTTTTCTTAAGTGTTTACAAACAATGATGATAACAATGTGGAAGAAATACAACCATGGGATACAACCAAGTACATAAGCACAACTCAATTATAGTTAACAATCCTCGAGGGTCCCATAACGTAGAATTACGTATAACAAAATAAATAATTAGATTAAGAATGATTAAAATTAACTTAAATGAATAACAAGTACATCCAACACCATAAGGTATACATAATGATACAACATCCTCTACACAAGTCGTAGGGTATGTCACAATAATCGAATACAAAATAATACAATATCTGCAACTCTGAAACATTGATACAAGATATAATCATGAACATCAAAAGATAGGAATGAACAAGCCTCCAATGAAGAATAAGAAGAAGGTAACAGGTACAAGCATCCTCTAGCACCACTGTAGGAATGTTGGAATCTCAAATGGTAAAAGATAACACTACCACCCAACCTCATGGAACCAAAGGTCTACTCCCACCATGCTGAGGAGATAACAACAAACCCCACTCAAAAAACAAACTCAAACAAATATAACTAAGCAAGGTCCTGAAGGCTTTCTAACTCAAAGGTACCACCAACTAAAGACAAATAAACAAAAAATAACCAACATGTAGAAAAACACCAAATACCATAATATCAAACACATATTCAATCACCAAATAAAATAAAACAAACCACCAGGTAATAATAAAACAACAAAGATACACCACCAAAGGCAAATGCATAAAATATGGAGGAGACTTAGGCTACATACTATGAGAGTGTCATCACATGGACAACTACTTGAGTTACCCTAGACTGGTCTCTCTAGACCCCGAACCCTCAAGCGCTTATCAAGTTGAGTTATCTTGGACTGGCGCCTCTAGACCCCGGACCCTCAACAATGACCTACACAGAACCAGAATACCATCTCATGAAGATGAGGAATTATAATCATACCCACTCTCTAGGTATCATGTCATTCTCATCCTTACCATATGCAGGCACTCAAGGCATGGGCGAGGCATCAATGATCAATCTTGTATTTAATGTTGTCCTCAAGTTTTATTAGTAGGTTATCACTTATTAAATAACTTACAATAGGTTACCCTGGTACTGGCCTCTTTGTTTCTTGGACCCCTATTGTAAGCCACTCCCCTAAAATGATACTATTTAACCTCCCCTAGGCTCACAATCAAACAATAACCACATAGGTTCCAAAACTTTAATATAATCAAATCTATGTTCATAAAAGACATCAGGGACACACACATTGGCCCTAAACCAACCATCATAAAAAGCACGCTTAAAACATATGTGCAAACATAAATATGCAATCACAAAAATAACCCTCTGATAAGACGTAAAAAAAACTCTAAAAAGATGACAATCACTTCCCAAAGACTTCAGTTATAGCAATTCCCCCATTAAGTTTCACTGTCCATAAAACAAAAATAAAGCATCTACATGTATAAACAACATAATAATACTAAATCAATAAGTGCACTTTAATTAACAATCAATAGTACAAAATAATACTATAAAAATAATCTAATTAATTTAAAACATAACCAGTTTGACTATTTGTCCCTTGCCATACAAGTAAACATGAAAACTATTAACAACATCCATTAATTAATAATATCAATTGATCAATACCCATATTAAATAACCTCAACCCCCCAAAAATCAAATCAAATACTAATTAATTAAAATAAAATTCTAAATTAAATATTAAACAAGCTAATTTAAATTTAAATTAAAACTATATTAAATAATTTAATAGTATTAAATTTAAAATAATTAATAAATAAAATTTATAAAAATATATTTTTTATAATAAAAAAGCACCACACAAGGGGGTGGGGGGACTGGCCCACCCCTCCATGTTGTCCTACGGTAGCACTGGTGTTGTGGCAACAATGACTGCCCCTATGGTAGCACTACTACTGTGGCAGTAGTGGTTGATGTAGGCAGTCCGCTGTTGCACGACAACAATTGCTATCGTAAGCAGTCCGCTACTGCATGACAGCAGTTACAACTGCTATGACAGCTTGTTGTTGCCATCAACAATGTGGGCTATTATGGCAGTTCCTTGCCTTCTGGGGGGTTGAGGGATGGGCTCCCCGCCCCCTAATATATATATTTTTTATATTTTTTTATTTTTTTTAAATCTTTCTTTTTAAATGATTTATTTAAAACAAAATACCAGAAAAATAAATACCAGAATATTATATTTTTTTAGATATATATATTTTTTAATAATAGGTTCCAAAATTTAAACCTTTGTACATTTGAAGACATGCAAAACATACGTATTTTTTTAACATTGATTTTCTCAAAAGGAACACTACTACATTCGGGGCCAAATTTTGACAAAAGTTTCTGATGGGTAACTTTTTCTTACGAATTTGGTGTTTTTTTTTTTGTAATAGGCCCCGATGATGTCGGTATTCCGATGGGTTTTTAATTGACCATCGGAACTCCGACAGATTTGGGGTATACATTTAAAAAAAAGTGAAACAACCTCATCATTTTTATTTCATTTGGAAAGCGGGAGAAAAGGAGTGAAAGCTGAGCGCAGGAGAAGGTATGTGATTTCTTCATCTTTCAAGCCTCTGACATCATATTCAAATGCATTTCATTTTATTGTTGAGGGAGTTGCTCTTTGAAATGACTGCATTCTACTGGTGTCGTGCCCTAGCCAGTGTTATATCTCTATTATTTGATGTTATTAGTGCTTGTGCTCAAGGATATCGATTCACTGTATTCAAATGTTTGGATTCATGTTTTTTGATATTACTGGCATATGTGTTTAATGACACCATTGTATATTACTATCACTGAAATGACCGCATTCTACTGGTGTCATGCCCTAGCCCGTGCTTTAACTCCATTATTTGATGTTATTAGTGCTTGTGCTCAAGGATATCCATTTTTTTGAAATGTTGACTGTGGTTATCAAATGGACAGCCCGTGAGCTTCTAGCTAGGCGCCATTTGAATTGATAGCTTAGGGCATCAAATGTATTGTATCATTGATAGTTGAGACTTTGTTAAAAGGAAATAGGACAAAGAATGATTTTTATTTAGTTTCTCTATTTTGATCCCTAAGTGGCTTACAACCCTAGAGAAGTATATGCAAATTTATGGATCCAGTTGTAGGATACATAGCAGCTGATAATTCACAAGAAATCCATGCATCCAATTTGAATAGCAATTAATACAAAGAACTAGGGTCCTCCAATGGCCCAATCATCTGGACCTTGACTGTCCCTTCAACCAATGACCCTTCAAAACTGGGTTATCATGAAATCAGTGAGTGATCCTTCATTCTCCTGGTCTGCCCTGCATCCAAACATATTGGAAATACACAATACAATGATAACAAGTCTTTCACAATCCCTCTTCCCCCAAGGAACACTATCAACCATCCCTTCCACATAGCATTTCACTATTTTATGAGTGGATTGTGCAGGAACAATTAACATTAAACAAGGAGCAAACTCCTCAACACATCTTGGAAACCATTGAATTCAATAATAAATGAAACCTAACACCAACACTATTCCTTTCATAGTTGCAAGATACATAGCAGTCGATAATTCACAAGAAATCCATGCATCAAATTTTTATAAGGATATCCTACTAATCAATAGGAATTTTCTTGATATGACCAATGATTATGCATTTTGATGGCAGTGTGCTAGTTCAAAAGGATAATATAAATCTGAAACATTTTTTTATGATTTTCTCAAACTATAAATGTGGTTAAAGGGAAAATATTATGTGGAAAACCCACAAACCAAGCTAGCAAATGATTGTACATCAAATTATTCCTATATTCATTCAAGTATTGCTATGCTTCAGCTACCTGACCTTTGAGCTTCATCTAGAGGAATGTGTAACTTTAAGATAGAGTTACTTCTTGGGCCTTACAATAGGGTGGAATATGATCAAGATTTGTTTAGGCTGTATCTTTCTTAGTCCCATTTTTAGGTTCTTACAGTTCATGGTTTGAATCTATTATGGTTGTGTAAGGGATTTGTAGATGCTTTTTCTAACATAATTATTGGACACCATGATTGGAACAACTAGTTGTTGGCTATTGTACATGAATCATAACTGTCAATCGTTCTTTGTGTTCAAGAATTCATTGATCAATCTTTGATATTTATTGTCCCAGCTTTAAAAGAGTGATAAAAGATATAGTGAGTGCTATCTTTTCCAAGTGTTTTGTGAGTGCCATTATCTTCTAGGAGTAATTGCTGGAACCAAATTATGTTCTTTGCCTCTAGTAAATATTGTAGACACAATCATCTTCTTGGTGAAGGGTTGCTTCCATCCCCATGAGGCACTATTGCATGGTTTCCATTCCCTTGTAGTATAGTGAACCTAATTTAATACAAGTGTGCACTATTTTGGGATCCATAATTTATGGCCCCTACACTGTGGTTGTTAGCCTAAGACGGGCCTACCTTTGCATATAATAAGAGGCCAACATGAAACAAACATCCAGAAGTTAGGGGGTTGTTCCTTGTCCATAATTTATTATTTAAGTGCTAAGTGATGATGGGTATATTGTGTAATTCATACCTAGTGTGTCTCTTTCTTTCTCTCCACATTTCACATTAGGAGTATATGCTATAAAATACTAATGAAATCAACTATTGGTCAAATCTAATCAAAATTGTAGTATAAAGATTAAAATACATCTTGAAGAAATATGGGAACCATTTTTGACATATATTGTACAAACAAAGAGAATACTCCCAAGAGGAAATGCTTCAATGTGGAACAATTGAAGGACAATATTTTACTTTTATATGCACATCTACAATGTTTTTGATATATTTCAGAGATAACAAAACCATAGAAAGAATAGCATATAGAAGAAAGTAAAGAATAATGATCATATTTTGAGATATTGTGGAAACTTAAAGCAAAGAATGCTTGGTGGGGTTATCATGCAATCAGTGAGTGATCCTTCATTCCCCCCTCTTCCAGAGATCCTTCAAAACTGGGTTATCATGCAATCAGTGATTGATCATTCATTCTCCTAGTCTTCCCTGCATCCAAACATATTGGAAATACACAATACAATGATAACAAGCCTTTCACAATCCCCCTTCCCTCAAGGAACACTATCAACATCCAGACCTTAACTGTCCCCTCAACCAGTGACCCTTCAAAACTGGGTTATCATGCAATCAATGAGTGATCCTTCATTTTCCTGGTCTGCCCTGCATCCAAACATATTGGAAATACACAATACAATGATAACAAGTATTTTACAATCCCCCTTCCCTCAATAAATTACTATCAACATCCAGACCTTGACTGTCCCCTCAACCAGTGACCCTTCAAAATTAGGTTATCATACAATCAATGAGTGATCCTTCATTCTCCTGGTTTGCCCTGCATCCAAACATATTGGAAATATACAATACAATGATAACAAGTCTTTCACAATCCCCCTTCCCTCAAGGAACACTATCAACAAGTGACCCTTCTTCTTATCAACCATATCCAATGTTTCATTGAAGTCACGGCCAAGAATGAAGGTCACCTTACCCATACCATTCATGGATTCTGAAATGTTGTTCCAAACTCCTGAAAACTTTTCTATTTCTTCTTGTTGATTCTTTAAATACTTCTTCTACCACAATGTCCTCATGCCCCAACTTCTTGATCTTCCTGGCTAAAGCAGATGAATCCACACACAATAACCCAAAATGAAGGGTTTTGTATCCTTTAATGAATCTCAGTCACTGGTAATGCATGGACAGTCAAACTAGTAGTCTCCAAAGCATTCAATAAGTGAATATGAATGTTTGAAAACTTTCCTCTCAACTTCCCCAACCACTCCTAATTGGTTAGAGGGATATTTCTAGAATCTCCACTATTCCTATCCTTACCAACAATTCTTAAACATACTTTATCTAATATGATAATAACATGATAAACTGAACCAATGTCTTGTTCTTCATGTGGTACAAGGAAGATTTGGCTATCAAATCTTCCTTCGTGCAAGTTGAGCGCGAGAGAAGGTATGTCATTTCTTCATCTTTGATTGGTATCTTTGACGGGCAATGTCTTTCGAGTCTCTGGCATCATATTTGACCACAAATTTCAAATGCATTGCATTTTATTTGATCATGAATGCTCACTGAAATTACCACATTCTATTGGTGTTATGCCCTAGCTCATGCTTTATCTCCATTATTTGATGTTATTGGTGCTTGTGCTCAAGGATATCGATTCACTGTTTTCAAATGTTTGGATTCACGTTTGTTGATATTACAATTCATCATATTAGATAAAGTATGTTTAAGATGTTTTAGTGTCTAAACTCTCAACTAATCCCTCTAACTGATTAGGAGTGGTTGGGGAAGTGAGAGGAAAGTTTTCAAACATTCATATTCACTTATTGAATGCTTTGGAGAGTACTAGTTTGACTGTCCATGTGTTAATGTTTAAAAGAGATCAATGAAGTATTTAAAGACATTCTTACATGTTTGGAGAGGTTTAAGAGGCACTTATCATGACTGTACCCTCACAAACAGTGGCATAGACTAGTTTTACTAAGTTTCCTTTCTCTATTTTGAGGTTTCCTTTCTCTGTCATAGGGGTACAGTCAGAGGGTTCATTGACAAAATGATCATTTGAATGGTTACTATGAATATGAATGATTTGATATAGCATATTTCTCATTTTACTTAAAGTTTGGAATAGCTTGTGCAAGGGTGAAAGTAGTTTTGATCATTTTGGTCGTGACTGTTCCTCTACACAGTCAGAAAATGTAACTGTCTAATGATTATATCTAATGTTGAATGGATTAAATGCTTTATTCTTGGTAGAAGTGAATGGAAGGAATAGTGTTGGTGTTAGGTTTCATTTATTGTTGAATTGAATGGTTTCCAAGATGTGTTGAGGAGTTTGCTCCTTTTTTAATGTTAATTGTTCCTACACAATCCACTCATACAATAGTGGAATGCTATGTGATTGAAAATTTCATACAACTGGTCCTTTGGTTTGTATTAAATATAATCTAGTCACTTATTGAATGCTTTGGAGACTACTGGTTTGAAAGTCCATGCGTTACCAGTGTCTGAGATTCACTAAAGGATACAAAACCCTTCATTTTGGGGTTATCGTGTATGGATTCAAATGTAGGTTTGATTTAGTTAATGTTTAGAAGAGATCAATAAAGTATTTAAAGACAATCTTACATGTTTGGAGAGGTTTGAGAGGCACTTATCATGACTTTACCCTCACAAACATCGGCATAGACTGGTTTTACTAAGTTTCCTTTCTCTATTTTGAGGTTTCCTTTCTCTGCTACAGGGGTACAGTCAGAGGGTTCATTGACAAAATGATCATTTGAATGGTTACTATGAATATGAATGATTTGATATAGCATATTTCTCATTTTACTTGAAGCTTGGAATAGCTTGTACTTGAAGTTTGGAATAGCTTGTGCTTGTGCTAGAATTCTTGGTAGAAGTGAATGGAAGGAACAGTGTTGGTGTTAGGTTTCATTTATTATTGAATTCAATGGTTTCCAAGATGTGTTGAGGAGTTTGCTCCTTGTTTAATGTTAACTGTTCCTACACAATCCACTCATACAATAGTGAAATGCTAAGTGATTGACAATTTCATACAACTGGTCCTTTGGCGTGTATTAAACAAAATAGAATTTTCAGCATACTATTATAATTCTATTTCTTTGTTGTAAACATGCCATTGGTTTAGTTTTGTAAAAAAAATTCATGTACAATTTTTTTTTTCTATTTTTTCCATTTGATAACCACAGTCAACATTTCAAAATAGTGAATAACATCAAATAATGGAGATAAAGCATGGGCTAGGGCACGACACCAGTAGATTAAAACTGAACCAATGACATGTTTACAACAAAGAAATAGAATGATAATAATATGTTGAAAATTCAATTCTATTTAATACACGCCAAAGGACCAGTTGTATGAAATTGTCAATCACATAGCATTTCACTGTTGTATGAGTGGATTGTGCAAGAACAGTTAACATTAAACATAGCCAGTGTTCTCTTTACTTTCTCAAATCTCTGCAAGTCAAAAACATTAGAGTTGTATAAACATTGTTAGTATCCCTTTTCCATGGGTCCTAGGTCTTTAGGTCCATGGAAAAGAAATAGATTACAAAATACACTTCAAAACAAAGCAAAAACTTAGCAAATTTAGTCTAACTCACTGTAGATGAAGGAACAGTCATGCTAATAGTTCCTCTAAGTCTTCCAAAACATTTGTTGAACTCCCCTAAAGTCCTATTGGATCCCCAAATTGCTTAATCCAATCAACTTATATCAGGATCATGAGAAACTTCAAAGGATTAAAAACATTACTTGGAATAGTCAAATCATTATGCTTTCAAATCAATTACCTATCGACATATCCCTTGCGAGGGAGAGAAGCCAAACACATAAAGAACATGCACATAAACACGGCAGCTAAAAAACTTAAATGGAATACACCAAGAAGTACCAAATGATGAATGCTCAATTGTTGTAATGGCAAAGCATCAGAACCGTCCATTTCTAGAACTTGATTTTATAGTCTAAATGATTTTTCTATAGTCGTAATGATTTTTCTAGAACTTGATTTTGTAGTCTTAATGATTTTTCTATAGTCCTAATGATTTTTTTATACTCTTAATGATTTTTCTTTCGTCCTAATGTTTGTTGCTCTTGATAAATTAGGCCTTGAATTTGAGTTTTTGTTCACTATTTTATTTCAGCCTGATATTTCATTCATTTTTCATATACACAGAGCGTACACATGCTGATAAAAAAATGAGCTATTTGATTAAGTTTAACTATTCATGATTGTAAATAGTCAATATTTCTGATGGTACTCCTTGGTGTATCTCATTTTAAAATAATCATGTTTAAATGGCTATGATAAATGTCCCTTTGTGTTGAGAAAATTAGAGCTGAAAAAATGGTTGCAAACAAATCATCCTTCTTCCACCAACATTCTAGTCAATGTACAAGTAATGAGTCATTCCATTCAAGAAAGACCATGTCTGACAATATCAACGCAGAACAAAATAAGGAGTATGCAGAATTTAGTGATTGTATCTTCCATTAGAGCCACTTCATATGCACAGGTGATGAACATGCATATTTACCTGAGCGCTATTGGAATCTTACCCAATAGCATATACCTTCTATGATCAACTCTTATATGCATAGGTGATGAATATTCAGATTTGCTTAAGCAGTACTTTTAGTAGTCCTCCTACACATGTACTATTGTGAAAATCATCACAAGTCCATTTATTGGAGGGCTACTAAAAGTACACATTTTTGGAGGTCTGAAGGAAACAAGAGAATTTGAAGAGTCATGAGTCTTAAGATTGTACTTAATATAGCCAAGCTTCATTTAATGGTACATTCAAACATGAAAAAAACCATTCTTAAACCAGATTAAACTAGTAAACCAAAGGACATACTGATTATAAGTAAACTAGTAAACCAAAGGACATGCTTTTACTACTAAGTCTCTATTTTTTGGGCATACTAATTATAAGTACTTGACATATATCACAAATGTTGCTAATTAAGGTTGGCAAGATGATTATCCTGAAAAAAGATTGTCAAATCATTATGCTTTCAAATCAATTACCTATCGACGCATCCCTTGCGAGGGAGAGAAGCCAAACACATAAAGAACATGCACATAAACATGACAACTAAAAAACTTAAATGGAATACACCAAGAAGTACCAAATGATGAATGCTCAATTGTTGTAATGGCAAAGCAATATCAGAACCATCCATTTATAGAACTTGGTTTTTCTATAGTCATAATGATTTTTCTTATTTCTTATCTGTGCTTGGTGACAGGATTTTGAACATTGTTGACATACTTAAATGAAGTACACAATACCAAATGATGAATGCTCAATTGTTGTAATGGCAAAGCATCAGAACCGTCCATTTCTAAAATTTGATTTTGTATAGTCTTAATTATTTTTCTATAGTCCTAATGATTTTGAAAATTGTTGACAAAGAGTGTTTCTTTTTTTTATTGTAGTATAAATGATTTTTCTATAGTTGTAATGATTTTTCTTATTTCTTGTCTTTTGTCCCTTTTTTATTTCCTATGTCTGTGCTTCATGACAGGATTTTGTCACCTTCTTTTGATGGTATATTTCATTCAGTTTATGTGGATCGAATACTATTTTGTCCACTATTTTATTTCAACTTCATATTTCTTTCATTTTTCATATACACAGAGACTACACATGCTGATAAAAAAATGAGCTATTTGATTTAGGTTTACTTTTCATTATTGTAAATGGTTAATATTTCTGATGGTACTCCTTGGTGTATTTCATATAAAAATAATAAATGTAGTGACAATGGTGCGGTGCATTATTGATATATAGGCTCGATGACTCTTGCCAATGTGCCAAACTATCGATGTGGTGGTGGGCAGTGTGTGTTGAAGACTTCATGGACACCGAACAACCCTGGACAACAATTTTGGTGTTGCCCAAATAGAAAAAAGGTTGCTGATGTGTATATATTTAATATTTCTAATGTAAATACTATTCATTATAATATAAGAACTAATGTAGACTGGGCATCACAGGGAAATAATGGTTGTAGATACTTTAGTTGGGTCGATGACAACTCATCTACATCTATCCACCCATCTCCACTTATCCACGATGAAGGATTTGAGTGCAAAACATGTCAGGCTAGGGCAAATTCTGAAATTATATTTTTACGATGCCTTCTCTATATTGTAATCGCATATCTTTGTTGCGACCATATGCAGAGATGAACTTAGAAATTAGTTAGTTTAGTATTTTCATATTGTAACTAATATTTTAATATGGATATGATGTAACTTCTCTTTGCCTCAAGTGCGCATATATAAGGGTTTACATCTTTTTTTAGAATAATTCTTCATGTTTATGGCTCAGGTGAGCCCCAATCTACTATTAATCACATGATTTAACGTATAGTGTTTTATTGGTTGTTCCTTGACCTTGACTATGGATTGACTATCATTTTCAAGCTTGCGCGTGACTTCGTAACACACACCATCTGTAGATTTGTATGCAACACTGATTTATGAATGTAAATAACGCATTGAACGTAATCTACGAATGTTGCGTGTATGAAGTCTTGCTAAAGTTTGAGCGTCCTCCCTTTATTCCAGTGAGGGATTGGAATGAGTTCATTTTGGATGCAAAGGAGAAAGGGATACTCAAAGAGGAATTACACCAGCAAATGGGAGAAGGTATAAACATTTTAATAGATTTTTATTATTAAATAATGAAATTTGCATATACTAGTATTCTAAGCGTCCTCATTACATGATTTAAGGTCTTAGTCCACGGACAAATTAAATTAGACTTACTATCCAAAATACATAAAAAAACATGCACATAAACATGACAACTAAGAAACATAAATGTAGATTTCACAATAGCTGAGAAAAATAATTGTAGGCATCATAGTCACAATCTTTTGGAGACAACATAATTGAGTTGTGTACCCATGTAGTGTAGAGAAACTTTTGCACCCCCAATTCCAAGTTGAATACATCTATTGGAGGACCTTGTATTCATGAGCAACAAATGTAGTCAACTTGGAATTGGAGGTGAAGGAGTTGCTCTCCACCATCTAGGTATACAACTCAATTATGTTGTCTCCAAAAAATTGTGACCATGATGCCTACAATTATGTTTCTCATCTGTTGTGTCCCAGGACCCCTTATGACCCTTTACGACTATTTACGATCCCTAAGAATACATCTTAGAGGTCTTAAAATGTCGTAAAGGGTCATAAGAGGCTCCTAGGAGGGGCTAGATGAGCTTCCACCTTCACGTGGTTGGCCCTGTTAAGTAGAGAATGTTTAACTATTCTCAAAACAAAGAGAAGCTCAATAATTTAAGGTCTTAGTCCATCGAGATGCTGAAAAAATAACAGGAATCAACGATGGAGAGTTTTTAGATTCTGAGAAGACATATGGAGTGGAGGCTAGATTGAGTACCAGTGCAAAGTGTTAATAATTATAGCCTTTCGGCCAAGATCAAACTGATCAAATAAATACCCTTGTGTGATTTATAATAATAAGGAGATTATTATTTCATTTATATATATGTGTTGGTTGAATTAGTTAAGGGCCCAAGGTCGGCCTCTTGGCTTTAACATTAAATATATTTAATAAGACCACGTCGGCCCTCTTGAAGATAATTCAATTCATATATATATGGTGTTGGATTCTAGGGAGAGAAGCACCAAAAACATAAAGTGCTTCCCTCCCCCAAAACCTTGATTCTCTGCCTTAAGCAAACTTAGATTAGCATATATTGGTGTGAAAGATAAGCAACTTTGGCTAATAGATAAGAACAAGTCTGAGCATGAATAAAGATCAGATTATGATCTGATCCATACAACCAGCAATTATTGGCAATGTTAACTACGAGTTTATTAGGGTTGGAAGCCTCTGTTAGGACTGGACTCTTCCTCAATACACTAACACTAAGGTACTAATTAGGTTCTCCTCAGCACCTTTGTTAGTACAGTTAGAGGCATATAGACTAGAGTATACTTGGTTGATATCTGGGTATCTTCTATCCCTTCTTGTTTACTTTATTCTATGTTTAGCTATGTTAGATCTCTATAGTTTGTTCATTCTGGAGTAGAATCTAAAATATATCAACAAGAGATGATGATTCAGTAACCTACATCTAGAAAACCTTCACAATTATCCCTTCTTTGGCCTCCACTTTTTCTTCTTCTCAAAAATGGTTATCTAGAAACTTTGGAGCCTACCAATTCTTGTCGTACACAACCTGTGCGTATTGATGACAATGAGGATGTGCATCACATTAATACAAGTAAACATCTTAAATTGATTGGTGTAGTAATACAAATTTAATTACAATTGGTGTTTGGATTAATCTAATAATTTGTATTGCAATTGTAGAGAGTGTAGAGGCCGTTGTTAATGAGCAGGTTGAGGTTGAGGTCGAGGCCAAACAAACTGACCTCAATGTTGATGATGTGACTAGATCAAGTAAAGAGCTATACGATTATGAATGTTGTCAATGCCTTTATTACCAAGGAATCACCACCCGCCATTAATGAATATTAATGAACACTTACACCATGAAGAAGACAAATGATTAAACAAAAAGAGAGGACCAACTGAACCATCTTGTGGTCAGTCTATATCACATTGAGAAACAACGTCAAAACTTGAGAATCAAAACAATCAAAAGTTTCTTCAAGACCATGAATGATCAACAACATTCCATCAGAAAACAAAACACTAATCTATGTTATCATTAAGCCATAAAATATGTCTTTAAAGTTTAGAAGCATCACAAAAACTTCCAAGAAACATAGTACTATCCAAAATATGTCTTTAAAGTTTATTTCTAATGATTATGATGATGTTGATGTTGATGTCTATAATTTATTTCACTTACTGATGCTTGCCTAGATTGAATTTTGAATTGTCAGGTTAGAGAACGCTTTCAAAGTTTAGGGTCTGTTCCACATGATACTCTTAGTTACAGCTCAAATGAAACTCAACATATTTTTGATGTTGGGAAACCCACTGCAGAAACTCATCTGCAGGTGAAATTTAATGTTGTGAATCTTGGCATTGTTAATGTTATTACTTTTCCTCACATTTCATATTTGTGAAAATGTTTCTTGGCACTATCTTCTTTTTCAATTCCTATATTTGCAGCTTTTTAGATCATTAATTTAAGCTTTACATGTCTTTGTTCAAAGTTTATTCTAACACTATATTATATCTTATTCTTATTACAATGTTCTTTGTTGTGGGGCAGGAGGTCAATCTTCATTGTCTTCATTGTGGGGTACAGTGAAGATTTCTCTGACAAATAGTAAGTCTTCTTTAGTATCTTATAATAACATGCTAAACTAATAAAGGTGTTATGGGCATTTAATCTGCAATTACTAATAGATTAAGCATATTATTACTATGCTTAATGTTCCATTTAAATGCATTTAACACAAAAAAACAAATTTACAAAATTGAACCAGTGGCATGTTTACAACAAAGATGTGTTGAGGAGTTTGCTCCTTGTTTAATGTTAACTATTCCTACATAATCCACTCATACAAGAGTGAAATGCTATGTGGAAGGGATGGTTGGTAGTGTACCTTGAGGGAAGGGGGATTGTGAAAGACTTTTTATCATTATATTATGTATTTCCAATATGTTTGGATGCAAGGCAGACCGAGAGAATGAAGGATCATTCACTTATTGCATGATAACCCTATTTTGAAGGGTCACTGGTTGAGGGGACAGTCAAGGTCTGGATGATTGGGCCATTGGAGGACCCTATTTCTTTGTATTAATTTCTATTCAAATTAGATGCATGGATTTCTTGTGAATTATTGGCTGCTATGTATCCTGCAACTGCATTTGTAAATCTGCATATACTTCTCTAGGGTTGTAAGCCACTTAGAGATCAAAATAGAGAAACTAAATCAGAATCGTTCTTTGTCCTATTTCCTTTTAACAAAGTCTCAACTATCAATGATACAATACATTTGATGCCCTAAGCTATCAATACAAATGACACCTAGCTAGAAGCTCATGGGCTGTCCATTTGATAACTAGAATCAACATTTCAAAAAAATGGATATCCTTGAGCACAAGCACCAATAACATCAAATAATGGAGTTAAAGCATGGGCTAGGGCATGACACCAGTAGAATGCGGTCATTTTAGTGACAATAATATACAATGGCATCATTAAACATATATGCTAGTAATATCAACAAACGTGAATCCAAACATTTGAAAACCAATGACATGTTTACAACAAAGGTCTAATAGAACTCCCAACAATTCTTAAACATACTTTATCTAATATGATAAATTCTTAAATAATTAAGGTTGGAGTAGACATTGTTATCACACATTTTTTTTGTGTGGTAAAAGGAAAATTTGGTTAGGTCAAATCTTCCTTCATGCTAGCAGTCTATAGAATTAGACCTTTATTAACAATTGATCATATCAGATAACTAGTATGTTTAAGAATTGTTGGGACTGGTCCTTTGGCATGTATTAAATAGAATATATAGAATTTTCAGCATATTGTTATCATTCTATTTCTTTGTTGTAAACATGCCATTGGTTCAATTTTGTAACTTCACTGTTGTATGAGTGGATTGTGCATGAATAGTTAACATTAAACAAGGAGCAAACTCCTCAACACATCTTGGAAACTCCATTCACTTCTACCAAGAATAAAGCATTTAATCCATTCAACATTACATATAATCATTAGACAGTTACATTTTCTGACTGTGTAGAGGAACAGTCACGACCAAAACTACTTTCACCCTTGCACAAGCTATTCCAAAATTCAAGTAAAATGAGCAATATGCTATATCAAATCATTCATATTCATAGTAACCATTCAAAGGATCATTTTTTCAATGAACCCTCTGACTGTACCCCTGCAGCAGACAAAGGAAACCTCAAAATAGAGAAAGGAAACTTAGTAAAACTAGTCTATGCCGCTGTTTGTGAGGGTACAGTCATTATAAGTTCCTCTCAAACCTCTCCAAACATGTAAGATTTTCTTTAAATACTTTATTGATCTCTTCTAAACATTAACCAAATCAAACCTACATTTCAATCCACACACAATAACCCCAAAATGAAGGGTTTTGTATCCTTTAATGAATCTCAATCACTGGTAACACATGGACAGTCAAACCAGTAGTCTCCAAAGCATTCAATAAGTGACTAGATTGTATTTAATACATGCCAAAGGACCAGTTGTATGAAATTGTCAATCACATAGCATTTCACTATTGTATGAGTGGATTGTGCAGGAACAGTTAACATTAAACAAGGAGCAAACTCTTCAACACATATTGGAAACCATTGAATTCAATAATAAATGAAACCTAACACCAACACTATTCCTTCCATTCACTTCTACCAAGAATAAAGCATTTAATCCATTCAACATTACATATAATCATTAGACAGTTACATTTCCTAACTGTGTACTAGAGGAACAGTCATGACCAAAATGATCCAAACATTTGAAAACAATGAATCGATATCCTTGAGCACAAGCACTAATAACATCAAATAATGGAGATAAAGCACGGGCTAGGGCACGACACCAGTAGAATGCAGTCATTTCAGAGAGCATTCATGATTAAATAAAATGCAATGCATTTGAAATTTGTGGTCGAATATGATGCTAGAGGCTTGAAAGATGAAAATCACATCCGAAGAACATGCCATTGGTTCAGTTTTGTAAAAAAAAAATTTGTGTAATTAGTAATTGGCAGATTAAATGCAGATAACACCTTTATCAGTTTAATTAGCATGTTATTATCATATCAGATAAAGTATGTTTAAGAATTGTTGGGACTGGTCCTTTTGCGTGTATTAAACATAATAGAATTTTCAGCATATTATTATCAATCTATTTCTTTGTTCTAAACATGCCATTGGTTCAGTTTTGTAGATTTTTTTTTTGTGTTAAATGCATTTTTCATGAGGAGGGGTCTTGTTCTGAGGAGATTGATGAAGATTGTGCACCTCAAAAACCAATTCATAAGGTACCAATCCATGTTTCCTATTCGCTTATATTTTTGGTTTGGTAAATCTCCTTATAAGTTTCATGTCCTTTCTTTTGATTACTATGGATGAGATATATATCTTACATTTAACATTCAACTTCTTTACATTTTAGAACATGTAGTGTATTTTTTGAGGATTTTACCAAATCAACTTTTAACATAAACCAAAAACACCAAACTGATATCTTTCCCTTGCAACGTGACAAAATATTTGCATTTGACTAATAACTGCAAGCAATTGAATGATAAATCCACATACCTGTATCTTTGTAAAATACCTGGAACATCAAAAAGATGGCTAAGTGGTTGCCGCCATGATTTTTATCTACTGAATATGGGAAAAAAAAAAACCAAAAGGAATCGAATAGAAAACATGATTGGTCATTTCAGAGAGCATTTACGATCAAATAAAATGCAATGCCTTCTCTCGCTCTCGATCAGCTTTCACCCACTCATTTTCTCTACAATCGAAATAAAAATGATTTGGCCATTTCAAAATAGTGAATCAATATCCTTGAGCACAAGCACCAATAACATCAACTATTTTGATCTATGGGTACCCTAATGTTGGCAAGAGTTCTTTTATTAATAAGATTACTCTGCAAGCTTGAAGAAGCGATATATTTTGGCAAATGAAGAGTGGAAAGATGATGATGTTCCTGAGATCATGGATGGACACAATGTTGCAGACAGAATGGGAAGACATCTTTTGAGCCTGGCCCTGGATCCTTCAACAATTGGGGTAAGATCGAGACCCGGGCTAAAAAGATGTTTTCCTTTTTGTTGTGGAATATAGGCTTTTCTGTTGCAACAATGACAGATTGTGATGTATATATCACAATAGCTAAGAAACATAAATGTAGGCATCATGGTCACAATTTTTTGGAGACACAACATAATTGAGTGTTCTTCCCAGATGATGCAAAGCAACCACTACTTTGCATCATCTTGGAAAACCACTCAATTATGTTGTGTCTCCAAAAAATTGTGACCATGATGCCTACATTTATGTTTATCAGTTGTTGTGTCCTAGGACCCCTTATGACCCTTTACGACCATTTACGATCCCTAAGAATACATCTTAGAGGTCTTAAAATGTCGTAAAGGGTCATAAGAGGCTCCTAGGAGGGGCTAGGTGAGCTTCCATCTTCACGTGGTTGGCCCTGTTAAGTAGAGAATGTTAAACTATTCTCAAAACAAAGAGAAGCTCAATAATTTAAGGTCTCAGTCCACGGAGATGCTGAAAAAATGATGAGAATCAATGATGGAGAGTTTTTAGATTCTGAGAAGACGTATATGGATTGGAGGCCAGATTGAGTACCAGTGCAGAGGTGATGATTCAGTAACCTACATCTATAAAACCTTCACAATTATCCCTTCTTTGGCCTCCACTCATTCCTCTTCTCAAAAATGGTTATCTAGAAACTTTGGAGAGTGTTTTCTCATCCATGCATGAAATGTGCTAGTGATCGTATAAAATTACTTTAGGCCTCCAGTATTGATGAGATGTACAAGTGTAAAATGTTTTTGCGAGACTGTGATCAATTTCTGTAGTGTACATAAATGCAAGGTGGTGATTATTCTCGACGATCGACAGGTAGCTAGGACTAAAGATAACATAGCTCCAGAGACCATCATAGGTTGTCTCTTTCTTCGGTCTATATTATTGATAGAATGTTTTACCTTTCATTAGCTCATCAAATCTGGGGATTTGAAAGAATTTAATAGAATATTTTCACATGACAACGTATATTATTTAAGTTGACATTGCATGAATTTATCTACTTGGCACACTTGTATACTATGAAGATGGCGATAAAGAAGCATCTCCTCCCATGGCAATGCTTCTTTATCACCATCCTCATAGTCTACAAGTGCGCGAAGTAGATAAATTCGTGCAACATCAACTTAAATAATATACATTGTCATGAAAATATTCTATTAAATTCTTTCAAATCCCTGGATTTGATGAGCTAATGAAAGGTAAAACATTCTGTCAATAATATAGACTGAAGAAAGAGACAACCTATGATGGTCTCTTGAGCTGTGTTAACTTTAATGTGCCTATCCGTCAGTTTTTTGACAATTCATAATTAATTCTGACAAAAGTGCTATGCATTCAACAGACAAAATGTCAGAAAAAAATAATTTTTGACATTTAGTGTGACAGTAATGCTATACATTTGACAGGAAAACCTGTCGAAGGATACTGCATAACTGTCGCTATTCTGACAGTTTAAGTGTCGTAAAGAGAACATGTTCGATAGAAGTTTCGACAGTGAGACCATATCACCGACAGGTAGATCTATTGGAATATGATGCTAACTATCGGTATTCCAACAATTATACCATTGGAATTAATATGGTTCGACAGTTAGTTCTGATATAGATTGTATATTTTCGATAGATCTTGTTATCAGAATTTCGATGGATGAACCGGAGGAAATGCCATTTCGAAGTTGTTGTCATTTGCAACTTTCCGACGTGAGAAGGTTTCGGTAAACCGACAGGTAGGTCTTTTGTCACAATCTTCTATGCAAAAATAGCGACAGACTCGTGTCAAAATTATGACAAATGATCGTTGCAAATCTGACAAATGGCCATCAAAATTTAGCCCCAAATGTAGTAGTGGAAACTAGGGTTTGATAAAAAAAACTAACATTTAATAATTTTGATTCCACATGTAGTTGCAAATTTAATCTTTTTGCAACATAGCGAAGACAAGATATCAATTTCCTACGATTTATGCTAGGGTTTTCAAAACACCCAAAATAAAATACCAGAACAATCAAACATCAATTTAATCCAATTTTCACAACCACGCCCAAAATTAAAATCAAAATTAATTTCAAATCAAGCACACAACAATCCCAGACATGAAGTATACAATCTTTTCAAAAGGAGAATTTGCAAAATATGAGGGTTTAAAACCCTACTTCAACCCACGTCTGAAAATCTGAAGCCAAGAAAGACCCAAGACAACCTTCAAAATCCAAGCCTTCAAACAATCACCAAACAATGCCCACCAAAACAAGCTTTCCCAAAAATCTTCCAATACTTCCAGAGCTCCTCCAAAACCTGCTAGATTTCTTGAAAATAATACCCAAAATCCATACATAAAGGAAACCTGTCCCTCCTAGGGTCTCTAAAATATGAAAACTCAAAAGCAAAACTCAAATCTCTCTCTCTCTCTAGTTGCATGATAAAATAAATCAATAAATAATGCACTTTAAAATAAGACTCGAACTCAACTTTTAACTTTAATTATAATTTCAATTTCACTTAAACCAAAAGTACAACTTAAATTGCATATAATCATTTAATTAAACAATAAATACTTTAGCACAAGTCAACTATGCAAACTAATAAATCAACTATGCCCTTTAATTTATAATATGATTTAATAATTAATTAAACCCTTTAATCCAAATTTAAATCTTTTAATTTAATCATTTAATTAACAATAGTATTTAATTACCCTTAATAATTAAATATACTCTATATCTAATATTACCACATTCCTAAAATATAAATATTCAAAACTCAAAATTACTCCTAACTTAATTAATTAAATCAAATAATTCACACAAACAAATCCACTCGACTCCCAAAATTTAAAAAATGACTAACTCTATATCAAACAACACCAAGGAAGGGCTCACGAATTCATGTCACTTTGACAAATTTGGATGGGTAGAAATAGATAGTTGCCCAATATTTAGGACAATCAATGGTTAGGGTTGGGATTTGGATTTGTATGTTATCTCCCCTCTCTTACCATTGAGATTTTGCGATAGGGCACACTCATCTTGACAATTCAGGGAAGTTGATGTCAGTACCTGCAAACCTACATAAAAGATAAGCATGTACATAAATGTATAAATATAAACTTGAGCTATGGCAGGGATCGGTCGATTGTCTAGATCTCGTAAGTAAGTAACTATGACTCCGTCCCTCAACCACATCAAGCATGTCAAACAGAAATGTAAAACATACACATCGACCATACACATGCAAGTATGGGGTCAGTAAATCCTTAAGCATTCATGATATCCTAACATATGAATTATCAAAATAAAATAACCATCACATATAAATAACATCATCATTTGCATTAATCAACATGAAAATAATTCAAAAGCATCTAATCCATGATTATTCAATAAAAAGTCATACATTCATAAACCTCAAATATCCCTTAAATAAATAACACACACATGAAAATGGCCTAAAAGAGTTTGGCGATAAAACTGAAAAGCAAACTATGAGAGGGACATTGCATTAGTTGTGCTCATTTCCTTAATAATGGAAAAATTCTTATTCTTATTAGATGTATGTTGTTTTCCATCCAAATGGCCAATTATTGAAAACTTGTTTTACTTTGCCAACATAGAATAATGTGATTTGCATAGTTCTATGTTATATAGAACTGAAAATTTTAGTATATGTTATTTTTCAATTTGTATATGCTTTTTTCTATGGATTAAATTAACATTCCATAATTTCACTTCCACTCTTTCAATGGATTTTATATTCTATAATCCATACTCTTTCTCTTTGTTTCATTTCACGTATAATATTGATAACCCTAATATAAATAGTATATTAGTGATTGTTAAATTAATTTATAGTAAAACATTGATTTCACTTCTCTTCATAAAGAAACTTTCATTTCTTTCAATTATTGTGCCCTTCATTACATTACCAGGTAAATTGATATGAATGGACTCCATCAAATTGCTCAAAACTAAGATTATATACCCTAATTATAATTTATTACAATAATAAATATTTTAATACATTAGATAGATGCTTCAATACTTATTAGATTAATCATCTATACTAAGATTTTTTTGTTTTAATTTGATCAATAAAAAGAAATAAATATATAATTTTCATATAGTCAGAAGTATATATATAGATCAACTTAAAAATTGTAAAATATATATTTTTATTTTGAAATTAAGATTGTATATCTTAATTATAATTTATAGTTCACTAATAAATATTTAATATATTATATATTGACATGTCTTAATACTTATTAAATCAATCCTCTATACTAAGTTTTATTTGTTTTAATTTGACCAATTAAAAAAAAAAGTATACATACTTTTGTTTATCTAGAAACATATAAATAGATCAGCTTAAAAATTATTTAAAAAATAAACCTTACCAAGTCCAACCAACCTTATGCATCATTCCACTTCCACTTCGGAATAATGCTATGCAAGATCCCAAAGAAAATGGATACAACACAATGTTCATACTTTATATTTAGTTTTATAAGTTAATGACTAGTTTAGTGGATGACGGCATAACATGGACATGATTAACATGTTGTTAGTTGTTATTGACACTGACTTCAACTAGTTTTAAAGCATGGAACAATTAAATTATTATCACTCTCCACTAAAAAGAAACTGTGACTTCAAATAGTTTTAAAGCATGCAATCATCTTGCATTGTTCTGGTATGATACTTATTGTTGATCAATGATTGTTAAAGTCGAGTAGTCTTTTATTAAAAAACTAGTTATAATAAAATTAAATTGTTTATTTATAATACTATTGTTTATATTAGTAGCTTCAATCAGATAAACATTAATATTATGAATAGATCAAATATAATATACATATATCAATGCATATATAATATTATTATATATATATATTCATATAATCATTTATTAATATTCTGAAATTATAATAATAATGTTATCCATTCCGCCAAAGTCACCCGAGGCACGATCCCAGCCTCATCCCTTTTAAGATGTCTTCTCGCTCAGCGAGATTTGAACCCTGGTGGACTCAATGAGAACCACTGAGCTTCACCGCTAGGCCAACCAACTGTTTTTAAGATGCATATAATAATAATGTTTTAATTAAACTAAAATGCATATATATATAATGCCTTTGTGAAATCATCAATATGAATAAAAACCAGATGATATTGTGTTGACCAATCTGTGACTAATCAGTATTATTTATAAAACCATCGGTGGTATTACGGTGGCATTGGTTAAAAGAACCGATTAGTTATGAGTGTAATCGGGCATGCTGTTGAGTGTGTTTTTCATGGATAACAGCTGTATCGTGTATAATTACCAGACCGAGTGGTGGTGTTTAATAGTCTTTTTAAATGCTCGATCAATATTGTATTGAGCCCGATCAATATTGAGTGTGATCGGTATGTTATGTTATATAACTACTGATATAAGTAATATAATACGTTGATCGGTGCTTTTTTTTATATCAAAGTCGCAACGGTTGATAACTATGATTTATGAAGAGACGTCATTATAGAGACATGTCTCTATAATGACATATCTCTCATATTTATGTTTAATTGCAGATTGATAAATGGCAAGCATATACAACAGAAAATGCAAGTCTAGAACATTCGATCTGCAACTACAAATACAAATTCTGAGATATTCACAATAAACATTTCTTCTTATATATATATATCTTTTATAAAATTAATTGCACCTATATCTCATCAATCTAATTAAATTTAACAACTACAATCCTAAATCACCACAAAGTATAAATACGCATCAAGCAGAAAAGCCTTCTCACATTTTTTTTGACTAAGGAAAGTTGGGTGAGTAGATGAGTAGATTTTGTACTAGAGTTTTGATTGGTTCAAATGAGTTTATAGTTGAAGCATTTACTCTCTTTCTCATTTTCTTTTGGGTCTGTCTTAATGTGTATTTGGATTAGATTGCTGAAATTTCTAACGTGAGATTTGTTTTATATAGCTGGTGGTGGAGAAAGAGACAGAGTAATAGTAGGAGATTGTGGTCTGAAACAATAAAGACACTTCAATTGCTAAATTAAAAAATCATGGGGAGAAAGGGAGAAGATTTTTGGGAGAAAAGGGGAGGAAATTGGAGAAGATTCATCAGTGTGATTCGTGTAATAGAAGAGGATGTTTTCAAGAGCGAAGAAGAGGAGTTTTGGGAGGCAACAACCAATCTTCCTAAGATTAATGTTTCACTTTCCTTTCAGGACACGGAGATGTTAGAATTGAAACTTCCTACAGATGAAGAATTTTTTAAGGCAATAACCAATTTTTCTAAGATCAATGTTTCACTTTCCTTTGAGGATACAGAGATGTTAGAATTGAAACTTCCTACAGATGAAGAATTTTTTGAGGCAATAACCAATCTTCCTAAGATCAATGTTTCGGAGGCAATAACCAATCTTCCTAAGATCGATGTTTCACTTTCCTTTCAGGACACAAAGATGTTAGAATTGAAACTTCCTACAGATGAAGAATTTTTTGAGGCAATGACCAGCCAATATGAACTAATGCCCAAGGAGAATTAAAGATTAGAGAACAAAAGTTAGTTGGGTTTCATTTTCTTTGGGAATAGCTTAGAGAAAATTTTCAGATTATAATGGATTCTCGCATCTTTGAGTGTAATGGATTGTCATTTGATGCATGCTCTTTTGAGCTCTTCAGACTTTTGAAACATTGACAGCTAGTCGACTGTCCTAATGTATTATTTTTTCCGTCTTTTTTCTTATTCAAAAAATAGATGAACATGAAATTAATTTTTTATTTTAGTTAAATTTTCAGTTTTTAAAAAAAAAATTAAAAAAATTAAATGTTAGATACTCTTGAACATGAGACCATGTCTTTCTAAATAAATATTGTATTTATTTTTAAATAAACTAAAAATTAAGTCACTTGTGTGTTTCATACTATCAAGATTTTTTAGTCGATAGAAGGTGATCTGAGATTTTTTGAAGTTGCTGACGGTGATATGAGATTTTTTTATCACGGTGACTGTTGAGAGATTTTATTCAAGGATGGACTCGGCATTGCGGCAAGTCTTTTGAACTGCGGCCATGAAGACCAAGGTTACCAAGAAAGT
Organism: Chamaecyparis obtusa; assembly: GCA_027943335.1. NCBI lineage: Eukaryota > Viridiplantae > Streptophyta > Pinopsida > Cupressales > Cupressaceae > Chamaecyparis > Chamaecyparis obtusa. Next base: position 1,898,017 of record BSBK01002608.1, on the reverse strand, counting down.
CAATATTATTTTGTCAGACAAATATTTCTTTAGAGTGATTATTTTTCTGTAGAGGAAACCTTCAAAGCTAAGCTCATGAGGTTCATCTGAAGGTTCAAGGAGGAACCTTCGGAAGAAATTGTGAAGGAATCTTTAAAAAAAATGATCGAAGAAAGGTTTTATGAACAATCATTACGAATATCTTGTTGAGGGAAAACTGAAGAAAAAGAATTATTGTTTGATACCTATTTTCCATCATTGTTTGAGCTATTGTTTCTAGTGATGAAATGATGCTTTTTTGTTCTCAATTTCACTAGTCTCCCCAAATTAAAAAATGAGTGCTTTAGAGCTAGGTATGGTTATCCAAAAAAGTCATAATCGAATGTGTAAATGGTTGTCAGATTTTGTCATTGTTGTACGCAAAATGTGGAAGCATAAAAAAGGCATTTAAACTATTGATGCACAAAGATTTAAGCATACGCACAAAATGGATCCTTTATAGTATAAAGCCAAGCATTTAAACTATAGTATAAAGCCAGGCATTTAAACTTTTGTCACTGTGCTCCCATCTTTTGCCAACATGGGAGCTCCAGAATAGGGTATAGATATCCATCGACAAAGCATAAATGAAAGTTGTTTTTTCTCGGATGCTATAGTTGCAAAATTGAAGCGTAGACGAGGCATGGCATGAACTGTTTAACGATTGCAGGAAATGCACAACTTGGTTTTGTTGAAAAGGCGTTAGAAACTTGTAATTAAATGCGTTTGGCAGACATAAAGTCGTACTCCACAATCTTTGTCAGCATCCTCCCAATTTGTGCCAAAATGGGAGCTTTAGAATAGGACGTGAAGATCCATCGAAGGATAATAAATTATTTTTATTTCTTTTAATTAAAAAAAGAAATTCAGTTTCAAAATATTTTGGAAAAAGGTGATTTTTAGAAAGTTTAATTTCTTACAGCCGATACATTTATAAAACTATAATATACTATCAAATTTTAAAATTATTTTGTTTACACTACAATTAATTATCAGCTTCTACAAGAGTGCCCTTTGATATAAAAATTCAAACTATATTTTTACTATTGGCTAACAAGAATATCCGTAAGTAAGAAGATCTAAGGCACTGTTGTAAAGGCATACAGAGTCATATGCTTCAATTTGTTAATATGGATTGTTATATTTGGGATAAATATTTGTAGACATAAATTTCATAATAGAATAATAATAATTATAATTTTAGTAGAGGATAAATAATAATTATTATAATTTTAGTAGAGGATAAATAATAATTATTATAATTTTAGTAGAGGATAATAATTTTAAAGAATTTTTTTATTTTTAATTTTTCCAAAGAATCGCGAGTGAATATTACAGTCAAATGATAACAACATTAGATCTAGTGCTAGACTTGTACAATAAAAAATTGCCAAAAATATGGATTAGTGAATATTTGTGCTGCACTGAATGGTAAACATCCCTGAGTTTTCCATCTTTATGAGCAAATTAAATAAGTATGCGAAAATCACTGGTTATTGTATTATAATGAAACAAGTCAAGGTTATAATCTGAGATATTATTTGCTTTGGTTAGGACACTTGTCCTAACACGGTTGTATTTCTAGACCGCTAGGATGGAGACTTTGTATTTAATATTTTGTTAATAAAATCTCATGACTACAACCTTTTGCCTATAAAAAAGGGGAAAAAAAATAGAAAAAGAAAAGTATGCGAAAATAGTCTATAGACACTGATCACAACTTTGTAATCCTTTATGTCGAGATTTATAAATTTAGTACATAAATCTAGTGTAAGGTCATTTTGTGCAAGTGAAAAAATAGGGAAGGTTTTTGGTAGATTATTCATATAATGAATAAACTTCATAATATTGCATTTTTTATGAAGACTTATTTGTTCTTTCAAGTATCCCCATGTAGAATGTTCCTATAAAAAGACATATTTTACACAACCACAAATTAGATGAGAGTAGAGTCTCACTGATATAGCATCATCATGCACATTATTGTTTTGGGAAAATCAAAATATTAAAAATCAAATAAAGTTGGCTAAAAAAAATGGCATTGGCTCTTAAAGCATCTTCAAATGTAGTTTAAGAAAGCTTTGCACTAGATGTAGCTAGCCTATTATAGCCAAAATTTATAGAGCAGGTATTCCAAAGTATTAACATTATAAATCTGAATTAGGTTGCATTCTTAGTTGTTGATCTTCTCCTATGATCTTCTCATATTACTATGCGTAAAGTGCATTAAAAAAAGTTAAATAAATTTACAATCCTCCATACTATGTGCATACTATCTTCACTTTGTGCTATCATAATTCAAGTAAGGAGAATTGAAAACAAGAAACTTCTTTCAAGATAAACTATTACGTAATTTAACAAAACTATCAAGGATAAGAATAGAGCATCAAATAGAAGAATCACTTAAATAAGTAAAATTTTAACAAAAACATTTTCAAATCTAAAGAACAAAAGGAAAAAGGTGGCAAAATGAGGTGACATGAAAAAAATACTATAAACCCACAACATTGTTAAAAAGAAGTAATGAGATAAGTTTAGAGTTAAAGAATTAAAAACAAAGGGACAGGCCACAAAAAGGCCAACCAAGAAACAACCACAAAAAAGGAAGGACAAAACAGAGTAAAAAGAGACAGGCACCGGAAGTCGGGTTAAGCCAGGCTCCTGAGTGTGACAGCAACATTACATTCGAGAGCCTCCATCATCTCAGCTGCCTCTTTAACATTCTGAATGTCTTGGGGACCATGGGAGCCATCTTCCTCCCTATTTTTCTTTGTTCTAGCTCTAGTTGTTTTGCCCGGACCCTTGCTGGGCTTCTTCTTCTCTTCCTCCATAGTCCTCTGATCAATCTTGTTGTCCATCTTTTCTTCCATTTTGTTGATTAGCAGCTTAATGTGGTCATTGGAAGCTTTTAGAATGTTATAGTTTTGCTCGGCAATACCCTTTAGGGTTTCCTCAAGACTGATTATTTTAGATTCCAAGTACTCAACCCTAGCCTCTAGGCTTTGCTTTCGCTCAGTGGTTTTGTGATCCTTATCATCAGTACTCTGAATTTTTTCTTTGAGGTCTTCAATTTCATGGAAAAGTCATTTGAAGGACCTATACTAATCCAGAATGTTATTCTTAGTATTGTTGAGGAAATCCATCTCCATTTCTCTGGCCTTATCGCTGAGAACCACAAGAGCGGCGTCAATCAGCTCCTCCTTATGGATTTTCCCTTCATTATCCTCTAGAATTTGAGGATAAACAACCTCCCTTATGATCCCCATGTGCACGGTATTGATATTGAAGGTCCTCCAGACCTTTTTCCCTTTTCCAGTGTCTTGACTTTGATATTCCCCTTTGGATTTTTCTTCTAAGGTCTCCAGCATAATGGGGGACTGGGTAGAGGGTTTCCCTATTCGTCTTTATGAATATGGAAATGTAACGTGATATTTTTATATTATTTAAGAAAACATATTGATAATCCATGCAAATGTTGTTTATTTTTTAGATTTAGAAATAATATAATGTTACAAGAGATGTTTTTATGAATATGGAAATGTAACGTGATATTTTTATATTATCTAAGAAAACATATTGACAATCCATGCAAATGTTGTTTATTTTTTAGATTTAGAAATAATTTATTGTAGCTTTCCTTATTTCCTTATTTATTAATTTTAACTATTTTTATGGTTTATGTATTTGATATAATAGATATAATATAATAATATTTAATAAATGTTTAGAATTTTTAATAAAAAATTCTATGCTTAATTTTTTTAAATTATTTATATATATATATATATATATATATATATATATATATATATATATATATATATATATATATATATAATTAATTAAAGAAATAAATAATGAATTGACATTTTCTTTTTTTAATAAGTTTCATTTTACTTTTCACTATTTAAGTTTGACTTTACTCATAACTTTTATAAATTAAAATTTAGCTATAAGACTTTTATTATATTACACATTATTTTTCATTTCAAAATAATATTATATTATAAGAATGGAGTGAGAGAAAGGACAATGACAAGAGTTTTTTTGTTAAACCTCATAATGGCATGACATGGGTGGATTAGAATTAGTTCAGGGGAAGAGCATAATGGGTGGATTTTTTTTCTAATACTACAGGGGAGAGGAAAGGAAAGAGTTTCAAAAAACTCTAATTGTACGTCGGTTGCCCACGAATCCTAGAGAACTATAGTGTAGAATGGAAAAAGGTGGGAAAAATATTTAGAAGCTGAAGGAGAACCAAAATAGGACAAGACCTTCCCAAGTAAGTATTAGCACATATAATAGTTGTTGTTTACCTGTTAAAATTGAACACTCTAGGTGGAATGATGTTGTATGTTGGCTTCAAGATAAGGTTTTTTTCATGAAGTGGGTCAACGAACGACATGCTTTGTCTCACATTAATAATTAGTGTAAGGAATGGTGGCCCTTGAAAATAGAACTCAAATCTCTTCTAAATTCATTTTATGTTGCCATTAGTGGTATTGTTGAAGAAAAACAATATATTTTTGCAAATGTGCCATATATGATGGGTGGATTAGGATTTATCTCAAGGAGTGGGAGCCTAGATTTAAGACTCTAAAAGCTATGATTGAGGAGGTACCAGTTTGAATTAGGCTCTACAATATTCCATTTAAATATTGGGACATGGATATGTTACAAGTAGCGGTTGCCGTTGCACCAAAAGATCGACCTTTTAATGTCTGATACAACCACTAGACTTATAGAAGACATAGGAGGTGGTTAAGCCATGTCATGAATCCCGAGGGAAGTGCTGACCATTTTTCCAACAATCTCCCCCTCAACGTTACCCAAGGGGATTTGAACCTATGACCAAGCTCTAACACCACTTGTTACAAGTAGCAGTTGCCGTTGCACCAAAAGATCGACCTTTTAATGTCCAATACAACCACTAGAATTATAGAAGACATAGGAGGTGGTTAAGCCATGTCACAAATCCCAAGGGGAGCGCTGACCATTTTTCCAACAGGATAATCTAATGATGATTGATAACAAACTAGGTAAATTTATTAGGGTGGGAGAAGGAGTGGAATACAAATATTTTAGCATGTGTGCCAAAATATTTATTGATTGGGAAACTTGTTCATCTACTTCCAAACTAAATAGAGCTTTTCTCTAATGACGAGGTGTAGAAATAATCTATTAAAGTTAAATAGATAGTGGAAAAATGTAAATCCTACAAAGGTAATGGCCATACAGAGATAGAATGCTCCAAGTTCTTAAGATGGAAAATGGGAGTGGATGAATCTTTTATTCAAAAAATCATTTAGATACCTAAAAATGTGATTGAAGATAGGTTATAGGATGAAATGATATAAGATCAAAATGTAGAGGGTATGTTCATCCTAATAAGGCTTCCTTATTAATACTACCCTCCATGGATTATCTAAGGTCTCTTGAAAATAATTTCCAAAAACCAAACATGGGTAATGGTCAAATCAAGAGAGCTTTAGTCAAAGATCTATAAGAATATAAAAGGAATACCAATAAGAAGTTGAAGAAGCCAAGAGTGGGGAAGTTAGTTTTTTGGATGTAGTGGAAGATCAGAATGAAGGACAAGACATGTTTCCCAAAAATCCAAATAAGGATTTTAAAGATACTATGAATAAAACTACTAATCAATATTTCATTAGTAGAATTAAAAACCCCAAGGAACCTTTAAATTATGACCTGTACCTAATATTTCTTCATCGAACCAACCTTCATCTTATCAATTAAAGATGGAGAAGTATTTAAGGTCAAATAAGTAAAGAGTGATGAAAGTGTTGGGGGTGGACCAAAAGGGTTCATAAGTGACTAACAAGATTGAAAAGGACACCTAGGATAATGAAGTTGGAATTGATTATGTGTTTGATGAGTTTTGCGTTGATGATTAAAATTAGGAAATATAGTTTAAAGATATACATGTGTCTCTAAGTTGAGATCAAAATTTTATATTAGAAGAAGTTGTTAGTGTAATTAATTATTCACCTAGAATTAAACTTTACTTAAGCTTACTTAGGATAATGCATACATAGTAGTTTTCATTTGAGACACTTAGGAGTTTCCACACTTATTAACACATGGTGTAGCAGAAATTCCACTTTAGCTAGTAATTTAGTTGTTATCACATTTCACTTTATGTGTTATCTCCACCTTTGGTGAACTTATCACTTATCATCTTCCCCATGTTGCACATGCATCATTACACAATGAAAGATGATCCACCTTTGGTAGACATGAATTCCACCTTGTGTGGGTGATAAGTTATCGCCTACTTATCATGGTCTATTATGGTCATGTCTATATAAGTAGGCACATCTACATTGTACCCATCTATTATCTATTGTAGTTGAAGTTAATTTATTGTGTCACTAATGATAATATAGTTTTTTCTTGTCCATTTTGTCTCTCTCATCTTTGTGTTATTTATTGGCCTCTAGATCTTGGGTTGCTACTTTTGGAAAATTCTCACATGGTATCAAAGATATTGGACAACCATTGTGTAGCCTACTTGTAGAGATCTTGGTGCATGAAAATGAGGGAATATTTTTAGATATGAGGACCAACACATAGTGGGACCATCTTGGGTCAGATTTGACTCCACCATTACATCTAGGAGATCATTTCAGTAAATTTTGACTATAAATTTGTCTATATTAGGTGAAAGTCAAATTTGAGGCAATTTGTTTTTGGATAGCCATGGTGTATGACCCACCTACGTAAGAAAGTGTGATCTATTATAAAAAAAAAAAATTATTGTTCTAAGTTTTTTTTTCTTACAGTCGTTAATTATTTTTTTCAAAAGTACTAGTCAAGAGTGCCAAAAGATAACCCCATCCCCTATTATTTTCCAAGAATTTTTCATAGGGTACAACATCAGTTCATAGGATAGTGAGATCATCACCAACTCAACAACCTATGTTATATCACACTGCCAAATCGACCGCTGGAATCCAAACCACAACCAAAATTAACTTTCTTTTAAAGAGTTAATTTTTTAATATAAAACTCAAAACAGCTCATTCCCACATAAATGTGGGACATATTGTCCAAAGTCCCCCTACCCATGGAAGCACCACCACATTATCTTTTGGTTGTCAATATGCCATGCTCAAGCCACCATTGGAGTAAAAAGAATACTAAGAGGAAAGGGAGGTGAATCAGTGTTTTATGCTTTAATGCAAAAATTATTTTTCAATCAATGATGCTAATAGACTAAATCATAAACAACAACATGTATAACATCAAATAAAGTGATGCAAATAATTCAACTTAGAAATATCAACAAATCTCAGGCAATAATAATGACACAATATTTTTCATGAGTGGAAAACTCTCATAGGTATGAAAAACCACTAAAAAATTTGCCTCATTAGATTATTAAGAAAATCACAATTTACAAAGCCTCACTGGCTTTTATTCTCTCACTCAGAGAGGAATATACCTCACTAGAAAATAAGAGTTCCTCACTGGCAATTTCAATTTTATAATTTTTAGAATAAAAAAGAGAGAGTATGACCTATGTTCCAATTTGTATCACTTCTCTGAATGTCACTTTAACCTTGAGATTCAGGAGTAAGAATATATAACACTATACAATTCTTTGTCTATAACAACATAAATAGGTTGTGTGTTCAAATCACAACATTTAATATCAATGCAAGATAAATCAAAAATCCTATATTCAAAATGTACAGGATAAATCCATTTTTTCAAGAATAAGTTTTCAAAGAAACCCTAACACTTTTCTTCACACGGACCTCTATCCCCTTTCAACATTTTAAAAAAAAACTTTTTATATTTTTCAAATAATAGTAATAATCTAAATTGGATTTGAGCACCTGAAACTCAAACCATCATAATAGAATAATATTTTTCAACTCTCATATTTCCTCTAACTAAATACATGAACCTGAAGAAGTGTATTCAACTAATAAACCTTTTTTAATAATCAATAGATGGATTGAATAATAGAGTTAAACATCTTACCAATATCTAAAGACTGTAAATCCAATTATTGGTCGCATATCCCAAATGTTTCCACTCAATGGTATATGTTTCTAGATTTTTAGTTAGTCCAAAATTCATTAACAACTACCTCTATTATGAGTAGTCAAAAAATTGTGCCCTAGTCTCCTAGGGTTTATAGTTCATGAAAGCATTGAATAGTCAAATATTGTCAATCATCATCATCTCCTTCGATGTCCTAAGGCATAATTAAGATCATGTTTTATACAATGATATATTCAAAATTAATGGTTAATATTTGCAATGATTTGTTACTCGACACAATAATACCCCAACAATAATGTCTTCAATGTATATGATTTAGCAAAGTCTTTCACCAGAAATGTTGCTACTAAACAATGATGGTCAAAACATATCACCTAACTAAAGATGTTGACAACTACCTTTACTTGGAATAATTTCAATAATGGCATTTTCTCATAATCATAATGAGTACTTAGTCTCTTGCTTAAGATCAAAAATATAATCATTTCACTCTTCATAAAATACATATGAATTAAACCTTTGTAATTACCAAGACCAAGAACATGATTTTATGAGGTGCCAAATATTTCTAAAGTGAAGTCAATGAGTCATATTATATACCATATCAAGTGCTACAATACTTTCAATAGTGAAATTAAAATATCATATCAAATATCGTAACCTTTGCAACATAGTTTCCTTTTTGTATACAAAAAAGCAGATCCATCCTATGTGTATCATAAGTTGGTATTGACACCTTATCACATGATACAAGCTAGCCTTGTATACATAAGAATATTAATAGATTATTAATTATGTTTGTGATAAAACATTAATAGCCTATCAACAAAAATATTGATAAGATATTGATGCTTAATTAGAGACAAAATGCATAAGGAATTAATCTCTAATGTTCAATAAGAATCCTAATGTATCAACCAATAAGAATGCATATCAACAATGTAAACTAAAAGAAAGAAATATATCGTTCTCATTCATTTTCTATGTCAATCTAATATTATAAAACTCATATCATAGTGAAGCAATCCAAATTGAAAACTAGTTCATATACCTAAATATTAACTATCAAATGTATCACTGTTAAATATGTATATGTACATTAGTTACTTGTAATTGTAATTAAGATCTAGCAGCATAAGGAATGTACCAAAAAACCTAATATACCATTCAAATATACTCTTCCATACCATCACTCAAAATCAAATATACCTATCCATACCATCACTTCCAAATCAAGTGTACGTGTCCAATATTTATGGCTTTGGCATCAAGGAAAATAATTGAGAAACAAACTCCCCCTTTGTCCTTGATGGAAAAACATAAATCATTTCTCCCCCTTTTACATCAATCAAAAAGATAAGAAAATAAGTGAAATGCCTTACATGAATACTACAAGAGTAGGCATAATGCAAACTACATGTCAAATAAACATGCCCACTAGTACCAATAAAAGATAAACATTGCATAGAAAAGACCAAGCTCTACTAAAATAAAATTGATAAAAATATATGTTAAAGAAAAGAAACCATTATTACTATAATAGCATGGAACTACGAGAACCACAAAGGATATGTCCATCAAGGCCAAAAGAGTAGAAAGCTTCTGGATATCATGAGCTATGTCATGAAGACAACAACTAAATTCTGAAATAAAAAACTCAACAAATCATGAAAATATGAACCAATAGATGAAAGTACACAAGAGAATCAATTGATTTAGATAACATTAAGATTCTCATAACCTAGGGACATAATATAAATTGTAAGAGAGACCCTAAAACCCGCATGCACACTTATTAAATCTTTCTTATACAAATGCCAAAAAAAAGAATCACATTTCTTTGTATTACAGGGAACATCCCAACATTGCATGAGATATTTGAGATCACTTGTCAAAAACCAAAATGACTATACAAGTCATGCTTATGATAGAGAAAACTCTTGCATAATTTTCATGTCAAAGAAAATGACAAGTAATCTATTATAACCAACTTTTTCTATTGCAACATATTTAAGTTAAGAGAAGTAACCATGCAAATATAAGGTTTTTTGTGTAAAGTAAAAAAAAAATTACACTACCATATGAAAAAAAAATGAATCTTGTAATAATTTTCAAAGATATTCTGTTATAGTAGACCTTTATCACCACAATAATACTAAAAGATGCAAGCCACTACTTCAAGTAAAATGATAAAGATAATTCAACATAGAAATATCAACAAATACTAGGAAATACTAATGACACAATGTTTTTTATGAGTGGGAAACCCTCATAGGGATGAAAAACCACTCAAAAATTTATGTCACTAAATAATTAAGGAAAATCACAATTTATAGAGCCATACTAGCTTCTATTTTCTCACTGAGAGATGAATATGCCTCACTGGAAAATAAGAGTGCTTCACTGGTAATTTCAAGATTACAATTTTTGGAATAAAAAAGATAAGAGTATGACCTATATTCCAATCTTTATCACTTCTTTGAATGTCTATTTAACCTTGAGATTCAAAAATAAGAATGTATGGAACTTTACATTTATTTTTCTATAACAACATAAATAAGTTGTGTGTTCAAATCACAACATAATATCAACGTAAGATAAATAAAAAAACTTTGTTTAGAATATATATGATAAATCCATATTTTCTAGAATAAGTTCTCAAATAAACCCTAACACTTTTCTTCACATAGATCTATATCTCCTTTCAACATTTTTTGAAAACAAAACCCTTTTCTATCATGTTTTTCAAAAAAATAGTAATCTAAATTGGATTTGAGAAACTAAAACTCAAACCATCATAACAAAATATTTTTTTCAACTGTCTTATTTCTTCTATACAAATACCTAAACCTTAAGAAGTGTATTCAACTAATAACCTATTCTTTTAACAATGAACAAATGGATTGACTAACAGAGTTAAACATCTTACCAATATCTTAAGACAAAAATAATATTACCACTCACTTATCCCAAATGTTTCCACTGAATGGTACATGTTTCCAAATTTGTAGTCAGTCTAGAGTCCACTACTAACTACCTCTGTTATGAGCAATCAAGAAATTGTGCCCCGGTCTCCTAGGGTTTGCAGAATGAAAGCATTGAATAGTCAAATATTTTTGAACATCATTATCTCCTTTGATGCCATAAGGCATAATGAAAATAATTTGATACAATGATCTTCAAAATTAAATGTTAATGTTTACCATATTTTTGTAGTTGACACAATCATACCTCAACAATAATGTCTTCAATGTATATGATTTATCCAAGTCTTTAACCAACAATGTTGTTGCTAAAAAATGATAATAAAAAATATAACCTAACAAAGGATGTTGACAACTATCTCTACATGGTATCATTTCAATAATATTATTTTCTCATACTCATAATTAGTATTTAGTATTTTTCTTAAGATCAAAAACATAATCATTTCTCTCTTCATACCATACATACAAATTAAACCTTTGTAATTACCAAGAACAAGAACATGATTTTATCACGTGCCAAATATTTCTACAATTAAGTCAAGATTCCATATTAAATACCATATCAGGTACCGTGCAATACTTTCAATAATGAAATTAAATTGTCATATCAAATACCATGTAACCTCTACAAATAGAGTGGCCTTTGTGTATACCAAATTATAGATCTATCCTATGTGTATCATAAGCCGGTATTGACACCTTATCACCTAATACAATTTATCCTCATCTCCCATGGAAGACTTTATTTATTGTGTAATAATATTGGATGGTGTATATCAAGATCACCCTCTCTTGAGTAGACCCTCTCTCGCTCGAAGCCTATGCCAGTAGTTGTCACTTGAAATACACATCTATCATTTTATTTAATGATTTTCATCACTTTTGAGCTCTAAGAGACTTTTAAATTAGGAAGAAAAAGTTCAATGGTATCCTAGGATCCAAATATTTATGATGTCAAGAAAATTTGACCTTTGTAGAAGCTTTTCTAAATAACTATTTCAATGAAAAAGTTAAAATGAGATAATTTAGTTAAGGAGGGGGGGGGGGGGGGAGAGAGAGAGGAGAGAGAGAGAGAGAGAGAGAGAGAGAGAGAGAGAGAGAGAGAGAGATCAACAATAATTTAATGGTGAAGATATATGTAAGACCTTGTTATGAATTCAAAACCTGCATTGAGGGGTTTTAGCTTGGGAATGTCCATTTGTCCAAGTGCCTTACTCATAAGGATCTGAAGTCCACTATAATTTTATTTTATGTAATAAAATGATAGTTCAACAATCACTTTTTTAGTGCATGGGTTATCCCCTATTAGCTTGTTCCACCTTCTCATATAAGTAGGCACAAGTTTGGCTTTGCACCTACTTACTATGGATCCAAAATTAATAAGTACAAAAAATTCATTTGACAAAGTCAACATATATATACAATAAATTGGAGATAAGATGGAATATAAAAGGGGAGGCACCTTAAGCAATATGATCTTATAAAGGAAGAATCTCCTATCGCACTCCTCACATGGGAGAGAAAATCTTCACAAAATGTAGAGGGTATTTTCTAGGACACACTGACAACATATATATATATATATATATATATATATATATATATATATATATATATATATATATATATATATATATATATATATATATATATATATATATATATATATGTATGTATGTATGTATGTATGTATGTATGTATGTATGTATGTATGTATGTATGTATGTATGTATGTATGTATGTATGTATGTATGTATGTATGTATGGCATATATTTATGTATCTATATATGTCCAAAATCAAAATCCCTAAGTGAAATGTAGTTAGTGTGTCATAGAAAATAACATTTAACAATATGAAGAATGAGTGAAGTGAATCATTTAGTCTTTGTATGTCGATGTCCTCAAGGGAAAATATTATATGGGACAAAAACTAGAATGAAGGGATACTTCACTGCATTCCCTTTGCATTTTGTGAAATTGTTCTATCCCTTGTGAGGAGTGTGATAGGGAGTTACCCCTTTGTGAGATCATATTTCTTTACGTAGAACCCCATTAATATTCCCTCTTGAGTCTAATTTATCATTTGTTAATGGTGTATGGATTCTATATAGATGTTGACTTTTTCCAATGAATTTATTGTGATTGGTTATTTGGGATCCATACTAAGTAGGTGCAAATCCAAGCTTGTGCCTACTAATATGAGTAAGAAATACAAGCTAATAGGGGATAATTCATGGATTGTAAAATAGATTTTTGAACCATCATGTGCTTACATGAAAACAAATGCTAGTGGACTTGAGTTTCTTATGAGTAATACACTTGGAGAAATGGAAATTTTCAAGCTAAAACCCCTTGATGTAGTTTTTGAATTCATAACAAGGTTTTGCAAATATCTTCACTATTATTATTGGTGATCTAGCTTTTTTTAAATATCTCTCTCTCTCTCTCTCTCTCTCTCTCTCTCTCTCTCTCTCTCTCTCTCTCCTTAAATAAATTATCATATTTTAATTATTTTATTGAAACTATTATTTATAAAATCTTCTACAAAGGTCACATTTTCTTGACATCATCACCATTTGGATCCTAGGATACCATTGAACCTATTCTTCCCTATGCACAAGTCTCTTGGAGCTCAAAATCCATGAAAAGCATTAAATGAATGGAGACATGCATTTCAAGTGACAATACACACACACACACACACACACACACACACACACACACACATTTTATGTTGAATAAATGCATTCAACTTTTTATAGGTATGCATTTATGCTTATACATAGGCTTGGATGGAAAGCCTTTGGCTTGAAAGATTCATTTCCCTCCTTTTGGCCTATTTTTTGTTTCAATATGGTTTATCTACTTTATTGTTATTAGGTTTACACTATCAAGTGGGTATTTGTAAAATTACAACCATAATTTCACACATCTCATGAGCTTTCTAAGTACATATATTTCTTTTAATATTTGAATAACATTAACATATTATTCTTTAATCTCTTTTAGTAGTGTTTCTAAACTTCTTAAAGACATACATGTAAAAAAATCAATAACTTTTAGCCTACTTGTCCAAATTTGAAATAAATTATGTATTATTATTCTAAACTTAATTGTTTACAATTTAAAAAATAAATTAAAAAATTGATTAGTTTGTTGCAAATTATTTGACCCACACAAACAAGTATTTGATTTTGAGGATGCACCCACTTTGAAAAATCATTAAAAAAAAATACTCAACAAAAAAATTACTAAAAAATACCTCTTATATTCACTCTTAAATATCTTTCTATCAAGAGATTTTTCAAAATAGTAAATGCAACTACATCTTCTCTGACCCACACATCAAATACTATGTTATATTTTGTTGAAAATATAGGAACACTTTTGGTGCAAGAAGGATTGACACTTTTAATTTGATCCAATTTTTAAAAGATTAAGAAGTTTAGATACTAGATTTAGAATACCACAATTAAATTATTATTTTGGTATCTTCAAATTTTGAGTACAAAAATCTCAAATTTCTCCTCCAAATATGTTTTAGCTAATTCCAAGAAAAAACTGGTCACATGCATACATGTATATATATTTATATATATCATTGTGAATTGTATTATTTGTTAAGTAGGAAAGATAGTTCACCATATTTCTAGCTGGTGATGAAGTTTTAGTATTGGGAAAATGCTTTAATAGAAGTGTAACTACTAAAAACCTCATCCACTTGGAAATACTAATGGACTTGCGTTGTATCCTAGGACCCATTAGAACCCATAAGTGTATCATAGAACCTATTTGTACATATAAGGAGCCCTTAATATTATTAGAGTATGATATCACTTAGAGGGGGGAGGTGAATGGGTGATATAAGAGAAATTAAAATTTACTATCTCTTAAAATTAATTTCTCTTTATAAACATTGAAGCATAAAAGAAGCAAGAAGACATAATTATGTAAGAGAAACACACAAAAGTATTTGACACAGTTTTTGTTCTGAGTGGAAAAAACCTTAGAGTAAAAACCACTGGAATTGCCTCACTCGCTTATGTCAAATAACCTTTTAGAAATGTCTCACTGCTTGTGTTATCTTACGAATACAAAATGTCTTACCGGCTAGTATTGTCTCACAAACAAAACAAATGCCTCGCTGGCTAAATCACAATCTCATTTGCATCTGCTGATATTTCAGTAGAGAGTTCAATCTCTATTTTCTAGTCTAATATCATATGAGACTCAGAATCAATTATTTGTACAAAGAATATTTCAGACTTAATACAATGAACCATTAAGCATATTGATTGTATTTTATACTTAATGATAAGTATACTACTGCTTCTCAGAAAGATATGCAACAATCATCACTGTCTAAATCTTTACAGAAGAAGATAAATCAATGTCTTCTCTCACACTCTGTTCACCATAGAATGAATCTGAATATAGTATATATAGTGTTCTTCTAAAAGGAACTCGCAATCACTTGCCATGATAACTACGTTCTAAATAACTGCACGTAACTTCTTTTGAAAAAACTTTTCACTCACTTTTAATCATCACATAATCACACAACCTCGAGTAGAATAGATAGCTTTTCTTTAGATTTGAGTTTAGGAAAAATGACTCAAATTATGACCTCTGGTCTAAAGAAACTAACACAAGAGTTTGAACCATAACAAAGTATCCCAAGAGTTTAAAGAATCACAATACACAAAAATTTAATCTCTAATACACTCAAGTATACAATTTGTACTCAATCTCTAATTCATGTGTAGTCTAGGATTACATAATCATGATACCAACAAAAACTGATCAAGAAATGCATATAAATAATCCATGCAAATAAGGATTTCGAAAAACTCTACCCATGGTTGAAAAGATTCAAGCTCGTGCTCAAAAATATGTGTAATGAGCACGATTATAAGACTGAATACACAAATTTAAAAATACATGACTAAGATCCATTAAACAGTTTTAATCCATGAATATCTAACTCAAACAATACATTTTCAAATACAGATAAAATGATCAATCTCCTTAACAAAAAAATCATAATCTGGGTTTAAACAAAATGACACAAAACAAATTACCTCCCTATTTACATAACCATTGTTAAGACAAACTACGGGTATGCAGATAAACAAGAACCTGTAATACAAAAAAAATATTTTTTCAAAGCTAAAGAAACTTACCAACAAAATAATCATAGCAAGAATCTTTGACAAACAAAGACTAGCCTTATTTGAAAGAAAAGTAACTTGCAGATTTTGAAAAAAGAAAAATAATAATAATAGACGAAAACATGGAAGGACACCCAGGAACAAAGATTTGTAACTTCCTCCAAACAATCCCGCATGATCTTCTTTATATTTCTTCACATTCTTTCATAATTCGTTCAAGATTTATCTGAGTCAACCACTCACTATAACTTCCAAAAAACCAATCTACTTGCTAGTTTGTCCCCTAGTGCTCAGGAAGAACCCTATCTCGCTTGAGCTAGGTTTTCCAAATAAAAAACAACTTTTAATGTGTACATTATAAATTCTAGATTTGATGAAAAAATGCAACATATAAAATTTCAATTACTTCTAATACTTTGGCATAAGTTACCAAACTTCAAATAGGTAGGAGACCGACCAAAAGGCCTACCTAATAAACAACCTTTAAAATGCCATGGTCATAATGTTAGCAATGCTCTAGTCCCTTAGTGACTATAAAAAATATTACAACATAATCATTAGAATTTAATGCTAAACAAGCATAATGCAACATCATGAGCATTGTGATTCTACAAGAATTACATTCATAATCTGACTATCAACACATAAAAGTAAATTGATCTTACTCAAGTATCAAATTGACCCTGTACTTTCTAATGGTATCAAAACCAAGTTCTAAGTGCCTTGTCAATAGCATCACATTGTAAAACAGATTGGTGTGTCACTATTTATGGCATGTAATGCAAATGATTAATGCAACCAAGCCCAAACTTTTACCATATCAATGTAATGTATTTGACAAGCCAAGTATAATCATGCCAATTTCAAGTGATTATAGATTCAAAGTGTGGTGTTTGTCACCTTAACCATGCAAATCAACTACATGATCTAGATGGTAATCATTGTTACCTTAACCATGTAACTAAAGTATATCAAATGCAACTAAACTGAATGATGTATCATGTGAGTGTATACAGGTATATGAGATAAATGAATGAGCATCATAGAGCATGTCCATAGGAGTTAGTGTTTGACATCAAGCATCAAGGACAACATAAAGAGAGGAGAAAAAAAGATATCTTAGGACCCATTAATGTTTCTTAGGACCCCTTAGGACTAGTTAAGACACCTACTACCCCTTTAGTCTTCCTAGGAAACTTTAATGAGATTGTGTATCCTAGGACCCCTTAGGACATCCTAGGACCACTTAGGACCACTTAAGACACCTAAGACCCCTTACAACATCCTAAAACCCCTTAATGCATCTTAGGATGTATTTTGACCCATCAATGTGTCTTAGGACTCATTCACACCCATTAATGTATCTTAGGATCCCCTAGGACCCATTAATGTATCCTAGAACCCATAAATATATCACATTGCCTATTAATACATATGAAAACCCCTTAAGACCACTCAAGGAACCTAGGTCCCCTTAAGACATCCTAGGAGGTCCCATCTCAATCTCATCTCTATCCCTCTAATTAACCCCTCTCTCTCACTATCTCCCTTCCCTCATCTCATCATCTCACCATCTCATCCCTTCTTTCCACCTCTCTCTCTCTCTCTCTCTCTCTCTCT
Source organism: Chamaecyparis obtusa (assembly GCA_027943335.1). NCBI lineage: Eukaryota > Viridiplantae > Streptophyta > Pinopsida > Cupressales > Cupressaceae > Chamaecyparis > Chamaecyparis obtusa. Next base: position 1,880,186 of record BSBK01002608.1, on the reverse strand, counting down.
CTCTCTCTCTCACACACACACACACACACACACACACACATCTCCCCTCCCCCTTCTCCCTTCTTGTCATCTTCCCCCCTCTCACCATATCCATCTATATAGTCTCTAATTATCCTCTTTATCTATCTACCTCATGTCTCCCCTCCCCCTTCTCTCTCTCTACCTCATATCCCCCCTCCCCCTTCTCCCTTCCTGTCATCTTCCCTCCCTCTCACCATCTCTTCCAATTACCATCTATCTCTACCTCATGTTTCTCACACTCTCCCCCTTCTCTCACTCACTCTATCTCACATCTCTAGACACTGATATACATTACAATAAAAGCCTACTAATATCCCTATAAAATAAGGCTTATGCACTACTAATATGTTGTACAATAAGACTTATATCTACTAATATATGTTGGATATTAATGTATATTCATGTTTCATTAAACAATATGGATATTATTGATTTATGAATTAATAAATATATTTTAAAGTAATCATTAGGTCGAGTGCAAGTTATAATGAGAAATATGATAGTTTATAAAATGTTCAAAAGAAATAGTAGCTAGACAAGACTTTCTTAGAGCATGGTTTCTTGATAATTGCTTGTACATAAGAAAATGGTGAGCAATTTCATGATAATTACTTGTACATAAGAAAATAGTGAGAAATACTAAGTAGAGGAAAATAGATCACTCACCAAATTATTGTGGGGGGTTGTAAATTTAGGAAAGTAAGTATGCTTCCAAAGGGTCACCCTCAAACAAATCAGATCAACACAACCCAAATAGGATGAGGGGTGCTAATGCAAGATCCAAATGAGAGTGGAGGAATCAGGATTTGCTTTCCCTAAAGAAATGTGGAATGTGTGTTATAAGATGTGTAAATTTATGAAAGGAATTAATTCATTAATTAAGAAAATGATAACTAACAGGATGTAATATCAAATCTAATGTATAAAAGTAAATGCTAGAGGAAAATGGAAAGGAAGAACTCACCTTGAAGCTAGGAGGGAACAAGTGAACTTCAGATCTAGAGTTTACTGTTGTAGAGCTATCAGGAACATAAATGGTTTTGGATCTATACCTTTGGTGCCTACATCTTCTAACTATGAAAATTTTAGATTCCCAGGACTATGCCAACTCAAGTCGGCTATGTCCATGAAATTAGGCCTTTTCCTGGAGACTCAAAATCTAGTGAATTATGTGAAGGATCAGTCACTGGTTCTGTAACTCTTAAATTCCATATCTGAAACTTTGAAAACCTTTTCTTGCACACAAGAAAAGGGGGAAAAAGGTTGTGGAAAGGCTTGCCTTGGTCAAGCCCTTGTATAGGAATCAACCTTGTAATGAAATAGAAATTTCATAAGGAAAATATTGTAAACAAAGTAAATCTAAGTATTCACCTTGCATGAGAAACCCTCATGGATGGGCATTAGGATACGATAAACCCATGAAGATTCTTGTATACTTTCTTGAAATATGTTTTAGAATCAAGCATGTCTTCACAAATGCAATGGATCTACACTTTTCAACCCTATATCTTGAATTTATACATGCTTGTGGATCTTCTTTCTTGCTTAAGAATTCCTACTTGGCAATGAGAGAGAAACTTGCATCAACTAGGGAAGATTTCCTTTGCTTGAATGAAGACTTGAAGAGATGGAGGATTGGACATCTTCAATGGGTGCTTGCCTTCAATCTTGAATCCAAATCCTTAATTGCACAACTTGAATTCATTTACCTTACTGAACTTGAAATTTCCAAATTGCTTGCACATAAGTTGGATGCTGATGAATTGTTTGCATAATCATGGATGCTCAAAGAATGGATGTCAAAATGAGAGTCCTTGATGTCTTTTTATACTCATTTTGAGATTCAATATCATCAAGTCAACCACAAATAAGATAAAAAAAATAAAACACTCCCACATTGGGCCTAGATCCCACTAAAAATCAATTCCCAAGGATAACATTGACTTAGGTTGGCCTAGTTCCGACAAGGTTAGTTTCAAAGTGAATCTGGGGCTTGAGAGGTGTGAAAAGTCTTAGGAAAAGAAAATGATAGATGCAATAAATCAAGCATAAATACACTCAGATCTTGAAATCACTGAAATGGGGTATAATAGGAGTGAACCCACAATAGTGGGTTACACTTTTTTGCCTGATTGGACACCGAACTCTACATTTTGAAAAACACTTTCACATTCATATGCATATTGTCGTTAAACCATTTGAAATCGAAAGATGCAGTAAATTAGAGTCTTTTAAGATTTTTTGTCTAGATTCTAAATATATATTTATTTATTTTTTTTGAATTGATTTGAATGATTTTTTTTTCTCCCACAAAAACTAGTATGTTGCTGAAAACATCATTTTCAAAGAGTTACATTGTTTTCATAGAGCATAATTTTTTTCTAAAATAGATATCAATGTGCTTCTTTCCAATTTAATTTTTTAACATCCATACAGATGACATGCAATTCATTTGATTACATTATCATAATTATTGCATATTTTATTAATGTTTGAAGTTGACTAAATCATAATTTTGACATACCTTAACTACATAGCTTATAACTTGTCATGTATTTGTCCAATTTCATCTTTTGTATAGAAAGATAACTTCAATACCTAGGGCATATATATTTTTTAGATTTTTTTTTCTCTCATTTACTATTTTTCCACAAGTGTCAAACATGGAGGTAGACATACGGTGAAATATCTATGTTTAGTAAAATTAAAAATATAAAGTCATAATAAAATTAATATATATTAACATTATAATCACTGGAAAGATTTTTCTTAGTAGTACCTTACTACATAGATAGGTTTTTCAAATGGATTCATTTGATTTGCCAAAAGATAAAGTCAAAGTGATTTTTGTCAAGATTTTAATAGGTGTGAAGGAGACTCCATTGTAGTTATGAATGAGGAGTATAGATGTTATATCAATGTTTTTTTATCTATTAAGAGTCTTTGAGATAACCATTTGTAATTAATTATTTTAAATGGAACCTCTCAAGACTTAAATCATCATATTTTATTAAAAATGTGTTATTTCAAAAAATATCAACATGTCTAAAAAAGTGTAACCCACTATTGTGGGGTCACCAATAGGTCCTAAAGCCACCAATTAGTGGGTGCTTAATTTTTTAGGATAGTACATTTAGCCCCCACTTTAGCGGGAGTATGAGACAAACTCGTGCTAATGGTAAAGTAGATCAAATGCATAGGATGGTGTCATCAAGTTCAAGAAGACAAGGAAAAATAAAGTCCCCAAGTGACTTATGTCCTCACCAAATCTAAAACCAAGATAAGAGAAACATTACTTGAAAGAGAGAGAGAGAAGGGTGTGATTACCTTAGTCGAGTAAGATTGTTTGTCTTACTGTGAACCGCACCAAGAAAGTGCCATAAAAGAAAGCATTGAAATTTATAGTAAGTTGTGTTATGCTAGTTCAATCTATCAAAGACCTATCCTTAAGGAAAGTGTATCCAATTATAAGGGGTCTGACAAAGAAAGATCTATCCTAAGGGAAAGGTAAGCTTCCTTAGGGATCGAAAGGAGCAGGAGGATCTATCCTTTAGGAAATTGCATCCATTAAAATGTTTCCAAAAGGTGATATTTCCTAAGGGAAGGTAAGCTTCCTTAGGGATTAAAAAGAAAAGGAGGATCTTTCCTTAAGGAAAGTGTATCCATTAAGGAATCTGAAAGATGATTTTTCCTAAGAGAAGGTAAGCTTCCTTAGGGATCAAAAAGAAAAAGATCATTGAATCAGTGCATGTGTGAAAAATGTGAAACATAGAGTTGAGTGTATACCCCCACATTAAAGTGATTGTAAATGTCTTAACAAGAGAAATTTCTTTAACGAAGTGTACATGCATCCACAAGAAATATTTCCACTATGAAATTCCCCTAAGAAAGGATAAATCAAGGGAAATGGTCACATGACAAAATAGATCATGGAAGGGATCTACCAACTCTGGGGTTAGTATGATCATATGATAATATTTGAAATATTATGTCAAAATGAAATGGCATCATCCCCCAAAGGTAGTAGATCTAAATATAAAATGGAAGAAAAACACACAAGAGTTACAAAGAAGAGCCTTTTTGGGTTTGCCTCATGGAGACCAAAAAGAATAGGTAGCTACCATTTTGTATCATCCTAAGTAGACAACACAAAGACACATTTACAAACAGTCTCATAGGTACAACATAATATGTAAGAGCATATAGAAGATGAGAGATACAAATAGAAGAATGTTTACGGCATTGCGATTCTTTATCACCTTGCACCAATAGAGCAACAAGGGTCATTTAAAGAAATCTTTAAAAACATGTAACAAGAAGCACATCACAAGGGAATCACATTACAACACGAAAACACATAGAATCTATTGTGCAAGAGGAGCTATTCAAGCATATTGCCTGCCCCCCATCTCAGTCTATAATGATTTGGGAATATGGAAAACTCACAAGAGGAGAAACATCAAGCACATTAGATGGAACAATATCCAATTCCAAACAAGGACCCTACTATGAAGATAGGTCATTGTGTTAGTCACTAGGAGTGATAGATAACAATTGTGCAAGTATAGCTAGTAAATCATGATCAATAACAATAGTCTCATAGTCATCATAATCACTAGCATGAATATCGTTGTTAACATCAAGAATATCATCATCAAGAGTATCTTCTTCATCTAAATTAATTGCAATAGAGTCTAAGATATGAATAGCATTGCCATGTTTGTTCATTTTAATCTTTTTTAAATTCACTTCCTTGATGGGCTCAAGAATGGGTTGGTCAAAGGGAAGTAAAGCATGAAAAGGAGTATGAGGTGAAGCAATATTTTGACAAGCACGTTGATGGACTTTAGCACGATGCTTGTGATGATGATCACGAAAATGACTTTTATGTTTGATTTTTTCTATAAATTTGGCTTGGGATAGGACCAATAAAAAAATGTCCTTTTCTTTCTTAGGAGGGAGAATGGAAGGAACCACACAAGTTGAGAGATGGGTTGATAAGTTTTCATATAAGAAATAGGAAGAGGAGGTATATTGTTAGAATAACTAAGAGGGGGGTGAATTAGTTATCCACAGTCCCAAATTCTAAAATGTATCACTTAAAACAAATTCATATAAATTTGCAGCTCGGTAAACATAAAATACCAAACTGTCTGTGTAATTACCGATTACTAGTTAATTGCTCATAGTGATTACCGACCAAATCAAATATGCAACATGTAAAATATGATAACCAAAAAAATCACCACATAAACACATAACATAAAAATTTAATGTGGAAACCCTGTAAAGAGAAAAACCACCTGGGACTGGTAACCCAAAAATATTTTCACTCTTCTAAAGTAAGCTCAGTAAAAAGCCAATCCTGTTAAAGGTTACAAAACACACTATAAGGTGTGACCTTGTTAGAGGATTTAACATTAAAAGTTATCGTCTAACCAGCATTCACTATGGGTTTGACAGGATAACAATGTACATTCTATGAATGACATAATAAGACTTTCAAGTCCACTCGGTTAAGAGATTTTTCGATTACAATAGTTAAACTGAAACAGTAGGTGATCTGATTATAATACAACTTGATTTTGCAAATGTTCAGATCTATTATAAGCCCATAAAAATCCTCTGATCGATATTTCAATTCAGTTCATCAACATTCAATAACTTACCATCACTCGGTAAAGCTCTCTAACGCTCGGTACTATTCTGCAGTTCAGTTCTTTTTCAACCAGTCTGATCAGGCATGTATGAATTTGTGTTCACGCGATATCTATGTAGTCTCCTTCTTCAGGCATCCTTTTAACAATGAAACCAATGTCTCTTATATAGACGAGTAAACCATTTTCTTTTCATCTATCAGATTTTTTCGCTTAATCTCCTTCATTGATTTTACCGCTTAAACCTTCCTCAACAAATGTGTCAATACCTCATTTCAATTCCATCCTTTATATATTATTCAAATTTTTTTAGCCATTGATCTCATAACAAACTTTATCTTTCACCTCAAAATCATACACTTTCCAGCTCATCAATTTATGCCGGCTAAACTAAACATTTAGTTCTTTCATCCATACTCGGTTAACGAATAAATGTGTCGGCGAACACAAGCTCAGTTTATATTGTCACTCAGTATACACTACACTAGCTCGGTGTATACTGAAGTGCTTCATTTACTGACCACACTGCTTTGTTGTTTTTCTTCCAACTTCATAATAGATTACTGTAACATAATAAAGTCAACAATATGAAGTCATAGACTCATCAATAATTTACCAAGAGTATCCCTTCTCCTCATCTGTCATATCCATCTTCCTTTATGTAGATATCTCATTTCTTCATATTTTATCCTCTTTTACAGATGTTTAGATATTTGCAACTATCATGATAAGTACTTTCAAAACTAGTTGACATCAATGACAACATAATGACTGATTTAATTATCTTACATATCATTTCAGTACTCAGTGATCTCTAATCACTGATCTTCAAGTGATTCAGGTATTCAATTAGTTGTAGTTAATCAATCTCTTCCTTTGGCATTGATGACAACTCAAGCAATATGAAATATACCATACACATACCAAACATGTATTCTACAACTATGTAAGAAAATGTTGTAGCTCAATAAGCTCTCCCTAGCTTGATATTAAATGTGTTTAATCACTACGTTACATGACAACATTGCAAGTGCAGACTTTCCTTTGCAGATATGATCTTTCTAGTTCTCATATTCCTTCTGTTCTCAGCAACAAATATTCAAAACTCTCCCTGACTTTCTCAGATTATCTCTCCCTTAGATAGATGTTCCAGTGATCTCTTAGTTTGTCATATTGTTTATCTCTCCCTTTGACAACAATGCCAAAGAAAAACATAAAATATACTGTAATACCCCAAAAATGGGCTATATGTTCATTAACCTCCTACATCCTCAAATCGAACGAAATCGACATAGAAGTCCTAACCTAAGGCACATCTGCACATCATCAAATCAAATTGATTATCTTAAATTCTGCATCGAGGAATATTCCTAGCAATATTTCTAACTATCTTAATTATCTGTAATGTTTTAATTATTTGGCGATAAATCACATTTATCCTAAAGTTTGATTAATTGAATATTCTCAATATTTAATTAATTAGATTTAATTATGCCACTTAATTATTTAATTAAATTTAATTCTATCTATTATTAATTATATTATTTAAATTTTGACAATAAATCCAAAATCTTATGAATAATTGATTAAATTCTTATTTAATTAATTAAAACAAGTTGTCATTATTTAATAATATAGTTTTTAATAAAAGTTTGATTAAATGATTGATTAACCCATAAATCAATTATTTATTTTCAAAAATCAATTGAGTTGAGAATAAATCACTTTATTTATTTATTAATTCATAATTATCCATGTGCACAATCAAAGAGCAGTTAAACTCCAAATCAGAAAATCAATGCAAGTTATTGACTTTTTGGAACTCAACATCATTTTTGAGTTTTAAAGTTGATCTAAACTTCTAATTTGAGTTAAAAAGTTGTTTTTGTATGATTTACATGTTTTTGTGAATTAAATTATCTTTATTTAAAAATAACTCAAAAATCAACCTAAGTTATTTGAGTGATTTATGGCTTTTATCTATGCACCCCAAAGCCTTGGATTTCTATAAAAACAAGGCTCGGCTCTTCATAATTCATCTCTCAAATCCGCATCTCATGAATTTGCATACTTACTCTGGAGAATTGGGATTTGAAGAATCAAGCTTCTTGCGAATCAACAACTTTTGTGAGATCAATTTGGTTTTTACATTCATTTAGTTTTCATATCATATCATTGTTAGATCAATTCATAGCATATCAGTTTTTACATATCATAGATTTCATATCAAGTTTTTATCATTCTTATTGCATCTAAAATCCAAAAAAATAGATTACTTTGCATTCAATTTCATATCTAGATCATTTGCATTCAAATCCTTCATTTAGGTGTCATCTAGGTCATTGATCTCGATTACAATCTGAGAACATCAATCTCGCACCTATTGGAAGGTAGTAAATCACTTGGTTAGATTAGATTTCAATTTTGCATGATTTTGATTATAGCTAACCTCTAATGTTTTACTGAAGTGTTGTGTCTACAGATCAGGTACAAAACTCACACACACATACAGCTCTGCATTAGCCATGTGACTCTCTATTGTCTGGTGCATACAATGTATCTCGGTATACTGTTATGCAAATCACTATTCTTGAAATCTTTCACAACTTTAGACAGAATCCAAGGTGTGAACTATGTTGCATCAACATGAATGATCTTCTATTAAGATTAGGCTGATGCAACCTCCAGATCACATTAGTGACTGGTAGATAGGGGATGGACCCCAAGTCTAGTCCTCAAGTATTCAAAAGTTTCCTTTAGTAGAGGCTTGGTAAATATATCAACAAGTTTCTCTTTTGATGTAACATATTCCAATTTGACTTTCTTCTCCTGTACTTTTTCTCTTAAGTAGTGATACTTAATAGAAATATGCTTGGTCTTTGAGTGCATTATAGGATTCTTAGAAATATTTATTGCACTTGTGTTTTCACAATATATAATCACTAGCTCAGTGATTACCTCATTCATCCCTTCCAACACTTGCTTAATGTAAGCAATGTTTGAACAATTTGTAGCAGCAACATATTTTGCTTTGGCAGTAGACTGAGAAATACAAGGTTGTTTCTTACTTGTCCAAGTAACAACTCTTTCACCAAAGAAAAATGCTCCTCCGGTTGTACTCTTTCTGTCATCTATATTTCCAGCCCAATCTGCGTTGGTGTAGACTCTTAGTTCAAACTTGCCTTCCTTAGGATACCATAATCCATAGTCCTCTATTTTCTTCAAGTATATTAAGATTCTTTTTGTAGCAACCATGTGTGACTCCTTAGGATTTGCAGAAAATCTAGCAACAATTCCCATAGCATGTGCAATATCTAGTCTACTATGCACTACATACATCAATTTACCAATCATAGATCGGTACAATGTCTGGTTGACCTTTGTAGTTTCATCATCTTTAGTTAGTTTGCAGCCTATGACCATCAGTGTTGCAACGAGTTTTGCATCTTCCATGCCAAATGTTCTCAATACCTCCTTTATGTACTTTGATTGTGTGATGAATATTCCATCATTCTGTTGAATAACCTGCAAGCCTAGAAAGAACTTAATCTCTCCAAACATGGACATTTCAAATTCTTTTCGTATCTGATCAACAAATGATTTACAGATATGATATTTTCCTCCAAAAATTATATCATCCACAAATATTTCAGCAATCAAAATAGTGTCATCAAACTCTCCTTTCATATACAAATTGTTGTTTTCACTAGTTCTAACAAAACCAATACTTAACAAATAAGTATGCAACCTTTCATATCAGGCTCTAGGTGCTTTCTTTAAACCATATAAAGCTTTGTGTAGTCTACATATCATATCTTTCTTGTCTGGATCAACAAACCCTTCTGGTTGTTCTATGTAGATCTCCTCTTCTAGTATTATATTCATAAAAGTAGACTTAAGATCCATTTGATATACTTTAAACTTTTTATGTGTTGCATATGCAAGTAACATTCGGACTCCCTCTAGTCTAGCAACAGGTGCAAAAGTTTCACCATAATCTATACCTTCCTCCTATGCATATCCCTTGCATACAAGTCTAGCTTTGTTCCTTGTAACCTCTCCATTCTCATTCAGCTTATTCCTAAAAATCCATTTAGTACCAATAACATTCTTATCTTTTGGTCTAGGTACTAAGGTCCATGTCTTGTTTTTCTATATCTATTCTATCTCTTCATTCATTGCATTTACCCATTGATTATTCTCCAGTGCAACCTTAACATTTTTCAGTTCAAACTCACAAACTAAGCATGTACCTTATCTTAACTTACTTCTTGTTAGCATGCCAGCTTGCTTGTCTCCAATGATTTGGTTCTCAGGATGATGTATTCTGACAAATCTTTCTAGTACTTGATCTCTTCTTTGTTGTTCATCTTGTTCAGGTTCATTTTCTTGCTCGGTAGCTCCTTTCTGATCGTCAGTTTCCCTTTGTTGTTCCTCATTGTTGTTTTCCTGATGCTCGGTCGACTCAGCCTGTGGCTTTGGTAGGTACTCTGGTTGTTCAATGTAAGTGAATCTACCATAGTCTTCTGGCTCCCTAGTGCTTTCTTCACCATTTTTATCATCAAATTCATCAACTCTAACATTACAACTTTCAATCATTTTATTAGTAACTTTATTCAGACACTTGTAAGATTTTCTTTTAGTGGAATATCCAAGAAATATCCCTTCATCCCCTTTAGAGTCAAACTTTTCATTTCTTTCATCTTTCAGAATAAAACATTTGCTACCAAAAATTATGAAGTAACTTACAGTCAGTTTGTGACCAAACCATAACTCGTAGGGTGTTTTGTTTGTGTCCTTCAATTGTACTCGGTTCATAACATATACATCCATGTTGACTACTTCTCTCCAGTATGTCTGAGAAACATTCTTTTGTAATAACATCAGTGTCCTCATGCAATCAACAATTGATCTATTCCTCCTTTCAGCAATCCCATTCTGCTTAGGTGTTCTCGGTGCGAAAACCTATCTTTTTATACCATGCTCATTACAATAGTTAGTAAATTCATCAAAAATAAATTCACCACCTCTGTCAGATCTCAAGCATTTTAGTTCTTTTCTGGTTTTTTTCTCTACTTTTTCTTTATACCATTTGAACATCTTAAATGCCTCATATTTCTCTTTTAAAAACATTACAGTCATCAATAGAGTGTAATCATCAAAAAATAGAATGAAATATCTATCTCCATAGTAACTTTGTGTTCTCATGGGACCACATAGGTTGGTGTGAACCAACTCCAAAATTCTCTTTGTTGAATAGTCTTTACTCTTAAAACTAGATTTGGTCATCTTACCTTTCTAACATTGATGACACATAACATGATCCAGCTTTGCTAGGCTAGGTAGACCTCTAACTTTTTTCTTTCTACTGATTTTAATCATGTTATCAAAGTTTACATGACATAACCTTTTATGTCATAGCTATGCATCCTCATTTTTCATCATTAAACAGGAAGACTTATCATTGTCAAGATAAAACAAGTTACCTTTGGTTTGTGCTCATGTTCCAACAAGTTTTCCTCCATCATCAAATATCTTTACCTTCTTGCTCTCAAAAGCTACTCGATGACCTGAGTTGTTAAGTTGTGCCACACTTAGAAATTTTTAATTTAGTCCTTCTACCCAATAAGCATTATCACATTTAATTTTATCATTTATCAGTAAAGATCATTTTCCTCTAATCATACATGGTGTATCATTACCCATTTTTATTGATCCTCCATTATATTGCTCAAGATAATCAAAATTTTCTTCATCACTAGTCATGTGATGTGTACAGCCATTATCAATGATCCATATATCATTTTTATTAACTTTAGAAATGAGTGTTGTCTCTACATACCTTTCTTCTTCCTCGAAATCATCCTTCATCGCAACAAATACTACTTCAACGTCATCATTTGTGTCGGTCTCGGTATCATTATCTTCAACAATGTAACATACCTTTTTGCTTTTATCATTGTTGTCTCGGTTATCTCTGTTATAGTGTGGATAACTTTTGTTGTTTCTCCTCCCATATCTTCCTTCACCAAATTGATCTTTGTTTCTATCATCTTCTTTCTTGTTTAGGCATTTGGCAGCAATATGACCAACTTCTTTGCAGTTAAAACATGCTAAAGGTAATTTACCCCTATATCTACCTTTACCTTTAGGTAACCTCTAGACCATAAGAGCTTCAAGCTCATAAAGCTCATCATCAGTGTTACTGTCACTATCATCCTTATTATTTCTACTGCTAGACTTACCAATCTTCAGAGAAGTCATGAAAGAAGACTCAACAAATGGTACAACACTATTATCAAAGATGTTTAGTTCAAAATTTGTTAGCTTACCAATCAGATTATCAAGAGTGAGAGTATTTTTAGGTGCATACCTCATTTCATGTATTGTAGATATTTTTATTGCAATATAAACAAGCAATAAAGTCCTTAGAATTTTGCTTACCACTGTATCTTCATCAATGACACCACCAGATCCTCTGATAGCATTAACTAGCTCCTTTATTCAGTTTGTATACTACACTATATTTTCTCCTTCTTTCATTTTCATATCATTGAATCTTCCTCTTAAACTTTCATCTCTAGCTCTCTTGACATTTGCATCACCACTATAAACTTGAGTAGGTTTATCCCACATTTCCTTTGAAGTAAGGCAATCCTTGACATCTTCAAATTCGGCATCTAATAGAGCAGCAACAATCTCCATCATAGTAACATTATGCTCATGTCTATCTCTCAATTGATCAAGAGTCAAAGGTCTAGTAGGTGGTGCTAAGTAGCCATTATCCAATCTAGGGTGATGGAAAAATTCCCAATTCTAGATATATGAAGTCTCATTCGGCTTTGCCATATTGTAAAGTTGTCACTAAAACTTTGCTCCAAGCAACCAATAGGCTCTTATACCAATTGTTAAAATAACTAAGAGGGGGGTGAATCAGTTATCCATAATCCCAAATTCCAAAATGTATCACTTAAAACAAATTCAACTAAATCTATAGCTCGGTAAACATAAAATACTAAAATTTTTGTGTAATTATCGATTACCAGTTAATTGCTCATAGTGATTATCGACCAAATCAAATATGCAACATGTAAAGTATGATAACCAAACAATCACCACATAAATACACAACACAAAGATTTAACATAGAAACCTTGTAAAGGGAAAAACCACTTGGGACCAATAACCCAAAAATATTTTCACTCTTCTGAAGTGAGCTCGGTGAAGAGCCAACCTTTTTAAAGGTTACAAAACACATTGTAAGGTGTGACCTTGTTAGAGGATTTAACACTAACAGTTATCGTCCAACCAGCATTCACTATGGGGTTGATAGGATAACAATGTACATTTTATGAATGACATAATAAGACTTTCAAGTCCACTCAGTTAAGAGATTTTTCTGTTACAATGGTTAAATTGAAACAGTAGGTGATTTGATTACAATACAACTTGATTTTGCATCTATGTCCAGATCTATTCTAAGCCCATAAAAATCCTCTGATCAATATTTCAATTCATTTCATCAACATTCAATAACTTAGTGTCACTCGGTAAAGCTCTCTGACGCTCAGTACTATTCTACAATCCAGTTCTTCTTCAACCAGTCTGATTAGGCATGCATGAAGTTGTGTTCATGTGATATCTCTACAGTCTCCTTCTTCCGACATCCTTTTAACAATGAAACCAATGTCTCTTATATAGATGAGTAAACCATTTTATTTTCATCCCTCAGATTTTTCCGCTTAATCTCCTTCGTTGATTTTGTTGCTTAAACTTTCCTCGGTAGATGTGTCAATACCTCATTTCAATTCCATCCTTTAGATCTTCTTCAAATTTTTTTATTTGTTCATCTCATAACAAACTTTATCTTTCACCTCGAAATCATACACTTTCCAGCTCATCAATTTATGTCGGCTAAACTAAACATTTAGTTCTTTCATCCATACTCGGTTAATGAAGAAATGTGTCAGCGAACACAAGCTCGGTTAATATTTTCGCTTGGTATACACTACACTGGCTCAGTGTATACTGAAGTGCTTCATTTACCGACCACACTACTTTGTTAAGTTTTGCTTCCAACTTCATAATAGATTACTATAACATAATCAAGTCAGCAATATGAAGTGATAGACTCATCAATAAGTTACCAAGAGTATTCCTTCTCATCATCTGTCATATCCATCTTCCTCTATGTAGATATCTCAGTTCTTCATCTTTTCTCCTCTTTTACAAATGTTTAGATATTTGCAACTATCATGATAAGTACTGTCAAAACTAGTTGACATCAATGACAACATAATGATTGATTTAATTATCTTACATATCATTTCAATACTCGATGAACTCTAATCACTGATCTTCAAGTCACTCAGTTATTCAATCAGTTGTAGTTCATCATATATGTGGTGTAGGATGAAGTCCACATCCAAGATCATCCTTGGGCTTGTTAAGTTGACAAATCTTGCAAACCTTATAAGCATGGTATGATCGAAAGAGCTGGTTATTATGATCTTGAGTTGGTTGAGGCATGTAAGGCCAAAAGAAATCAAGGTCAACTAAGTCTTGAGGCATGGAAGGCTTATAAAGACTATGGTTAATAGTCATAATTTATCCCTTATGAGGAAATTTAAAACATTTATGAATAGAAGAAGCCATGAATTTCATGGAGGTAAGTTAAGGAAGACCAAGTTTGACTTGGAATTTATCAGAAGTTAGGATGATAATGAAGGTAGCATAGATAGTTTTACCACCAACTTCCACAAGAAATGAGATAGAACCATGGGAAGGATAAAGGAAACCATTGAAATTTTGGATCATAACATTAGATTTATCATAGAATCACATTGTGATCATCTACTATAAATATGTTATTCAGTCATCACATTCACCATGCAAGTGGGATTAATAAGTACACCATGGGAAGAAAGGCCATGAGCTCTTCTAACAATGTATAAGGGACCATCAGGTGCTTTAATTGTCTCATAATAGTCAAAGGTAATGCAAAGTTGAGGTTTAGGTTTAGGTTTGGGTTGCTCGACTTTATTAACCACATGATTAGCTTCATCAATTTTTTCATCGTAGTCAATGCAAGGAGAAGAATAAGAAGGTTGAGTTTGGTCAATGGCATTGGTTGAATGGGATGGAAAAGGATTAGTATAGATTCAAAAAAATTTATTAGGAGGTGTTACATATTTTTTCACATTGTTATTGTCACCTTCCACAAATATTGTGTTGAAATCAATAAGATCTTGAATAACATTTTTCAACTGATAAAACCTCTTGGTATCATAGCCAGGTTGAAGATGGTATTGATAGAAAGATTTTAGATCAAAGTATTTGGATTTAGACTTATAAGGATCAATGGGTTTGACATGTGGAAGTGTTAAAATATTAGAATTAATTAACTTCAACATCACAGTAAGAAAAGATTCATAAAACTCAGTAAAATTATGAGCATGTTTAAAAATGGATGACAAAGGAGCCACACCTTTAGATGTTGTTGCCACTTTCTCATCAATAGTGTTGGATGAGTTATTAATGATAAAGGACTTATTTTTATGATTTTTTTAAAAATTGGATATGACATCACTCTTATCAATGGGAATAGAAGCCATTGGAGTGGTGCTCTCAAATTGAGAAAAGGAGGAGAATCTTATCTCTAATGTCTTTTTTTAAATTAGCAATAAAAATGCATTGCACATCAATATCAGGCACATGATAAGAAATCTAAGGATGCAAATTCTTATATATACCAATGAAGTCACTAAATTTTTCTCTAACTCCTTGTTTACAATGTATTAAATCAATCAAAGAAATTTGAGGACCGATGTTATTTTGAAATTGTTGAATGAAAGCATTAGAAAGCTTATGAAAGGAATCAATAGAATAAGGAGGAAAAAAACAATATCATTGCAAGGATTTATCTCAAAAGGTTATAGTAAATTTTTTTCCCATGAACCTATGGTCATGAGAGAACTCAATACACATGGTTTGAGAAGTCTTAACATGAGTCAAAGGATCACCCCTACCATTATAGGTCTCAAGATTAGGAATCTTAATGTTTTTTGGGATAACAACATGGTTGATATCTAAAGACAAAGGACTAGCAATATCACAAGAAGGAATTTTAAACTAGGATTGATTCATGGTGGAAATTTGTTGTTGCAAAGAAGACACAATTTGAGTCAAGCTATTAATGGTAGAATCAACAGAAGAAATGATGGGAGGAGAAACATGAGAAATATTAGGAACATTGTTTGAAATGGAATGAATGTTTGAATAGGAAAAAGGGACACTGTGATAAGTGGGAATAGATGAAGGAATTGAAACACATGGAACACTTGAAGGAATGGAAGGAAGAATATGATTAGGAAGACTCACATGTGTAGGGTTGGAATTTCATATTGAAGTTGTTGTGATAGGTGGAGTAAAAGTAGACATAGTAGGAATGGAAGTAGAAATAGGAAAAGAGGCTTCAACACATGTAGTAGGTGAAGTGAGACCTAAATATTGAGCACAATCTCTACGAGGTTTGACATTAGAATGAACAAGATGAGAAATGCTATGTGATATATTAACACAATGTTCATCATTATTGAATAGAGATAAAATGGATTCACCACTATTCAGATAGAAAGGAAAAGGGAAAATATT
This sequence comes from Chamaecyparis obtusa, assembly GCA_027943335.1. Classification (NCBI taxonomy): domain Eukaryota; kingdom Viridiplantae; phylum Streptophyta; class Pinopsida; order Cupressales; family Cupressaceae; genus Chamaecyparis; species Chamaecyparis obtusa. The sequence continues at coordinate 1,863,855 of BSBK01002608.1, read as the reverse complement.
AAGATCTATTCTCAAACCCAAATTCCCCAAGGAAGAGATCCGATTTGATCAACCAAAAGGTTAATGCACAATCGAATCAATTTTATGGAAGAGAGTAGGAAGAGAGAGAGTAAATCCAATATTTCCCCTAATGTGGAAGATTATGTTTAGAATATGAAATAATTGAAATACAACTACTAACCTCAAAATTAGGGCAGATCTGGAAAATGTTGAATTCTGGTGTCTGTGTACACTTTCGGGAAAATCTAAAACCTATCTTGGATTGGAAATGTTGAGACAGAGAAAACCCAGAAATATTTCCTCAAGATGGCTCAGCTCGAGTTTGACCCTCATAAAAGGTCAAATACCACATTCTTTATTTGAAGTCTGATTCAAATTCTGTTCGCAGATCCTAAAAGATGGCCAAAAAGGGTATCCAAATTTGCTCTCAGATCTGAAACGCCGCACCTGTACCTACAAGAAAATGGGGGTTTTTGTTGTATGGGGGGTTTTCCTTGGTCAAACCCCAATTTGGAATCAACCTTAATATTGAAATTGAAATGGAGAATGCTAGCAAGTAGTAGAAAAGGATCTAACAATGAAGCTATGCAATTCAATAGATATGCAATTGTATTTGAAATGTAAACAAGTATATTGATATGAAAGCTTGAACACAACAATAAATGTAAATCAAACCTCCATGATTGTATGCTTGGAATCCACCTTGATTGAAGAATAAATAGATCTTGAAGATGAACAAAAGGATCTTGAAGGAAGATCACACCATCATGATGGCTAGATCTAGGGTTTGAGTGATAAATATTGAATGCTTGAACCAAATCCCTTCAATGGCTTGAATGCTTGAATCCTTGATCTTCAATGGAGAACTTGGATGGAGAAGAAGACTTGAATGCTTGAACGGAATGCTTTCTTGAACACCTTGAGAGCTTGAGTGCTTGAGATGTGAATGATGGATGCGAAAATGAGAGAGGAAGGCCTCCTTTTATAGTGATCTAGGGCACACTCCTCTAGATGGGCCACCTTGGAGAATTAAATCCCAATTAGATCCTCACCTTTAGAAAATATACCTAGATTAAATGCAATTAAAGGATTTACCATCCCGAAACCTGAAATGGCCGACTTGGAAGCGGGAAAATAAATCTCCTGAAAGCCTGAAGCTCGAAGATTCTGGAATTTGAAATTTTGGAGAAAGGGGTCAAAGTCGACATTGACCCTGAACTAGTCAAGGTCGAGCTCAACCCTGACCTATTCAGGGTTGACCTAAGACATTGACCTTTTTCTTAGGTTCACTCAAAACTAAATTAGGAGGTCCCAAGGATGCCCAAAAACCTAGAATTGATGCCAGAATAGGACATAATGTCAGGAATAAACATAAAATCCTATGATTACCGAGATGAAGTCCAGGAGGATCCATTTCTAAATCTTACCTAGGAAATAGAGCCATGGAAGAGGGAAATTCAGGATAATCCTTAAGATCCTAACCCTAATTTCACCTAGAATGAAGTAGAAAAGAAGTGGAAAGCGGGGAGAAAGCCAGATCAAAGAAAAGACCAATTCAAGGCATCCAATACGACCCCAAGCCACTTACTCAGAGGGCTAAATTCTCTTAACATGGAAGTGCTTCCATTTTAAGACGATACATTAAGCCCCTACTTTAGCAAGAGTATGGATTCGATGCAAACTCTTGGTAAAGGAGAAGAAAGAGAAGATCCAAGTGGATTCACAAAGAGATAAAACAACACTTAGCAAAGGACACGAGCCCCCAGACTAAGGATTCTAACTCAACATACACACATGAGGGTGTGAAACAATAAAAACAAAAGAACAAGGGTTAGTACTAAACAACCCAAATCAATTAGCATAAGAAACGTCACTAAGAAATATTCCTCATACTAATATCACATTTGGAAAGCTATCATAAAAGCATAAATGTTTACATAAGAAAGACAAGAGCAACACTATAGACAACATAGCTTCATGATCCTGTCCTACTAGCATGAAAGCAGAAAAGAAAGAAAGGAGAAAGTGATTACCTCACCCAGTAAGATGCCCACCTTACCATGAATCACCCTGGAGGGAGAGCCCAACAGGTTCACCCATAAACTGTGCTTGCAATTGTAATGCATCTTCTGACAACTTTTGGAATATTCATAGATCCACCTTCTTGTATCACTATGAATATAAAATGTGTGTCTCCTCAGGATTTAGCAACTTATGTGCATTACCTTCGGAAGATTTAGCATATAGGTGCGTGTCTTTTCAGGATTTAGCAACTTATGTGCATTACCTTCCAAGATTTAGCATATTTGAAACTGGAAATGCATGTCCCTTCAAAATTTAGCAACTTATGTGTGTTACCTTCAGATGATTTAGCATATTGAAAAATTTGAAAAATGCGTGTCTCCTCAGGATTTAGCAACTTATGTGCGTTACCTTTGGAAGATTTAGCATATAAATGTGTGTCTTTTCAGGATTTAGCAACTTGTGTGTGTTACCTTCCAAGATTTAGCATGTAAAAATAAAAAAAATTATAGTACAAGGGAGGCCCTATATATGCCCCCCTCCTTAATATGGCAAAAACATACTATTTTGACATGTTAAGGAAAGAAAAGAACAAGGATAAAGCCTTTCTTCAGCATCAAGACAATATCCACAAACAACACCCAGTCCAAGCCAAGAAGGTCACAGCTCCTATGAGGCCATGGAAGGGATGAATGTAAAGAGATATCATGCAAGAAGTGAAAATAAAGTAACCCTTATGAGGGATAGCACACTATTCATTTTCCAAGGTGAGAGATATATCAACCATGGAAACCCAATGTCAAACAACAAAATAGGTTGTAATCAAGGACAAAGATCCTCAATGTAAACCAAAATTTTCATGTATGATTGGATGTCACATAATAGATAAATACTGCTTACCCAAGGAAAGAGGTGAAATCCCAGAAAAAATAGAAAAGAAGGAGATGGCATCCTTGCCCCCCAAGGTAGGACAAAGATTGAAGAGGATACCTACTTCTCAATGCAAGGAGATATCCTGTTTACAATAATGTACACCATATTCTTAGTGAGTGTTATTGACTTGTACATCCAAGAGTACAGATAATCATGAAAAGGATATGTCAGTCATGGAAAAGGATCCTCAAATGAAAGAGATCTTATCAACAAGACCCCCACCAAAGAGGAGTGCATTAGATAAAATATCAGCTTTCAAAGGCGGGAACAAAGATTCAACCATCAAGCCTCTTGCAAAGAAGAGGAAAAGGAATCTTTGGATTGAGGGAAACAACTCTAACACCAAAGCAAGGGTGAGAGTTTATAAAGAACATAATTTGCAATATAGAGAAGAGGTGACGACCTAGGACAACCACTTCTCATACAAGAAGGTTATCCATAGTCAAAACATCTGTCAATATAATGAAATAATATTGCAATATAAACAAATACCACTAAGCTAGAGAAAGTCGTTCCCTAGACAAAGAGAAAAGAAAGAGGTACCTTGCCCCACAAAGATAGAGACAAGGGATACCTTTGAAAAAAAAATGTCGTAGAAAAGATATCTTGAAAAGAAAATATAGATTCTATGGATGATTAAAAACATAATGCAAAGCCATAGAAAAAGAAAGGAGAGAAAGAATACCAACTAAGCCCTGATAAAAGACCTAATGGATCCTAGGAGACTGGATTAAGATGCACCTCTTGCCCCCTAGTCATGAGACAAGAGGTGAAGAACATTTATATTATATCTAAAGGAGGGGAATCCCCTATATCAAAATTATGAAGAAATTTTAAGACTGCACGAGAATGAGATATAATTCCTAAAGCAACTCTTTCTCTGACATATGCCTTGAAATGTTTACAATCAGCCAATAAGTGTTTGTTACTATAATGAAAAGGACATTTATATTTGTATAGAGCATCTATCGGCATAGGTCTAAATATTTCTTTCTTGGAATTCATTAGCTCAACATATACCTTCTTAGCAATTTCTTGACGAGTATTAGAGTTATCTAGGATAGGCGTGGGGAGAAGAGGATGATGTTTAGCATCACCTACCTTAACTTGAGATTTTGAACACCCAACACCATACATATTTGGTTTAGGGGGTAGATGAATAGGAAACCTAATACCATGCTCATTAACGCCTAGCCCTAAACCTTTATAACCTTGTTTAGTCACCATATTTTATCCAGTAGTATACATATTATGTAAAGCTTCTACAGGAGGTGATTGTTTATCATGTTCATGAGTAAAGGTTGCATAAGGTGGAATAATAGGCATTGAAGAAGTGTCTGTACCCTTTCCTTTAATATCATCATGAATCGGAGGAGAAGGTAAATCAAAGAAATCTTGCACATCCGCATCCTGAACGATAGCTTGAATCCCATCATAAGTATGGGAAGAGCGAGGATTAACATACAGAGAATTAGGTATTGGAATAGGAAGATTAGGATTAAGATTGGGATTGATAGGATGAGGATTAGGAAGATTAGGAGGTGATGTGTCATCTACCCAATTCTTCACATAATCCAAAAGAAGAATAAGGCTACCACATAAATCTCTAACAAAAGTTTTAAATGTAGGCAGACTAGTGTCGGTCAAATTTACAAAAGCATAGGCAAGAGCAAAGTGAAGGGTCATCAACATAATGAAGTGAATAATACTTTCATAAACATCATAGGTATTATAAAGAGATGCTAAAAGAAGAGTAATAAAGAACATAACTACACACCAAAGCATCTTAACAATCACCATAGAAAATGAAATGCAAGAAATATTTTTGGATTTTATTGAATATATAATGTTTTTTGTATTTTTGAATTTTGAAATGCAAGAGCATAAACTAGATCTAAAAATGCAATCTAACACCAAAAAGAAAGAGAGTAAGCTTGCTGGGTTCACCAAAATGTGTAGTGAAGGTGAACACACAAGATAATGCAAAGAGAGATCTAACACAATAGAGCATCTAAATCCACAAAAGAAAAGGGGTAAGTATGTTGAGTTCACCAAAATGAATAGAGGTAAAATGGATTCACCACTATTCAGATAGAAAGGGAAGGGGAAAATATTAAGATCTATTCTCAAACCCAAATTCCCCAAGGAAGAGATCCGATTTGATCAACCAAAAGGTTAATGCACAATCGAATCAATTTTATGGAAGAGAGTAGGAAGAGAGAGAGTAAATCCAATATTTCCCCTAATGTGGAAGATTATGTTTGGAATATGAAATAATTGAAATTAGGGCAGATCTGGAAAATGTTGAATTCTAGTGTCTGTGTACACTTTTAGGAAAATCTGAAATTTGTCCTGGACTGGAAATCCCAAGACAAAGAAAACCCAAAAATATTTCCTCAAGATGGCTCAGCTCGGGTTTGACCCTCATAAAAGGTCAAATACCACATTCTTTATTTGAAGTCCGATTCGAATTGTGTTCACAGATCTTGGAAGATGGCCGAAAAGGGTATCCAAATTCGCTCTCAGATCTGAAACTCTGCACCTATACCTATAACAAAATGGGGGTTTTTGTTGTATGGGGGGTTTGCCTTGGTCAAACCCCGGTTTGGAATCAACCTTAATATTGAAATTGAAATGGAGAATGCTAGCAAGTAGTAGAAAAGGATCTAACAATGAAGCTATGCAATTCAAAAGATATGCAATTGTATTTGAAATGTAAACAAGTATATTGATATGAAAGCTTGAACATGACAATAAATGGAAATCAAACCTCCATGATTGTATGCTTGGAATCCACCTTGATAGAAGAATAAATAGATCTTGAAGATGAACAAAAGGATCTTGAAGGAAGATCACACCATCATGATGGCTAGAGCTAGGGTTTGAGTGATAAATCTTGAATGCTTGAACCAAATCCCTTCAATGGCTTCAATGCTTGAATCCTTGATCTTCAATGGAGAACTTGGATGGAGAAGAAGACTTGAATGCTTGAATGGAATGCTTGCTTGATCACCTTGAGAGCTTGAGTGCTTGAGATGTGAATGATGGATGCGAAAATGAGAGAGGAAGGCCTCCTTTTATAGTGATCTAGGGCACACTCCTCTAGATGGGCCACCTTGGAGAATTAAATCCCAATTAGTTCCTCACCTTTAGAAAATATACCTAGATTAAATTCAATTAAAGGATTTACCATCCTGAAACTCGAAATGGCCGACCTGGAAGCGGGAAAATAAATCTCCCGAAAGCCCGAAGCTCAGAGATTCTGGAATTTGAAATTTTGGAGAAAGGGATCAAAGTCGACATTGACCCTGACCTAGTCAAGGTTGACCTAAGACATTGACCTTTTTCTTAGGTTGACTCAAAACTAAATTAGGAGGTCCCAAGGATGCCCAGAAACCTAGAAATGATGCCAGAATAGAATAGAATGTCAGGAATAAACATAAAATCCTATGATTACTGAGATGAAGTCCAAGAGGATCTATTTCTAAATCCTACCTATAAAATAGAGCCATGGAAGAGGGAAATTCAAGAGAATCCTTAAGATCCTAACCCTAATTTCACCTAGAATGAAGCAGAAAAGAAGTGGAAAGTGGGGAGAAAGCCAGATCAAAGCAAAGACCAATTCAAGGCATCCAATATGACCACAAACCACTTACTCAGAGGGCTAAATGCTCTTAACATGGAAGTGCTTCCATTTTAAGATGATACAGTTATGAATAAGTTTACTTACGCCATCTACAATGGAAAGGGATATAGGATTAGGGTTTTCTTGAGCTAGTCATTGTTCAAACTTTTCAAAATCTTGGGAAAGTTTTTGGACTTGATTAGGAGGAACCCTTAAGACTTCATCTTCATCATGAGAAGAGTTGATATCTATGATAGGATTGATATCATTAAGATGTATGTTAGCCTCATCAAGATCCATAAGAAAGAAGGAGTTTTCAGGATCAAAGGAACCAATAAGTGTACAACTTCTAACCAGAATGCTATAGGTTGGAATCAAAGTAATAAAAATCATGCACAAAGGAATGGAAAGCAAGAGAAATGCAATGTAATTATGAGATTTGACAGAAATATGCAAAAATAAGGTGTTTTTGAACAAGGATATTAAATATCAAATTCAAACTAGATATGAATGCATGCAATGTAGAAACCATGTAATGTAAATAGTGACTATCACAATGAATACAAAGTAGATCTATATATACAATGAAAACACCAAAATTAGAATGAAAATGTTATAAGTTGGGCTCACCAAAATGCACATAAGAAAATGGTGAGCAATGCTATTGACGCAGGGCAGGGGTGAAGGATCCAATAATGGATTGATCCAAACCTACACTTCCAATTAACACAACAACAAGCACAACATAATACAACAATATACTGCTTTAAAACATAATTTCATTCAACATGCCCGGCTGTGAGGCCTTCCAGGTTTTGGCCTTATACAATGAAATTATAAAGTATCTCAGTAATCTCCTAGCTAGTCCAGCTCTGAAACACATCAGAAATTGGGGGAAACACTAAGGAAGATCTAAAATTGAGCTTGTAAGCCTCCATGCAATCTCCTTGTATCCAAGCATACAAACCACTAGCTCTACTATTACAATATTAGATAAACCACCTAATTTTCAAGATCTCGCAGGATCTGATTATGATTCTCTTCTAATCTAATGATACTCCTCTTCTCATCCCCTCCTACATTAATCAAGGCTCTCAATATATAGCCAGCTAAGCCACAAGTCGACCAGTTAGACATTTAATTACATTATAGGTCCAACCTAAGGAGAGATACCAAAACTAAATGCAGAAATAAAAAAACATGACAAGCCTTTACATTTAGGTCCACACATGATCCAATAATAGATTCCCAATCACGCAAGCTCCAATTTTCCTGCATGGAACCACGCAAGATGAAATACCACACGTTTCATGAGCGAAATTGGCAAAAAATTGATACCCAAGAAAAAGAAGATAACTCCCAGATTTGAATGAATTAGGACATGCGCCCTTAGGAGAATTCTCACAATTAGGTCCACTACACTACATTAACTATGCAAGACAAGAAACCAACTACAACATCGACATTAAAAAAACATCAAACAGGTACAAGAAACATAAAATATTTTTGGTGATGCAAGATTGCTCAAGACCCAAGATGCTCTTGCATCAGACACCTCAGGTAAATAAAAGAAAGTTCTCATGAACCTTTGAAGGGAATCAGAACAGGTATGCCATATATGTTCTTAATCCATATGTCCTTTGTTCCTTCATTCAATGTTGTCTTTACTTTATCCACGTCACACTCAGCAAATTAGCTTGTCCTGCACTTTTCTCATCTTTCCTTTCTGCTACTGATAGAAACTGATTCTGACCATCTTTTCCATTATTGATTACAACAATACTTTGGTTAATCATATATTTTCCAGACTTAATAATCAGCTCGACATCATCTGCAGTCCTCTCTATCACTATTGCCATCATTTGTTGTACTATCTTTTTAGAAAGTCCATCTGCCTCTTAATCTCTATAAATTCCTCAACTATATCATGCTCATTTCCTTTCAAATTCAACTTCCTTTCATCCACGGGCATAGGTTCATCAACCTTCTACTCTTGATGTTTGTCACTGTCACAAGGACAACACCTGATAACTCCACATCCCTTAGCTCCAACTTCATACAAGGGTAATAACTTATGCATGGAACCACCATGCATTACCACATATGTATTGGCATGACCATCACACATAACATGTCTATCAAATTGCCAAGGTCTCCCGAGCAATAGATGAAAAACATCCATAGGCAATACATCACATAATATTTCATCATGATAAGATTCAATCTAAAAATTAACCAAACATTGTTCTTCAATCCTAACCTTAGACACATCTTGTATCCAACTAATCTAATAAGGATTAGGATATTTCCTTCTTTCCAAATTCAACTTACTAACCATTTCTTCCGAAACAAAGTTTTCAGAACTACCACAATCAACTATGACATTACATACCTTATCCTTACACTTACATCTGGTTCTAAACAAATTCCTTCTTTGCACTAGTTCTTGGACACATGAAGCCAACCTCCTAGTGATAAGAAGTTCACCTTTTTCTACAACATTCTCAATGTCTTCCTCGGCAGTTAGTGCAACTCTTTTTCTAGGACATTGAAAACTTCTATGACCCTCTTCACCACACTGAAAACAAGTACCGGTGAACTCATTTTTCCATCTCCCTCTCTGTCCATTATTTTATTTCTTAGTGACTTGACAACTTCCAGATCCTTCATCAGTCTTCTTAGGATTTTCTACCACATTACCTTCATGAATTATTTCATTAGTCTTTCCACCTTGGTTCCTATTATTTTGTCTTCCTTCAAACCTCTTGTTCAGCTTCTCCTCAATCTTCAATGCCATCTGATAAGAATCTCCTATAGTTGTCATCCGAATAGTAAGTAACTCTTCTTGAATACTAGGTCTCAAGCCATAAACATACCTAGCAACCTTCTCCTTATCAGCTTCAGAATGACTGGTCCTAATCAGGATTCTGTAAAACTCCTCAGTAGACTCCTGTACTAATTTTTTGTTCTTCCTCAAGGCTTGCATCTTCTTAAACATCTCTAACTCATAATCCACTGGAATGAATTTCTTTTTCAACTTGTTAACCATTCGGTTCCATCTAGTGATCTTTTCTTTTCCTCTTCTACTTCTTTCCAATTGAACTTCTCTCCACCAAATATTTGCATGACCTTTCAACTTAGTCTTTGCAAATCAAACTCTATTAGGATCTTCTATTCATTCACACTCAAATTATTCATCTATCTCATTAATCCAATCAATCAAATCTTCTGGCCTAAGGCTTCTAGAAAATGTAGAAACTTCAATCTTAGGTCTTTTCCCAATTTTAGACATAGCCTTCAGTATTCTATTCTCTTTTGGATCCCTAGCTTCTTCTATAGCTTCTTCAAAATGATCTTCCTCAGACTCATCACTATCATCCTTCAAGGTACTCTTCTTTCTCAATTCCTCTTGTAGATCTTGCACTAGTTTTTGCAAAGCCCTGAAATCATCAAGACTGAATTCTCCAACAGGTTCTTCCTCTGAGATCTCTTGAGCTCTCCTTGAAGGCATCTTCAATCCAAGGTCCTGGTGCAAACTACCTCACCTCGGTGCTTTGTCCACACACTCAAGATCTTCAAGCTCTGATGCCACTTGACATAGGGAAGGGGTGAAGGATCCAATAATGGATTCGTCCAAACCTACATTGCCAATTAAAACAACAACAAACACAATAGAATACAACAATATACTGCTTCAAAATAGAATTTCATTCAACATGCCCGATTGTGAGGCCTTCCGAGTTTCGGCCTTATACAATGAAATTCAAAATTATCTCAGCAATCTCCTAGCTAGTCCAGCTCTGAAACACATCAGCAATTGGTGGAAACACTAAGGCAGATCTAAACTTGAGCTTGCAAGCCTCCAAGTAATCTCCTTGTATCCAAGCATACAAACCACTAGCTCTGCTATTACAATATCAGATAAACCACCTGATTTTCAAGATCTCATAGGATTTGATTATGATTCTCCTCTAGTCTAATGATACTCCTCTTCTCATCCCCTCCTACATCAATGAAGGCTCTCAATATATAGCCAGCTAAGCCACAAGTCAACCAGTCAGGAATTTATTTACATTATAGGTCCAACCTAAGGAGAGATACCAAAACTAAATGCAAAAATAACAAAACATGATGCACCTTTACATTTAGGTCCACACATGATCCAAGAATAGATTCCCAACTACACAAGCTCCAATTTCCCCGCACGGAACCATGCAAGACAAAATACCACACGTTTCATAAGCGAAACTGGCAAAAAATTGATACCCAAGGAAAAAAAAGATAACTCCAAGATCCGAATGAATTAGGACATGCGCCCTTAGGATAATGCTCACAATTAGGTCCACTACACTACATTAATTGTGCAAGACAAGAAACCAACTACAACATCAACATTAAAAAAAACATCGGACAAGTACAAGAAACATAAAATGTTTTTGGTGATGCAAGATTGCTCAAGATCCAAGATGCTCCTGCATCAGCTATGTAGAGAATAATAAATCACTCACCAAGTTCTTGTGGAGGGGGGGGGGGGTGGTTGTACATTTAATAAATTAAGTATGATCCCAAAGGATCATCCTCAAACAAATCATATCAACACCAAAAAAATATGATGAAGGGGTGCTACTGCAAGATCTAAATGAGAGTGAAGGAATTGGGATTTACTTTCCTTAAATAAATGCAGAATGTGTGTGATAAGATGTGTAAATGTATGAAATTAATTGATTCTATGATTAAGGAGATGATAACTAACATAATGAAATATCAAATCTGATGTATAAAAGTAAATGCTAGAGGAAAATGGAAAGGAAGAACTCACCTTGAAGCTAGGAGGGAACAAGTGAACTTTAGATTTTGATTTTACTATTGTCGAGCTGTCAAGAATAGAAATGATTCTAGATCTAGAACTCTGGTTCCTATATATTTTGAATATGAAAATTGAAAATTCCCAAGACTAAGCCAAATCAAGTCGGCCTTGTCTTGGAGACTCCAAATCTAGTGAATTATGTGAAGGATCAGTCACTAGTTATGTACATCTGAAATACTAGATTAGGTTCACTTTAAAAACATTTTCATGCATGCAAGAAAAGGGGGAAAAAGGTTGAGGAAATGGACATACCTTGGTCAAGCCCCTATATAGGAATCAACCTTGTACTAAAATAGAAATTTCATAAGGAAAATACTGTAAACAAAGTAAATGTAAGTATTCACCTTGCATGAGAAACCCTCATGGATGGACGTTAGGATCCAATAAACCCATGAAGATTCTTGTATGCTTTCTTGAAATGTGTTTTAGAATCAATGATGACTTCACAAATACAATGGATCTACACTTGCCAATCCTAGATCTTGAATGTATATATGCTTGTGGATCTTCTTGCAATCTTAAGAATTCCTCTACTTGGCAATGACAGAGAAACTTGCATCAACTAGGTAAGGTTGCCTTAGCATGATTAAAGACTTGAAGAGATGGAGACTTAGAGATCTTCAATGGGTGTTTGCCTTCAAATCTTGAATCCAAATCCTCAATTGCATGTAAATTGGATTGCTTGACTTTCTTGCACTTGAAATTCCCAAGTTGCTTGCACATAAGTTGGATGCTAATGGATTGCTTGCATAATCATGGATGCTCAAAGAATGGATGTCAAAATGAGAGGCCTTGATGATATTTTATACTCATTTCAAGATTCAATATTGCCAAGTTGACCACAAATAAGATCAGAAAATAAAACACTCCAACATTAGGCTTGGAGCCCACCTAAAATCAATACCTGAGGACAAGGTCGATTTGGGTCGGTCTTGTCTACAACAAGGATGACTTAGGTCAACCTAGTCCCAACAGGGTTAATTTTAAAGTGAATCTGGGGCTTGAGAAGTGTGCAAAGTCTCGAGGATAGAAAATGACATATGCATGAAATCAAGCATAAATAAACTTGGATCTAGAAATCACTAAAATGGGGTCTAATATGTCCTAAAGCCACCAATTAATGGGTGCTAACTTTTTAGGATGGTACATTAGTAAGCAATAGATTGCAATGTTGTATGCAATCAAGTTTCATGGACTAGTAAAATTTGTAGGGGACTTGTAGTGATTGCTAAATTAAAAGTATGCGCCTCAATCTCAAGTCTAGTAGTGTATAATAGAGTATAAGTAGTGGTTTAAGGAACAATGGCTATTAGGATGTTGTTTAATAACATTTGTAGTATTTTTATACATGTTCTAAAGTTTTATTATTAGATAAAATAAGCAGTTCTAGGATTATAGATGGATCTTTGGTATTGTAAACTTATGTCAACAATTGTTCATGTATGTTTCCTCTTTCTATGTATCTTTCTTATATTACTAATAAGATCTTATTAATAGAACCCCAATATCTATTTTAGATAATAAATCTTCTATTCATGGTGTAAGAGAATATATTACTAGAAGCATCTAATAGTCGTCAAAGTAATCTTAATGCACTAAATAGTTAGTGGGACCTCCTTCTAGTTGAGTTTACGAAATTAAATTTTGACGACACTTCCCATGAAAATAAAGTAAATGCCACGATAAGATTTGTGTTAATGTATGAAAATGGATAATGTGTGTGACTATCTCTTCTAAGAATTAGATATAATAACAAGGCTAAAGGTAAAATAATAGTAACAAGAATAGTGACTACAACATTGAGAGGAATTTTAAACAAATGTATTATGGAAAGGGATTTCCTACCATTAATCAATTCCTTGCACAAAGGTCATTTCCCTAATTGGAGGCTAAGGTGTATATAAAAGAGGGATGATAGCTAGTCTCTAATTTCTCCAGTATAAGCTATCTACATTATAGATGAAAATTAAATCATTGATAGAAATCTCATAAGTAATCTTTGTGTTGATCAAGAACATATGACAACCTTAATAACTATCTTTCTTATTGTATGGAGGGTATAGATTAAAATATAAGATGCATGCCACTATAAAATTATTTATTTAATCTTTACAAAAATATTGTTATCTCTCCTTGATGATAAATTTATATTTATTATGTTCTAATTTCTTTGTATATTGATACATTAGTATTAGAACGAGGGGAAAACGTTGGATTCTATTTGTTTTATTCCGTGTTAAGTACTTTTTGTAAGTTTAATTGTATATCCAATAAATATTATTTGGTTGGGTGAATGTATTTCTAACTCTTCTATTTAGTTCATTTTAGAGGTGGTCTAAATATTGTTTATATTTAGTAGTTTTTACGAAGATCTACTAGTTTTACCAAAGTCTCATAAATAGAATGTGATGAAAATTTATGACTCACCACAAAAGAATTTCTATAGACAAATATTTCTGAATTAATTTTTAATTTTAAGAACTCTAAAAAAAATGCATTGATTTGTATTTACTCTTTGACCTCCCCAAATATAGAAGCTCTAAAAATTCTTTACAATAATTGAAAAGATATCTTTGAAATTAAAAGAAAGATTAAAATAACGTCTAGAAAACCAAAGCAGCCTATGTGACCCACAAACAAGCACACACCCAAATAGGGTGCCACGAAACCTAAGCCAGCTATAAACTCTTATTTAAATCTCCTCTTCCGTGGTGGATTTTGATACATGGTAAACAGAGATTGGCCTCATTCGATTGGTGAGAGGAGGCTTCCCAATTCCCACGGTCTTTAAAAAAAGGCGGAAAAAAAAAAACTAATACAAAAACTAAATAACACAAGAAAGAGCAAACAGGGATACAGGAACAAGATCTTTGTTCAGAAGCGTTGTATTTCAGCCACAGAAAAAATGATCACACGATTTCGAACATTCCATGTAGGGTCTACCTCGCAGAATCTTTTAAAATATTTTCCATGCTTAAAACTAGATATGGTAACTGCGTTGGAATCTTTCAAAACTCATCCCATTAAAATTTCACCGGATTCTTATGAGTTTTGTGAGCTATTGCGAATTCCCGAATCAATTTGAATCTCTGGTTTTTTTAAACGTTTGAAATGGCAGTACTCCATTATGTGGCATTGCCCAGGAACAGTTGGTTCCGTACAATTCAGACAAGATCCACTACAGCATTCAAGGTAAGACTCTATGCCTAACCTTCATTTCTTTGTGATTGTTGTAACAATTCATATTTTACAGGAAATCTGAAAGAGAAATGAATGTTTTGGCGATATACATATTTTGTAGTAGAGTGATGGTCAGAGGAGTTTTATGAAAGAATATTTTGAGGAACCGTTGAAATTAATTGCTAGAGAACCATTCCGAATTGTCTATGCCATAATATCAAACTTTTGCATTAGAATGGTTGCCATAAAAGCTTTCCACATAACACCCACTTGGATTTTCATGGATAAATCACAAGGAATAAAATGATTTTACTAATGAAACCAAAATAGATGAAATCACAAAGCGAGGCCCGAACTGATGTAGAGTTATTCAATTGTGAAAAGAAGAGAATCTGAATCAAATTTGCAGCGCTGCAATTCCATTTTGAATGGCAATATTTATTCTGCTCTGAAATCCCCCTGTTTTTTAAGATGGATCTTAAAATTTTAACTCTCTTGATCAATAATTCTCAATATTGAATTCTTCGATAGTTGGGATCTTTACTTTTAAGCTGGGATGGAGGACACGTTAGGGTTGTACGGCACTTATTTAACATCTCTGAATATACCCCTGATTTGCCTTTTAAAGTAATGCCAATTTATTCATGTACTTATGCACATCTTCAGGTTGAGTTGGGAGTGGTCTTCTAGGAAAGCTCAACATTTGACTAAAATCAAAACTCCTACGGATTTGAATTTGAAAAAAGTCTAAATATATTTTTCAAATATATTTGGTTCTATACAATTTTGTATATATATTGATTTTTCAAAGGAAAAGGACATTATATAAGAAAATTGAAGTCAGTATTCAGTTTCTCCTGGCTGTTTGCTTTTTAAATTGAAAAATGTCAGAACTTGGGAGCATTAGCCTAGCCCCAAGTAATGAATTATAAGGCATTACCCACGTTAAAAGCTTTGCCGATCAGAAGCAGGCTTTAGGATGCAAGTTCTTGCTCAATTTGTTACCTTCCTCTCCCTTTGGTACAAGAATGGTTGGCAGTTTTGGTTTTCTGCCTTGTGGAACTTCTTTAGCTTGTGTTAGTAACTTGTCATATATGCGATGTCTGTAATTTGCATGCTGTTCATTAAAGTGGCATATCCTTAAGATAGGATTTTGCTCCACATGAATACTTCTCTCTTATTTGCCTTTAACTGAAAACAGGGGTCCCTTGAATAAGGAGTATTAATTATTCCTTAGGTCCCTTCAAACTCAGCCTTTGGTAATAAAGTGCAGACCACAAAGCGGGCTGCAGCTGCCAGTTGTCTTTGTCTAGAGTAAGCATACCAAATTACTGTCTTGGATGCATGCAGAAATTATCTCTTGAACTTTTTGTGAGGAATCCCTAATTTTGATGGATGACTTGCAAAACCTATTTAGTTACTAGTTTGCACTTTTTATGAACTCGATTTTAATGCTAGGATCACTGGTTCTGCTCAGTTATCATATACATTTTTCTGTGTCTGACATGGATGTAAGTTCAGCCAGTTTCCCCATGAACTGCAACGGCAGTTTCACAAAGTTGGGTTAATTTTTATAGAAAGATTAACCTTAGTATTTTGATTTTTTATGCTTCGTAATGCCATCGTGTAAGCTTAATTTATGTTTTATGATTCAAATATTAGTCATCCTAAATAATAAGTAATTTCATATATTCACTTTTATGGATATTGGGGTTTAACATGTAACTAGGTCAATTTCTCCCTCATATGGTGGTAAAGATCTTTTCTCCCAGTGATAAAAAATTATTCTTATGCATGCAACACATCCTTGTCAAGCACTATAGATATGACTATCAGTAAACCTTTGAGATTTTAATAGTTGCGCATTCAACTGACTTTATAGAATGCCAACGTTTTGAGATAAACTAACTCAAATATCAGTTGATCTCCTATAGGTGACCTAATTCCTATTCTCAGGGCCAATTGGTCTTCACAGTGGTTCTCTCTTGAGTTTGTAGGCTCATTAAGTTTTCTTTTCATACTCATTTTATCTTCCATGGCTGATAATAATGATAAAAAGTGAAGGCAGAGTAGCATGGAAACAGAACATGACTATTATAAAATACACATATTCAATTATTAATACATCTGTAGGGATAGAATATAGTGTATGAATATGTGTGCATGTAAACAATTTTTTGTTCTTGATGTTTTATTTATTTTTTCAGTTTTTACATATTTCATTATGACCCTAAAATGAATTGTTCATTTTGACACTGCAGGTGCAGGGCTGCCATAGAAAACGTTCCACTTGTCACTTCATTATCTCCATGCTAGATAAAGGAAAGGATAATAGTACACAAGAAAATTTGAAAAAGAACAATAATCTGCTTGGCATGAAACAAAATCTGAGGTACACTATATCTTTAGGAATATTGGCTTCAATCATATGCAGAGATTTGAGAGTACGATTGAACTTATAAATTTGGTGTTATTTCCAAATAGTATATTGATAAATATAACATCCTTCTTTCCCAATTACCAATTCAAAAGATCATTGGAAGCGAAAAACCAAAGGGTTCTTGCATTGTATAAGAATAAATGTGTCTTAGGCTTCTAATTCAACATGAATGATTATGTTTGTATTACTACAGAAAGATGTTTGTAATAATGAAAAATCAGAGTGAAAGAGGAAGGAAGGACTCATCAAATTCAATTGCTTTATGAAATTCTTGTACAGTAGGGTTCCTTGATGATTACAAGGAAAGACAGAGATAAGAATTCCTTAACAGTTAGAGGGAAAAATATGTTACTATTCCTAAGAAGGAAACTATGAAACAGATTAGGATGACAATAGTGTGCTTGAGTAGTTTTCCTATTACCTTCCCAAATTGATTTGTTTCTTTTATTGCATGTACTTAATTTTTAAGCACCACATGAATGAGAAAGTGATACACAATTTTATTTTTACATTTTTAATGATAAATTGCTTGCAGTGAATCATTTGGGAGGTCTGATAAAGAGTTCGGTTTAGGAGATGGGTCACATGTCCCTGTTCAAGAGGTTCTGGAAGAAGTTCTATCCACCAAGACCTTTGTTCATGATGATGACTTGACTGAGCAGTTCACTGAATGCAATAAACAGGGAACATTAATAGGTGCAATATCACTTATTACAGGAACAAGCATTGGATCTGGAATTCTTGCTCTTCCTGCACGTACTGCTCCCGCTGTATGTTAATTAAAAGAGTGAAAGACAATATTCCATTCTTATGAAGAAATTAAGATGTAATTTTTTAAAAGATTTGAATTTGTTAAATTGTCTTTGTAGCAGTGCATCTAACATTCATTAGATCCAATCATGAGAATAAATCAGCTCTCAAGATTGTGTTTCTTTAGTCGTTTAGATCATTCTTCAAGACAAGCTACGCAGAGTTTGCATCTTCTTCAATGAATTCAACATTAGTATTTGTTTGGTTGTTCCTCATTGAGGCACTGCTTTACACTGAAATGGCAAGGAAGTTCTCTTTGTTCAACACATTCAACACATGTCTAAGAAATAAATGCAAGGATTTCCTGTAACATTGAATCCTTATGGCTATTAAAACATGTGGTGTTTTAATTTAAATCTTTTTACTGCTGTATTCAGAACAGAATATAATGTGAACTATGATCAATGAAATATAAGAAAAATAATATATATCTTTTCTTCATTCCCTTAATCTATTGCAAATTAACATATAATGAATTCCTGTCACCTTCTCCTGCTTCAGGGATTTATACCTTCTGCAGTCTCAATGATAATTTGCTGGGGGTTTTTAGTGCTTGAAGCTTTTCTTCTAGAAGAATTGAATGTAGCTTTGCTGAGACAGCAGGATCCAAGTCAACCTGAGAAGGTTGCGTCAGCAGTAATCTCCTTACGCACTATGGCAGAACAAACATTGGGGAAATGGGGTGGATATGTCTCAATGATCAATTATATTTTTTTGTCTTATACAATAATGGTTGCCTATATATCAAAGTCTGGTGAGGTTCTCTCCTGCATAGTTCCAATACCTGCTTCAATAGCAGGGCAATTGTTTGCATGTATATTTGGAATCCTTGTCTTGGTTGGTGGCACCAAGGTTACAGATAAGGTGAATCAGTTACTTACAGCTTGCTTGATGGGTGAGCTTTCAGATCATCTCCTATGAGGGGAACTTGATCTTCTATAATTGATATGGTGTTTTCTACATATCAATATTATTAGTCTCTTATCAAAAAATGATATTCAGTTATCGATCATTTTGAACAGGTCTATTTCTATTTATTGTGGCAGCAACACCCTTACTTGGAGGTTGGTCAGGGATCAATCACATGGACTGGGACCGAGTGCCACAGACAGTTCCTGTGATTCTATTCTCCCTTGTCTATCATGATCTAATTCCAGGTATTACATAAACACAATTTGATTCCAGGTATTATGAGAATACATTACGATTCCAGGTATTATACAAAACACATTTGGATTCCAGGTATTACACAAACACAATTACTGAGAAGGGAGGATACAGGACTTGTCAAGAGAATTCTTATAAAGCAGAACCTAGTTTCATATAGAAATAAACTAAAAATATATAAATGCCAGATTAATTTACCAGAGTAGCTATTCTTTGCAGTGCTCTGTGCATACTTAGGCGGGGACATATCCCGCATCAAGACTTCCATCATTTTTGGAAGTATGGTGCCTTTAGCAGCCTTTCTTGTTTGGGATGCTGCTGCTCTTGGGGTTGCTCCATTTTCGAGTGGCGAAGACCCTTTGGATTCTCTTCTAAGGTTGAACTCTGCTTTTCCTGTTGAAATGCTGATTTTATTAATATAGTCAAATGACAACACTTTCAGATTGACAATTTAACCGACTCCAGATTCTTTAGATTTCTGCTCCACACCTGAAACACATTAATGCCAGAGATCAACCTATAAGTGTAGTATCTGATATTCTAATACAATTGAATAGGGAATGACAATGATTAAACTACTAGAAACGTTTCTTGAGTTGAACCTGCAACTTTGGGGAAATTTATAGGGCCCTCTGAAAACTTTCATTGGGGACCCTCCAATTGTTATTTTCATTTATGATCATCATTAATTCGTTTGATTTTGAAGTAGTTCTCAAGAGACTATTGCCTTCATGTTATATTACTAGAACACAAGACAAAATTTTGCAATACCTAAAATCTTGTTACCTCAAGGGCAGGAATAAAATGGGATCTCTCTTTGAACACAGAGTTTTCCTTCCTGCCCTAGCTACCATTTTCCTAATTAAAAGCTGGCCTAATATTGTTTAAGGAGACAAATAATTATAACTATTTGTGCATAAAATTGGGTGGAAGGTATCAAACATTGAGAGAACTTAGTGTGCAAGAAATTGAAAAATAGGAGCAGTCCCATCAGGCTCACAGTCGAAGAAATTTTAACCTTAAATATTTCTAATGGCACGGAGGTCTCAAAAAAATCCAAATAATAAATGCACACAGATAAATAAAATTATATCAGCAGACAATCCACTTGTCCATGGACTAATCCTTGTGTATAAGTCTAGACTTATCCATGTCCCTCCTTGATGAAGGCTTGATCTTGAATCCTCTAAGTCTCCTTGAATGTATCAAGTTCCTTTTGCCTTGTTGAGGAATTATCCATGTTGTAATTGTCTTGTTGAATCTTTCTTCTTTCCTTATCCGCTTCCCTACATTGCCTTGAAGTGTTGTCCTTTGAACTTGATCGCTTTAGGCTAGTCCTCCTTCATTGCTATCCTTGGCCTTGAGCTTGAACTTGTCTTCCACTTTTTTTGTTCACTTCCTTGCAACTATCCCCGCCTTTGATCCGGACATGATAACTAGTACAAAGCTCAAAGTCAGCACCTTGCAATCGATTAAATAGAGGGACTAATTTCAGAATTTTCTAACCTTTATTTTATCCACAAACCCAACTTAAAGACTTAGAAAATCTTACCTTCATAGGCTGCAAATGGAATATGGATTTGAATAAAATCTAATATGAGTTATTTTATCCTTATATGCATTGATTTTGTAAAGAAAATCCAGACTTTTGAAGTCGATAAATTCTGAAGACAAAGTCTGAGGACTTAGTTTGTAGACTAAGCCTGTAAGCATGTATAATCAGACCTCAAGACTATCCAAACATGTCTTTAAATGACCAAATTTATCTTTTAGACTAACAAAAATCAGACCTCATCACCAAAGAAAGAACTCTGATTTTTTGAGGACAACACATGGAAAGTCTTGAAGACATATTCAAATCAGTCCTAACACTTCATCAAATGCATTTTAGATCATGATCTAAGTTCTCATTATGAATTAGGAATTAAATTACAAACCAATCATGACAAAAAAACTCACTTTCACCATTTTGAATTTTTTTTTACTTCTGAGGACAAGTTTGAAACTCACCTCTTTCCGGATGATTTTGACCTTTAAAATTGGTGCCTTTTGTGCAACAATACCCCCTAACACTCAGCAAAAATCCTTATAATGATTGGACAAGTTGGTGAATTATAGGAATTTTTCTAAAAATCGCCCCTGTTTTGGTGTTTTCAGACTTGGTCTGAGGACTGATGCCTTATCTGCCCTCAAGTGATCTTGGAAATTGGACTGAACCTCCAAAAAGGTTTTCAGCCCTTTGGATGCCTCAATTTGGTCTTCAAATTTAAGTTTTTGCTTTCCATACAATCTGCAATCAAACTTGGATAGATTTAATTGCTTGTGATTTTTCTATGCTTTTACAAAAAAAATCGCACCATATAGGGTATTTTCAGACTTTGGTCTGCAAAACTCTTACCTAGATCAAAATTTGTCTCTCATATAGCCTGCTATCAAACTTGGCCGGATTTGTTAGTTGATAAAATATCTAAAATTTCTTGCCAAAATCGACTTCCTAGGGGAAAAACTCAGATTTAAATCTGAACATGCTTGGATTTCTCCATCTTATCTTGTGGATTCCATCTTTGGAGGCTGAAAAAACTCTGATTTTACATCAGCAATCACACCATATCAAATTTCTTGGTCAAGGTTGGTATTCCTCTTCACTCCTTGGTTCAATTTTCGGCCTTCTTAGCCTTGGGCAATTTCTTTACCAACTCTTTGGCTTTTCTTCTTATCCCCCTTTGACCTTCAAAGTCAAACCTTCATTGTTTTTGCATTCTCATATTGCTGTTGGATACTTCTTTTAAAGGAGCTTTGGGCTGGACTTCCACTCACACAACCAATGTGGGATTAAAACTCCCACTTTGAAACTCCTGCAAACATTATTTAACTTATTTTCCTTTATTTTATTAATTTCCATTTTATTTCATTAAGGGAAATCGACCTTGGTGAGGATTGCATTATTTTTCTAAGTCACCCTATACCATCCCCAAAGGGGGGAATTCGAACTTCATTAGGATTCATCCTTGCTTTCCTTCACTTATCCAAGAGGGGAAATTCGATCCCCATAGGGATAAATTCCCAATTTTATACTTAGCCAATTTATCTTTATTTGCCCAAAAGTGGAGAAATTCAACCTTCATAGGGATAAACGCAATCCCATACTTAGAAAATTTTCTCTCATCTTCAATTGCCTTCAAGGGGACTTTCAACCTCCATTTGGATTTGGGGGATTTCTATGTTCATCTAGACAAATGGGATATTCATATTCCATTTGGAGTTCTTGACTTTGGAGATCAAAAATTTTCAAAGTGTTGAAGAAGGGGAAAAATCATCTTCATCAGGACAAAAGGGAAAATCCATATCCATCTAGACAAAGTAATTGCCTTAAAATTTTCTAAGTATAAGTCCAAGGGGAAAATCGACCTTCATCTGGATTCTTCACTTTGTTGCAACACTTTGTTTTTTTTCATTGCAAATATCTCTTTAGGTGGATAAATTCTATTTCCATCCGGATTTTCATCATTTTAAGTGGGGAAATTCTATTTCCATCCGGATTCTTATCATTTGAAGTGGGGAAATTGTATTCCCATTCAGATTTTTATCATTTGAAGTGGCGAAATTCTATTTCCATCCAGATTTTCATCATTTTAAGTGGGGAAATTCTATTTCCATCTGAGTTTTCATCATTTGAAGTGGGGAAATTCTATTTCCATCTAGATTTTCATTATTTTAAGTGAGGAAATTCTATTTCCATCCAGATTTAATGCATTTTTATAAGGAAAATTTGATTTTCATTAGGATTTCTCACATTTTAAATATGGAAAATTAATTTTTATAAGGGTTTTAAAGCCCTTATGCATAAAATATACCTTTATAATATATTTTCGAATATTTGACTAGCCAAAATATATATCCAGAAGAAGCTTAATTTGAACATTTCAATTTGCAATCAAAACCCAACAACTTGATTACTCAACCCTTCCTCAATCTTTTGAGCTCTGAATTGCTACCTCAACTGCCAAAACCTAACAACTACAAGCAAAAGAGGGGGTCCCTATTTGCAATGGGAACCTCACAACAGGTCCATCCTAGCTTTGGGGAAGGATTCTCTAATTGACCAAATAACTTACAAAGAAAAAAAAAATTGTTATCTTTCATTATCTAACTATTGATAAACGACTCATAAATTTGACAGAGAATAAGATAAGGCAAATCTCTCCTTTCTAACAACCTTTCTTGGATTGTCAATGATGGTAGAAAAACTCTACTTTGGGTAACTCTTGCAACCAACACTACCCTTTCCTTTAGAAATATCTCGAACATGAATTTTTAAATAACCCTAGAATTCAAATATTGAAATAAGGTGGCTGATTTTCTCTTTGCAAATTTAGAAAATTCTGATCTTAAAGTTGGATGGAAGCTCTCTTAGTTTGGTTTGTCTAAGGAATGGCTGAGTTAGTTAAGAGACTTTGGAAGATTTTTAAAAGGATCCTTAAGATCTAATGATCAAGAGGATGCACTTGAATGGGGTGGGAAAGTGATGTTTCCTTGTTTAAGAAGAGAGACATTTTTCTTTAAATGCCTGCCTTTGAAAATCTTGATCTTCTATGGAGAAGTATTTCTCACCCTATAAGTATGGGTTAATGTAACACCTTTACTTGTCTATATTTCTTGAACAATATTCTATACTGTTACCCAAATTTCCTGTTCCATACAATTTTGGCCAACACGCTGGGCTCTATCCAGAAATCTTCATTTTTTAAGCCCTGTTGAGAACCTTGAGGATTTTTATGGCTCTATGCCTCTTCCCCTGGTCTCTGCAAATTGTTATATCTCTGGTCTGATAGCCATTAAATTTGAAAAAATATGACCGTTGGAGGTAAAAACCCTAAAAACCCTACGACCGGTTCTATTTCGCCACTACCTTTTTGGGTCACTGAAGTCGCTATATTCTCATGTGCCCTTTTTCGTGATTGAATGGTCACGAGATCTCTAAGGCTCATCTGAATATTCTTTTCTATTTCCCGATCCCGCGACTCCATTTATTTCTTTATCTCCCGGTCGGATAGAATATTCCCTTTTCATTCAATGACCCAGCGTTTTCTTCAGTCGTGTGTTCGCGCAACCTCGGCGGTTTGTGCCTTAGCCTTCAGCGACCCAGCGTTTTCTTTAGTCGCGTGTTCACGCAACCTCAGCGATTTGTGCCTTAGCCTTCAACGACCCAGCGTTTTCTTTAGTCGCGTGTTCGCGCAACCTCGGTGGTTTGTGCCTTAGCCTTCAGTGATCCGGCGAGCGGTTATGTTTCTTATCGCGGTTAGGTCACTTGGCAGGTTAAAGTTCGTTTGAGATCAATGATTGTCATGATACCACAAGGAAAAGGTGCTCGAGGGCTAATCTTCTCGACATTACGACAACCGTCTGATCTTCCAAATGAGGGAATCTGATGTCATGGCAGGATCGGTGTCAGGTGTTGCGGGTGGTGCTCGTTTCTGATTGGCCAAGTTGGATGGCGATGTGGAAAGTTGTTAGTGGGGCCGGGGTTTTCGTCGTCCAGACAAGTTAAAATTCGATCAAGATCGACGATTGTCACATTACCGCCAAGGAAAAATGCTCGAGAGATAGTCTTCATGGCTATGCGACAACCGTTCGATGAAAAGTTAAGTATAGCTGTGGGTCTGAGGTGCCTGTCAGTCAAAGGCTAGTGGTATGATGACAAGTGGCAAGATGGGTCCAGGTTTGTAAGCTTAGTCAGGTTATCGCTTAATAAAAAAAGAGAACTTGAGGTTAAATGCAGAGTTAAGGTTAAAGTCCAAGACAGTGCCCGGGTAGATTAAAAAAAATCTACGGCCACGTTTTAAAATTGGATCAGATTTGATTCTCGGCCGTAGATACAGATGTCGCGCCTTCACTGACCGTTATCTTTTAAAGATTTTAAAATTCAAATATTTGATCTGAATAGTTATGGCGAACTCGACTTGCAGAGAAGTAGATGGATCGGCCGACCTTCCAGAGGCAGTTATGGTGATGGAATTATGTGCAGGGATAGATATCTGATCGATCAAGATATTTCAACGATGCATTTATGATCAGGAATGATAGAATTAGGGTTTTCTATTATTCTATGAAAAATCTATGTAACCCTAATTGATTTTTGCTCCTGCCTGTGTGCAATAGAGATGTATATATTAGTTTTAATAAGCTGTTTTGCAACAGAGTTTACCTTCTGGAGAGTTTTATTTTCTGAAATAGAGTCTTTCTTTCTTAGGAGCTATCCGTGGCATTCTTTCTGCCCTCTGGCTTCTACAGTTTGTAATCTTTCATTGAAGCTTAGGTATTGCAAAGGCATTTTGTGACATTCTTTCTGTCCCTGTACTTTCTTGTCTAAGTTTTCTCTTATTGAATATGATATATTGGCTTTGTTAGAGAAATCTTGGAGTTCCAGGGCCCTTCTTCCTTTCAGCTTATTTGTGTGCTATTGTGTATGATTTGATTTGAATGATCTTTCTGTCCCTGTGCTTTCTTGTCTAAGTTTTCTCTTATTGAATATGATATATTGGCTTCGTTAGAGAAATCTTGGAGTTCCAGGGCCCTTCTTCCTTTCAACTTATTTGTGTGCTATTGTGTATGATTTGATTTGAATGATCTTGTGGGTATAAGTCAACCCCCTGTCACTTTGTCTCATTCCTGTGCCCTTTTGCTGAAAAGAACGTTTGCTTGCAGGTCACAGTCCAAGTCTTTTGTTCAGACCTCTTTTTGAAACAATTATGCAAGCCTATTTAGGAAGATTGTGTTCTATTAGATCTGAGAGCCTTCATGCTAATTTGGTCAATATATTATGTTCATGTCTTTTCGGTGTATCACCTAGTAGGTAATTTGCTTTCAGTTATTTCCCTTCAGCATTCCTTCTATCCGTTTCCCTTCAAAAATTTACTTTCCTATCAAGAAGCAAATTAAGGTGATTATCCAAGAGGAACCAGCCTAGAACTTGAAGGTTTCATCTCAGTTAGCAAAGGTCCCACAACCTGGAGATGATCCCAAAGTTATACTCGGTTATCAAGACCAAGAGAGCTTGAACCAAGGGTGCAAACTTAGTGTATAACATTTTTGGCACGCCCAGTGGGACATAGAAAGAAGTTCATCTTTAAAATATTATGCTATCTCTGATATACTGATTGCATAATACAGACCTTTTAGAGGTTTCTTCCTATCAAGTATATCTGGCAACTCCACTGGTGTAAGATTCAGGAGCCCTGTTCGAAGTTTATGAGAAAGATAGAGACAAGGAGCTCAAAGCCCACTAAATTCTTAGAGCTTCCCTCAAAGAGAAAATATAGAGGAAGGTTGTCTCAAAAAGCATCCCATGTAAGAAGCATAAAGTCTACACCACCTGATACTTCGGAGAGGAGACCTTTGTCCTTTCATCTTAGAAGAAGAGGAAGATCTCTAACTAGGGATTTAGAGGAGGATTTAAATCCAACATCAAATACAACTCATTCAGCTGCTACTCAGCAAATTTCGGCTCCTACAATGGCTAGGCAATTTGCCTTTGCACCTTTCAACCAAGGCAGTCCATTGAACTTCTCTCAACATCATGATGTGCCCTTGGTGGCACTAAAGAGTCTACCTAATTTCACAGGTGAAGGACAAACAACAAATTTTGAACACATAAGAGATGTGACTACTATCTGCAGTATACATAATATAACTTAGGAAGATGTGGCTACTTAGTTATTAGCAGCCTCCCTCAAGGGCAAAGCTCTTGAATGGTTTAAAACTCTAGCTGTTGGTTCTATTAATTCATGGGATGGATTAGGGGATGCTTTGAGTATACACTTTGAAGATAAATCAGACAACCTATCCCTGGTTGAGCAGTTAACAACCATAAAGAGAGATCCTCAAGAGCAAATGACAGACTATAATAACAAATTTCTCAAGACATGGAATAGAATTCCAGTCTCAGTGAGGCCATCAGCCGATCATGCTTTCTTATACTTCTTGCAAAGCTTGAATACTCAGATCTCTGTCATGATCCTATCTATGGAAGGTACCTCTCTACCCCAAGCTTTTGACATAGCCGTTAGGGCTGAAAATTGTTTAATCCAGGCAGGCATGATAGCAAGAAGGCCACCCATGCCCATCTTCCCTAACCTTCAACACACTGCACCTCTACAAGTACCTCCGTTTACCCCTATTCCTACCATATTAGCACCTCAGGTTAGTACTAGTGGTGAGGAGTTAAAGGCAAGTTTCTCTCAGGAACTGTAAGAAATGAAAAATAGTCAACAAAATAGTCAGCAAGAAATGACAAATCTGCTGTAGACTTTAACTAAGGAGGTGACGAACCTAAAGAAGCAGGGGCAAGGAATCAGACCACCCTTTTAGCCATGGGGTCAAGGTCCCAATCAACAATATCAGAATCAGGGACAGTCTTATCAGCAAATTAGGCCACCATACCAAGGAGGTTATCAGGGACAAAGGCAAAATTTTAATCAAAGACCATTCCAACCATACAACCCTACACCTCTTAATTCTGCAAATCCAGTCAGAGATATGGTCCCTAGCCAAAACAATCTAGCTTTGGACAATGAATGGTGCTTTCCTTGTAATTAGACTCATAATCAGGCTATATGTTCAAATGGATGGATGAACCAATCTCTAATGGTTCAGAATGCCTCACATGCCCAATCAGAGGCCTCTTCTAGTGGATCAATTCCTCAACAAGAAGCACATAATAATGAGATTGCTCTTTTCAATTGGGAGCAGCAATACTTCAATGGAGTCAGTGGTGAATCTTCCATCGCTGCCAACACAAGGTCAAGGAAAAGAGCCCAAGACATGGAACGAGCAGATTTTGGGATTGAAGCTACTATATCTGCAGAACCACTGCAACAATCTACCCCTACTGTATTAAAGAAGGCTCCTGTCATTACAAGCAAAGAGGACCAACCTCTCAAGGAGGTGGAGCCTATCATAGTAAAAGCGCAACAAAGAGTACAGACTATGACACCTTTCAACGTTGTAGACAATATGAAGAAGGTAAATGTTACTATGTCTATGTGGGACTCTTTGGCTATTCCAGGGCAACCTGAGATTTTGAAGAAGGCCATGGGGGAAATGACAGTTCTGCAGCCTACAAATGATGCAACAAAGCCAGTGTTGGTCAACATTGATCAAGAAAAGGAGGCTCCAAATAACGGCCCCAAAGCAAATACCATTCAAGGTAGGAACTTAAAACCACCTCCCTTTTATGTATCTTTAATTATTGGAAAATCCTTAGTACATAACTGTATGGTAGATAGTGGAGCTACTAGTATTGTAATGCCCAAAAAGGTGGCTAACCAATTAGGACTTAAATATGAACCCTTCCAAAAAAGGGTTACACAATTTGATGGATCCTCAGTCAATACAATAGGTGTAGCCAAGGATACCAGTCTAATCCTCCATGCAAGTCTTAATTTCTCCATCCTACTTGATATATATATCATAGATCTCCTTGCTTTATTTGCCATATGTTTGTCAAGGGAGTTTATAGCCAAGATAGGAGGCTACCTTTCTTCTGACTGGTCTCACATGCTCTTCCACACAAGATATGGTACCAAGGTCACCATAAAATCTGAATCATTGGTAGCTCACCATATAGAACCATATGTGTCTAATGTGATCAATGCAAGCTGCCTTGCACTTGATAGCAATGACTTCCCAATTATCAGAGAAGCAAACACTAAGTTAGAAAATATCCCTGATATTTTACTAGATGAACTAGAATCAGAAAAGGCTTCAGAGGCCCAAGAAAATGTTATTTGGGATGCTGGTTTGGGAAGCTATTCGATACAAGAAAGTGGTGCCATAGAGCCAAACCTTCTCAAGGGCACTGATTCAGAGGATCAGAGCAACCAGGTTTGGGAATTATTTTTTGATGGTGCTAGAAGCAGACATGGTTCTAGTGGTGGTGCTATGCTAGTGTCCCCAAAAGGAGAAAGATACTATACAGCTTTCAGATTCAGTTTCTCCTACACTAGCAACACTGCAGAGTATGAAAGTCTAATGAATGGACTAGAGTGGGCTAGGAAGAGAGGGCTCAAACCCCTAAAAGTTTATGGTGGCAGTGAGTTAGTAGTAAGCCAAGTGAGAGGGATAAGTGCAACAAAAAATGACACCATGAAAGCATACAAACATAGAGTTTGGGATACAATTGAAGACTTTTGTGCTTTCAATATTGTTGCCATCCCTAGGAAGCTAAATCAAAATGCAGATATATTAGCTGCTATTGGATCTCAGTATGACATTCCTAACAGTGTTTCAAAAGAAAGGGACCAGAAGCACATTAAAGTGATTGTCAAACCCTCTATTCCTGATAACAATGTCAATTGGCAAGTGTTTGACAATGATGAGCAAATTTTGTAGTTCTTGTTTGAAGAAGATGTCTTCTCAGAGCATAACCAAGATAGATTATTGCAGAGCTATGGTGATCAAGTGATACAACTTACATCTGATAAGATTCCTATGGGTCTTGTCACCTTAGAGGCTGTCTTCAACAAGGATGATCAAGTTAAGAAGAATAAAGCTGGCCTGGTAGTTCAACAAGAACATTGTGTTGAATTAGAGTTGGAACTAGGTAAAAGCTTACAATTTGGAAAAGTAAATATTGATTTAGAAAAGCAGGCTTACACCCAATTATTTAAGGAATTCAGTGATGTATTTGCATGGCAATATGAAGACCTTAAAGGTTTTAATCCAGGCCTTGCTCAACACACCATTGAACTAGAGCCTAATGCCAAGCCAGTAAGGCAAAAACAAAGGCCTGTTAATCCCAAGGTTGAGCCACTTATGCATAGAGAAGTGCTCAAATTAATAGAAAGTGGTATCATCTACCCCATTAAGCATACTAGTTGGATTTCCAACCTTGTTCCTGTCAGGAAGAAGAATGGGGAGTTGAGGTTATGTGTTGACTTCAGGGATCTTAACAAGGCCTCTTTAAAAGACCGCCATCCATTACCCTCTACGGAGCAAATCTTACAATATGTCTCTAGGTCCGAGAGATTTTCATTATTGGATGGCTATTCAGGATATAATCAGATCCTAGTTAATGAAAAGGACCAATACAAGACTGCATTCACAATCAAGTGGGGAACCATGGCTTATCAAAAGATGCCCTTTGGTTTGTCAAATGCAGGTGCTACTTTTCAAAAGGCAATGGATATGGCCTTTAAAAGCCTCATGTACAAGTTTGTACCGGTCTACTTAGATGACATAACTGTCTATCCCAAACATGCAACAGATCATATCAAACATCTAAGGAAAATATTTGAAAGGTGTAGAGAGTTTGGGATATCTCTTAATCCCAAGAAATGTATGTTTGCAGTTCATGAGGGGAAATTGTTAGGATATATAGTATCCAAGGAAGGAATCACAATAGACCCTTGCCACATCACAAGAAAAGCCTTCAATCCTTCATAGGAAGGATTAACTTTGTTAGGCGTTTCTTGCCTAATATTGCAGAATTACTGAAGCCTTTGATAGCCATATTAAAGAAGAGTTCAGTCTTCAATTGGACTAAAGAAAGGAAGGCCAACTTCCAAGCTATCAAAGAGGCCTTGACAGAAGCTCTTGCTCTATTAAACCCAAATTTTAGTAAGGATTTTATCCTTTACGCTTATGGGGGTTTAGATGCTATGTCTGCAGTATTGACCCAAGAAAATTCAAAAGGGTCGGAGCAGCCTATTGCTTTCTTCAGCAAAAGTTTAGAAGAGTATGAACAGAGATACTCTTTTGTGGAAAAACATGTGCTTGCTGTGGTAAAAAGCCTTAAAAAGTTCAGATATCTATTGACCCATAACAAAGTACACTTGAAAGTTACTCATCCAAGTGTCAAAGAATTTTTGCTATCCAAGGACTTAAATGAAAATTGGGCTGGTTGGGTTACCAAAGTGATAGAGTATGACATTGATATTCAAACCACTAAACTAGTTTGAGGAAGAGGTCTTTGTGAGCAACTAACAAAGGATGAAGGTTCAAAGAAATCAGAGCAAACAGATGCGTCTCTGGTTGCGCATTCTACAGAAGAACATGCCAAGGCAGCAGGTTGGTTGCCTAACATGATTCATTTTTTGAAGACAGGACAATGTCCTACAGACCTAGATTCAACAAAAAGAAGATATTATAGATTACAATCTGTTCCCTTTGTGCTGATAGATTAAGTTCTTTTTAGAAAGGATCACAATGGTGTCCTTTTAAGATGCATTGATTCAAAAAAGGTAGCAGATGTCCTATTTGAATTTCATGATGGACCTTTTGGAGGTCACTTTTCTCCTAGGACTACTGCTTTTAAAATCATGAGGGCCGGATACTATTGGCCATCTATTTTCAAGGATAGTCATGATCATGTGAGAAAATGCATCAAATGTGCCATGTTTGCAGGCAAAGAAAGGCTTGCAGCTCTGCCCCTTCAGCCAATCAGAATAGAGCAACCCTTCATAAAATGGGGCATAGACTTTATTGGCATGATTAATCCTCCATCTAGTGCAGGCCACAAGTGGATAATCACTACAACAGATTATTTCACTAGATGGACAGAAGCAGTTGCATTGAAAGAATCAAATGAGAGTGTTGTCTTAGGTTTTTATGATGATATAGTTCACAGATTTGGCACTCCAGACAACATAATATCAAATAATGCATTGGCATTCACATGCCTCAAAGTCTCAGAATGGGCAATCAGAAATGGCATTTATCTGAATACAAGTTCAAATTACTACCCTCAGGGCAATGGTTTGGCAGAATCAACTAACAAGAACTTGATTAGGATAATCAAGAAGACCCTACAAGACAACCAAAGGGATTGGCATACTAGATTGAAATCTGCCTTATGGTTGGACAAGATTACCCCAAAGAAGATCATTGGGAATTCTCCTTATATGTTAGTGTATGGCAGAGAGGCTAAGTTGTCCATTTCAGCTGAATTGCCAGCTTTGGACTTGGCCACTCAATATGTCTTGTTCGAAGAAGGGGATCCCTTACAAATCAGATATGCTTAGCTGATGGAGTTAGAAGAACTCGGAGATAAATCCATGAAGGATATGGAGTTCCATCAGATACAAACAAAGAAAAGTTTTGACCAAAGAGCCAGGGCTAGAAGCTTCAAAATTGGAGATGTAGTTCTCAAATGGGATGAGTTCAAATCAAAACCTGGTAGACATACAAAGTTTGATTCCTTTTGGGGAGGTCCGTTCATCATCATTGAGTGCAAGGAGCATAATGCTTTTCGGCTGTCAACTCTTGGAGAAGATGCCTTGCCTATATCAGTTAATGGTTTCCACTTGAAGCCTTGTTTTGAGGTTAATCCTTCCTTGTAAATCTCTGTAAACATGTTTCCCTGTTTTTCTGTCCCTGCTTTCTAGGCTAGTTTTCCTGTTTTCCAAGAAGTGCTCGAGCACATTTCTGTTCCTCCTGGTTTCAAGTCTATCTCTCTATCAAGAAGGTCCTTGTGTTCTTGAGATGACTCCTATGCCCAATAAATTGTTTTAAGGCCACTAATCTAATGTCTAGCAGGCTGACATCTAGTAGAAATCGCCAAAATATTACCCAAATTTCTTGTTCCATACAATTTTGGCCAACAGGCTAGGCTCTATCCAGAAATCTTCATTTTTTAAGCCCTGTTGAGAACCTTGAGAATTTTTATGGCTCTGTGCCTCTTCCCTTGGTCTCTGCAAATTGTTATATCTCTGGTCTGATAGCAATTAAATTTGAAAAAATATGACCGTTGGAGGTAAAAACCCTAAAAACCCTACAACCAGTTCTATTTTGCCATTACCTTTTTCGGTCACTTAAGTCACTATATTCTCATGTGCGCTTTTTCGTGATTGGCTGGTCGCGAGATCTCTAAAGCTCAACCGAATATTCTTTTCTATTTCCCGATCCCGCGACTCCCTTTATTTCTTTATCTCCCGATCGGATAGAATATTCCCTTTTCATTCAGTGACCTAGCATTTTCTTTAGTCGCGTGTTTGCGCAACCTCGACAGTTTGTGCCTTAGCCTTCAACGACCCAGTGTTTTCTTCAGTTGCGTGTTCGCGCAACCGCGGCTGTTTGTGCCTTAGCCTTCAACGACCTAGCGTTTTCTTCAGTTGCGTGTTCACGCAACCTCGACGATTTGTGCCTTAGCCTTCAGCGACCCAGTGTTTTCTTCAGCCGCATGTTCGCGCAACCTCGGCAGTTTGTGCCTTAGCCTTCAGCGATCCAGCGAACGGTTATGTTTCTTATCGCTGTTAGGTCACTCGGCAGGTTAAAGTTCGTTTGAGATCAACGATTGTCGTGATATCGCAAGGAAAAGGTGGTCGAGGGTTAATCTTCTCGGCATTACGACAATCATCCAATCTTCCAAATGAGGGAATCTGATGTCATGGCGGGACCGGTGTCAGGTGTTGCGGGTGGTGCTCGTTTTTGATTGGCCAAGCTGGATGGCGATGTGGAAAGTTGTTAGTGGGGCCAGGGTTTTTGTCGTCAGAACAAGTTAAAATTCAATCAAGATCGACGATTGTCGCATTACTGCCAAGGAAAAATGCTCAAGAGATAGTCTTCACGGCTATGCGACAACCGTCCGATGAAAAGTTAAGTATAGCCGTGGGTTCGAGGTGCCTGTCAGTCAAAGGCCAATGGTATGATGACAAGTGGCAGGATGGGTCCAGGTTTGTAAGCTTAGTTGGGTTATCGCTCAATAAAAAAAGAGAACCTGAGGTTAAATGCAAAGTTAAGGTTAAAGTCTAAGACGGTGCCCGAGTAGATTAAAAAAAAATCTACGGCCACGTTTTAAAATTGGATTAGATTTGATTCTCGGCTGTAGATATAGATGTCGCGCCTTCACTGACCGTTATCTTTTAAAGATTTTAAAATTCAAATATCTGATCTGAACAGTTATGGCGAACCCGACTTGCAGAGAAGTAGATGGATTGGCTGACCTTCCAGAGGTAGTTATGGTGATGGAATTATGTGCAAGGATAGATATTTGATCGATCGAGATATTTCAACGATGCATTTATGATCAGAAATGACATAATTAGGGTTTTCTATTATTCTATGAAAAATCTATGCAACCCTAATTGATTTTTGCTCCTACCTATGTGCAATAGAGGAGATGTATATATTAGTTTTAATAAGCTGTTTTGCAGCAGAGTTTACCTTTTGGAGAGTTTTACTTTCTGAAAGAGAGTCTTTCTTTCTTAGGAGCTATCCGTGGCATTCTTTCTGCCCTCTGGCTTCTACAGTCTGTAATCTTTCATTGAAGCTTATGTATTGCAAAGGCATTTTGTGACATTCTTTCTGTCCCTGTGCTTTCTTGTCTAAGTTTTCTCTTATTGAATAAGATATACTGGCTTTGTTAGAGAAATCTTGGAGTTCCAGGGCCCTTCTTCCTTTCAGCTTATTTGTGTGCTACTGTGTATGATTTGATTTGAATGATCTTGTGGGTATAACTCAACCCCCTGACACTCTGTCTCATTCCTGTGCCCTTTTGCTGAAAAGAAGTTTGCTTGCAGGTCACAGTCCGAGTTTTTTGTTCAGACCTCTTTGTGAAACACTTATGCAAGCTTGTTTAGGAAGATTGTGTTCTATTAGATCTCAGAGCCTTCATGCTAATTTGGTCAATATATTATGTTCATGTCTTTTTGGTGTATCACCTAGTAGGTACTTTGCTTTTAGTTATTTCCCTTCAGCATTCCTTCTATCCCTTTCCTTTCAAAAATTTACTTTCCTGTCAAGAAGCAAATTAAGGTGATTATGCAACAGGAACCAGCCTAGAACCTGGAGGTTTCATCTCAGTTAGCAAAGGTCTCACAACCTGGAGATGATCCCAAAGTTATACTAGGTTATTAAGACCAAGAGACCTTAAACCAAGGGTGCAAACTTAGTGTATAACATATACCATGCTAATTTGAGAAAATGAGGTTTTTTCAACCCTTCCTAGCATTTTGTATGCTAGCACATGATGAATTCATGGATCACCTTCTTGTAACTAGTTCATTCATTAGGTCCCTATAACAGCTTTGGTTCTCTCTGTTTTGATTCTTGAACAATCCCTTCTATTCTTTCCTCCTTTGGTGGATTTGTGGAATAATTGGGAACCCTTCCATTTTTTAATCTATTAACCTTACGGTAGCTTGGAATCTAGACTGGAGATTTTAAGTCAGCATCTTTTTATTGAGATAAACCACAATATTTTTGAAGGAAAAAGTCTGTGACTTTGCCAAATTGGGGTCAAGTTAAATACATGATGAATCCACACTGGCCTAGTGCGCTACAGCCTATGTGGTTTCTATTGTGGAGGGTTGAATTTTGAGTAGATTGGTGGTCCAATACCTTCCCTCCCAATTGATGGAGTTGTTGAAATGAAAATCGATAAGAGGCATGGGATAAGCTGGAACTCTTTTGGCTTAAACATTAATATTGATGTGTCAACTTTGTTTGCAACCATGGGCTGTGGGCACTAGGGTGATATGTTCTGATCCAAATATTGATGCCATTTTCTGTTTTTGTCAAGGATCTGGTGCAGCTATAAAAAATGTGGCAAAAGCAACAATGATTTGGTATGAATTGAATCTTGCTTGATCTCATCAAATTCACTAAGAGTTTTGGTAAAATATGTTGGTCAATTCTCCTCCTTTCAGAGGGAGATTGAAGAATAGGAAGTTGCAACAAATTCTCATGGAAATTCAACATTTATCAAGAGGCTTTATGAATTTTTCCTTGATTATTCTTCTAATGAGGTCAGTAGGGTTGTTGACATTCTTGATAAATTGACATTCTCTTTCATGATGGGGGAAAATGCTTGGGACAAGTGATTGATCTTCCTAGCTTAAGGCTCAACATGATCCTATCAAGTATTAGTAAAGAAGAAAAATGGTAAGGATTTAAGGGTAGTGGGCACCACTAAGTGAATGACCTATTTTTTTAAATTTGTATTGGACCTCTACATTATGATCTGTTCTTGTCAAATCTACTTCTCCATTGTCTCTTTGTCATTACTTCCCCTTTTACCATGCATGCTATCTTCTCTTCTACCATCATCACCCCATGTCTTTTCAGTTCATGGCTAGCTTCTTGCTTATGCATGCAATCAGGATTGAATCTTTTTTGAGAAATTACTGTTGTTTTATGCTTTTAATGCATGATTCTGATTTTGTTTCCCTTAATGCTGTTGATGGCTTTGTAGCAAGAAGGCATGTTGTTGGCAGTGGGTCTGGTCATGTGAAATTGTGGACAGAGAAAGCAGTTTACATGCTTGAGTTGGTCATTTTTGTTCTCTAAGAAAGTTGGTGACCTGTGACTTTATTCGCTTCAGTGCTTTGTCAAATTGGCTCATTCTCTCCCTATTTCTTGTGTAGTTTGTCTATGTTTTATTTTTCCTCTCTGTCTTTGTCTCTGTCTCTCTCTCTGTGTTCGTGTGTTGAGATTCATCTGCAATTAATAGTTTATAGTGGTTGGTAAAAATTCTCTTTTGTCTGCTAAGGAACAAATGTTTGAATGGTCTAAAAAGCATGGAGTAATATTTTATTGCTTAGTCCACAATCGCACCTCAAGCTTTCCAAGAATTTTGTTACTAATTCTAATAGAAAAGCCTGTCTGTATCCTAATGACCACTATATATATTGAGTGGAAAAATGTAATGATCCCCTTACTGCTGTTGGGACTAAATTTCTCAAGAATATGGAGGAGTAAGGGCTGTGCCATAAATCTAAAAATCATATTGCCTTTAAGATCTTGATGATACCCAGTCCTATCCATAATGATCCTAAAGACACTTGATACAGGTATTCAGTTTCTAAAGATGGCATTGTGATCACCTAATTAATGAAGGCCTGAAGCAGAAATGACTAATCTCCTCAACGCAAAGAGTCAAAGACTCTATTTGGGTGAATAAAAACCTGTCATTATGCTCTTTGACTCTTGTGCAGGAGCGTATCCTATTGCCAGTAATCTATACCATTTCAAATTCTAGTGGTCAGACTGCCATTGTTACTATGAAGAAAGCCATTGTTACTATGAAGAAATTTAAACATATGAAAAAAGAGAATAATGCCCTTACGGATGAGGTTTCTTCTCATGTGAAGTAGATTCAGTTACGTTTTTTCAAAGTTCAAATGACTGATAATGCTCTAATTCAGAAACACTAGCTCTGAAATCTGTTGGTAGTTTCCTCAATTTCAGTATGGATTTGACATGTGTTTATGGCATTTCTAGTGTTAGTCCTGTGGCTGAAATGTGCCATAACTCACAGTTTTATTTTGCTAAAGGGAACCTTCAGAATGAGGCATCACGGTTGGTGGCTAATGTCAGTGTATAGCCTATGGCAGATGTGGAAGATTTATGCCCAATCTTATGTGCCTTTTAATCACTGGATTTGATTTAATTTTGGTTTCTTGACCAGGATGTGAAGTGGTGTGCCTTCAGTGGGTTGTGTTTAGATATGAAACTTGATACTTTATACTCAAAAGTTCTGAACGGAAGTTTTAGAAATGGTAGGGGATTACAACTCTTTCGTGTACATGAATGAAAACAGGCTTAGCCATAGTGTCCCACTTTGCTATGCAGGTCCTCTTGGTAACTTGGATTATTTGTTCACAAACTTGTTGGAAGGTTTACTGCTTGGTGATTGCCTACAATATATTTTTTATTTGATCATCTCTACGTTTCTCCCATCTCCCTGTTTCAAATAAAAAAGAGAGAGATGGATGCAGTTCAAGCAGTACTTACAATTTCCTTCTAGAATATGAACCCTATGTCGTTTATCACTTCTCTGCCCTTAAAAATACATCAGTCACTGACACACCATTATTTTCATTTTATCTTATGCATCAGTTAAAGAACTTGTGTCAAAATGTTTCCTTCTCCACATCCATTTAAGGAAATGACAATCACTTGTATGTAGAGCTAAAAGTGAGTGTATTTGGTTTGCAGGTTTGGAGGGAGCAATGTTTCCTATGTTGTTCAATTATTCTCTCTCTTGGCTATTGGGACTTCATTAATTGGTACTTGGTTAGGATTGCTGGAGTTTTTCTTGGAGCAATTAAGCAACTCCAAAATAAATGCAATGTTAAGACGAATTTGGACTGCAACTGTCCGTACGATATACCCGAAAGCAAGGCATTCTATCACATTACTGCATCCCTTTAAGGAAATATTTTCACGTTTAGCTTTTGGGAGATTTTTTCCTTTTACCATGGTTAGGGAAAGCGAAATGGGTTCAGTCCTGAACAGATGGTGGCAAAATAATGGTTTGCGGCTTGGATCATTTGCATTAGTGATATTTCCACCTACAGCGATTTCGAGTTTTGTGGGAAATGCATTCTTCTCTGCAACAGATATTGCGGTTAGTAAATGCAATGACTCAATTTTTGTTTATATTTGTATAGCACAACTAGAATTTATATTAGATGAGTTATTCTCTGATTATTATATGCCCACAGTTAAAAGTATGTTATGTTAAAGCTAAGCAGTTTGCCTCATTTCTATGTTTATTGAGTTGTTATTGTTTATTGACACATCTTCTCATATGAAAATTAATTCCTGATGGTATAATTAGTTAATGTTGCACTGACCGCACGTAATCCCTTCCTTTGCACCCTCACCCATTAAGGTGCGGATTCTTCTTGCTGAATGCACTTGATTTTCTTTCTAGAGAATAGTACTCAAAAATTGAAAATAAAGGAGCAACAATGAGAATAAAGAGAAATTAGGGAACAGCCAAAATGGTGGGCTCAAAAAGCTTATAGATACTAGAGTTTAGAAAATGAAGAGCACACGATTATACTGAGAGGGGGGGGGGTGAATCAATATAATAACCTTTTTAAATTTAAATGCTTTTATTCAAAGACAACTTCAAATACTCAAATAAACAATTATGCACATGAACACAATATTTACGTGGAAACCCAATATGGGAGAAAACCACAAAATAATTTGCTTTTATATAATATTGTTCTTTTACAATGTTTTGTAGGCACCATCCTACTAGAGGCTCCAACCCCTATGTTTATGAGCACCAACTCACTGGAAGCTCCAACTCCCACACTTCGTAGGCACCGACCTACTGGAAGCACCGACTCCCCCTGTCTGGATTCTGAGCACCAACTCACTGTATACAAATTTTCTTCCACCTTGGCAATGTTGCTATCTTCAACTGATGACGGATTCTATTTTGCTATACCAATCTGAATATATTTCCTTCCTCAATCTGCTATTATTATAGTCATAAATCTGCCATAAGATAATCACAATCACTTAATGTTATTCAATATATTTTCTTCCATCCCATATGCACCACACCTATAAGCTGATTGTCTTCAAAGCACATTTTTCTCATATACTGTATATACATAATATATATATCAGATTAAAATCTGAATATATATAAATATTTAATTCTCTCTTCTTATCATTTACTCACTGCTCTTTTTTCTTATTTCAATTTCAGACTCTCACATTTTCAAAATGATGGATCAAATATTTATATGTTCATATCTTTAAATGAAACAATGTGTCTCTTTATAAAAGATATGACTTTTTATGAATAGGTGTCTTTTAATAAAATACTATTAACTTTAATTACTTTAATCTTTCCCCTTTTTTAATCAAACCATTTTTTTTTATCTCATATCAAATATTTGTCTTTTATTAAAAACTTATATCCCTGTTGCCGTGTATCTCTGCTGTATTAATGTTTTATCTTCTTCGATATAAATCTTCTGCATCGTTACTGTTATGTATATTTATCTTTTGCATCGCTACCATCTTAGTATATTTATCTTCTGCATCGTAAGAGATGTATACACATCAAATTTTTCATTTCTTTGTTTATAGCTTCCTGAACAAAAGAAAATCTTTCCGACTAGAGAATCCTCCATCACTAGCTTCCTGAAGTATGTCTTGTGCGTCTTGTTCCTCCACTTCTTTCAATAATAAAAACATGACCTGCATCTTGTGCGTCTAGTGATAGCTTTACGGCTAGAAAATATTTTATTATTCAATACTTAAAAACATTACCTGCACTGCCAACTTCCGTGAATTTACTTGAGCGTATTGTTACTTGACTTTCTTGAATTTACACTGACTTTTGTTTGAGCATAAGCGCATAAGTTACAGTGATTGTTACATGAACGCCCTGAAGTTAATCTGATAATAGTATTAACCGCAGTATACATATGATGTTCTCAGTCCTATAAAACCTTCGATACTAATGTCAATCGCTGCATATATATGCGTATTGCCGTCCTGTTTAATGTTCAACCGCTGTATCTTTATATATCGCTGTTCTTCATAGTATCGCATAATGGAATATGCTGTTATGTATCCCGTTCCAAATAGGCTTAATGCTGTATCAAAACCGCTGTATAATCTTCTGCATACGTATGTCTTCAACCTTTGACCGCTTTATATTAGATATTGTTATTCGATTTCAAACAACCTTTGACGTTAACTGCTGTATGTTGCTTGTTTAGATATATCCTGGTATCTTCTTGTCACGATAGATTTATCGATACTTCCTCACTTTATTTTGATGTTGAACCTTTGATATAATGTCTGACAATATATTATCTTGTTTGATGCTGCATATATACGCTGGTCATTATGCCTTCATCTGCTGATCTGAATATGCATCTGAATATCTGAATAACTTCATTGATTATATATCTGAATATTTTGTCTACCATCTACAGTCTCTGTTTGGATATCTTCAAGTATGCAATATCTTCATCTATATCTGCAAGTATAATATAATCTTTGTTGTGTATTTGCTGTCTCATATACTGTGTATGTCTCTTGTTTATCTTTTGCTATTTTGCTTCATATACTTATGTATTTTCTGTGTATATGGTATATATATCTCTATTCAAGATATGTATCTCTGTCTTCACTCTTCATTGATATATGCTGAATATATATTGCCATTAATATATGCTGTCTGTATTTCCGATATTACCTTCATATTCCTTCATATACCTTCGGATATGCCTGTTCGTATTCATTCATGTTCATTACATATGCTTCTGATTTTGACATCAATGACAATATGTCCATCAGAAAAACCTATAGATACTAGAGTTTAGAGAGATAAACAAGTTTCTCCAACCCAATTGAGGCAACATTTAGAGGGTAGTATAATAAAATAGACTTACTTTATAGAGAAATCTATGCATATATTTCTGTAAGACATGCCATGGCCATTTATAATTAGGTATGACCATTGCTTATTATTGATTTTTAATTTATAGTTCCATTCACAAGACATGCTCACTTGGAGACGATGCAACAGCATGTCTCTCTTAATGGCAACCAAGAAGAAGATAAATATTCTCAAATGTTGCCTTAGGCCTCTCAATAATAGCTACAACATCGCTAAATGATTTTGAAAGCATAACCCAATGAAGTATAAGGAAAAGTTATGTATGCATACTCATAGTCTACTTATCACTAAAAATATGGATAGCTATAATTGACACAAAGAATCACATTTCTTAAAATTTAATCTTGATATACCCATGGAAAATGGTGGCTACATGCATGAACTTATAAAGAAGTAAACTAAAATTCTATTAGTTAAGGTGATGTTAAAGAAAGGTAACGTTAGCTTTCATATGTTTTTGTCAAATTGACCTCTGAAACAATGTATGCAATTCCTTTGCATTTAGGATCTCTTTCTGTCTTGTAATTGGTTGATTCATACAAGGTTGCATTGTAACTGATTTCTATATAGAGTGAATTTACTTGACAGAAATGTAGGTAAAGCTTTATGAGAAGTATATCCAGAAACAGTTGCATTCTATCTAGCATTTTAGGTTTAATTTGTATGCCTTCAGGGACACAGTTAATTTTCATGGTTTTCTGATCATTTTAGGTGTAATATGTATCTCTTACAACGTGTTTAAGAGTCTGTGTCTTGGATTTAAAACTAATTTTCTGCTAACGTCAGAAAATGGTTTTTCTGTTGAAGGGTGCTTATGGCATGATGGCACTTTATGGCATTTTCCCACCTGCAATGGCATGGGCATTGGGCGAATCAAATGATAAATTAAAATCTGAAGATTCTAAATCCTTGACAGTCCCCGGAGGAAGATTTGCATTAGCAGGAATTGGACTTTGTGCCAGTGGAGTAGTGCTGAATCAAATGTTTTTAGATTTGGCTGGAATGGCATTTCAAAGCATAGTTGACAATGGTTTGATAACAGAAATAAGCAATGCAATTTCTACTGTGCTTTGATCGGGCATTACTGAATGGATAAGAACAAATATTGTTGTCCAGGAACTTCCTGCTCAAATACCAAGGCTACCCTACCCGGCTTCATCTGATTTTTTGGCATTCCTCTTGCAGTCTTCCTTGCAATGAGCATGTCTCTTCACATGCTTTGGTGAGGCTAATTGATGCTCCTAGTGGAATAGTAGATGACCTACCATAATTTTTATGTATATCCTCTCTTTGAAGAGTACACTGCTAAATCTCATGCAAGTTGGAGCCCTTAACTGAGGTTCCCAAGAAAACGGGACAAAATTTCACCTACAATTTGAAAAGAGAGTAAGTGCACTAAAGAAAATATAAAATATTGATATAAGGAAAGAAGTTTAAATAAAATAATAGTCTGAAACCGAAAAAATAAATGCATAGCCCATTACATAATATTTATCTTGAGAAAATTCTTTTGACAAAAAATCTAACCT
Organism: Chamaecyparis obtusa; assembly: GCA_027943335.1. NCBI lineage: Eukaryota > Viridiplantae > Streptophyta > Pinopsida > Cupressales > Cupressaceae > Chamaecyparis > Chamaecyparis obtusa. The sequence continues at coordinate 1,821,123 of BSBK01002608.1, read as the reverse complement.
TCAAATTTTGAACCAATTGTATTTTTAGGGACAAGGGGAGCTACAATACAATCTTTAGGTTCAAGCGTTGATAGGAAATCATAACCACCAAAAATTTTGGAAATATTTTGGTAGCATAACTCCAAAATATATCTGATATTATTTCCATATCAATCATGTAATCAGTAGCCTATTGATTTATTTGATTTTTTATTTAAACAAAGCAAAATTTACAAAGAATATCAAGCATTCACTAAATAATCTATTGATTTATTTAATTTTTTTTATTGACAAAAGAAAAATTTACAAAGAATATAAGCTATCAATAGATAGCCCTCTACATAAATGAGCAACCATTTTGAAGAAAACTAGGACAGCACTAAATGTTCATTATGTGCTTGAACTGTTTACAAACAGTAAAACACCAACCTCACGTGTGGGATGTAGAGCCCTCATCATGCTCCCCTGTTTTGGCTTCTGTGGGTAGCCATTAATAGTTTGACAGAAAACACAAAACAAAGAGATACAAAACAGAACAGATCTTTGCAAATCAGAGCACTGAAATCCCACGCTCAAGTATTGTATTTATAAACAAATACAATTTACATACACTGCACAGCAATAGTTACTTGGGAAACTGCTTTTTGGACTGTGCTGGGCGACATCCTACTCTAACACATTTTGCCTTTATCCCATTCGAAGGATCATTTATGCCCATTAAAAAGCTGAGCATCAAAGATTTTTTTTGTGTGGAAAGTATTTTAGAATAATAATTCGCAATTGTATATGAAAAGATTGTCATCGCACCAACCTTACCATATATTTTGTAAAGTGATTCTAACGTTAGATGTTGATAGCCATTATCTATTGTACGATTGGAAGTTGTAGTATTTAGCCGAAATGTTGTGTTTTCTGTTAACTCTCTCAGTCTCTCTCTCTCGCAAATATTTATGGATTTTTATGTTTTTACGCGAGGATGCGACGCAGGAATAGAGAAATGTTTAAATAGCCCATTCTTTTCAGTGCACAGTATCCATTGTGTCTCTGCAAGCTTATTCCTCTGTGTATGTGTCTGTTAAGCAGTTGCATTAGTTTCAGAATCCATGTATAGTACAATAACTCCATTTGATATCTTAAGACCATTAGATTTGGTCAATTTTAACTTTGAGATAAATGCTTGACAATAATAAATCTTGATTAAATTTTCAAGAACAATTTTGTTTTAAAATTTTAGAGGTATTATGTAATGTATAAAAAAAGGTTAATAATGTTAATAAATAGTTTTTGATAAGTACTTGATCATAATCTATTGGTTTTTGTTTTCTATTTCAGTATGTGTTTAATTTCATGTTAAATTATATTATTTGTAATTTTCTAATTTTAAAGTTAATTGATGCTTATAGATATATTTTTATATATGAAAATAATAAGAAATTATAATTTCAAGTTAAAAAAATATTCTTTAAAGAATTAAAACATATGATATTATCAAAGAGAGTTTACAATTTTGATGAAGAAATATGAGGTGGGTATATACTCAAATATATAGGGGAAGAGCACCAATACCTTTAAACTCTAACTTCCTGCACTTGTAGAGCTTAACCTATAATAAATTTTAATATTTCACTATTCACTCAAAATTGCTAGTTCTTGTAGAAAACTGTCTTAATAGTCATGCATGAATGAATGTCCCATTAGTGGTGCACAAAAGGGCCAATTATGAACCACAAAAGCTAAAAAATTATTAGCTAAAGGCACACGTGTTATCATATATAGGCTCCTTTAAAATTAGTAATTATGGGGTCAAGTGTGCATGGAGTGTGTAGTTATTGGAACACATAAAGTTAATGGTGCTCTCCCCTTGTCTTTTTGTGATTTTACACCTATCTTTTTGTGATTTTACACGTGCACAAGTATTAATTTATTTTCTCAATCCAAACTTGTAAAGGAAGCTTAAACAACCCAATACATCATAAATGCATGTATGTATAGTTAAGATTTAACTTAGATTTTAGTTTCTTTTCTTTAGTTTTTTGTTTTTCTTATCCTTCATCTCACCTTGTTATGAAGATTAAAATGTAGTTTGATCTAGACAATTTATTATGCATTACAATTACAAACTTTTGGTTATTTGGCTAGTTCTGAGAAAGTATAATATTTTTTCTCTTTTTTATTAGATGTGTTTTTTTTTCAAGTATAATATTAACGTTATTTTAATTCATATTCTTCAATTATTAATAGATTAGGTTGTAAAATTTTTATTATATTTGGGTAAGTGTACCAAATGGTGTGCAAAAAGGGGTATAAGTGACCACTTTTTTCTGGAATAAGGTAAACATGAACTTCACAAAGAGATTTGAGGGTCATGCACTCAAAACTAGGAGTTTTGCAAAAAATAACAATTGTAGTACTCTGAATCTAGTTTCTAAATTACGAAAGTTTTTAAAAAATGGATAATATTAAGAGGGTCAAACTTATCATGCACAAAAAGTTGTTCCTGATTTTTTTAAGAAAAAATATAACATAGTTGTTTTCGTGCGCTTCACAAAATATATTGTTATATTTAGTATTTTCCAAAACCCTTTGGTAGGATGATAGCTAAGAGTGAGATCTAGAAGTTGTGTATTTTTTTATAATTTTTTATTGAGTATTATTTTTAATGATTTTTTGAAGTGACCACATCCTAAAAATTTGGTACTTGTTCATGCATTGAGCATAACTTGCATCAAAATAATAAAAAATGCAAACTTATATTTTAAAGTGTATAAAATCTAGTGTAGAACAGTAATATGTAATTTTTTTAACTTTGGTTAGGTAGATCAAAAGTTATTAAGAAAATGATAGACATGTGTCTATGAGGACTGTCAAGGAACTAACAAAGAAAATTAAATTTTACTATGCTAATATTGTCCAAAAATAGAGATACCCACTTGATCATTTGTAAACCTGATGATAATGAAGTTGAGAAATCACGTTGGAAGTTGAAAAAATGTGTAAAAGGACAAAAATAGAGGGAAAATGGGCTTGCAAGCCTTAGGATCATTTTCAACACTTTTATCAAGCCAAAATTTGTATGGGTTTAAATATACAAAGTAACCCGCTCAGGTTTTGAAAAACAAAAAACCCAATTTCAAAATCTACATAACTCGTATGGGTTATGAATACATAAAGCATCATTTTCAGTTTCACATAACCCGTATGGGTTATGTAGACAAAGACATTTGCTTGTAAATGTGTAATAGACTACACACATTTATAGATTTACATATATGATATGTGTCTATGTATGTATATATGCATATCTATAGTTATATAGACATATATTTATATTGATATATGTCTATATACATGCATTACTCTTGTTGTTTCCTCTCTCTCTCTCATCTTCCTTCCCTCATCAACATCTCTGTCTATTCTGAGCCCTAATTTTCTCTCTCTCTCTCTCTCTCTCTCTCTCTCGGGTTTCTAGTTTTACATAACACGTACGAGTTATGCAAAAGTACAGCCAATAGTTTTTGTTTTACATAACTTGTACGGGTTATGAGAAAATATGGATGTTGTCTTTAGAATTCCATAACCTATATAGGTTATGAGGAAATATTTATATTTTACTCCCAGCGACCTAACAACTAGCATTGCAACTTGTTTGGAGGTCCCACTACCATTTCACATGATTTTATGCGACAATAACAGTCAGGTTTGCATTTGATTATAACCAAATGATGCTAATTTGTTGCTTTCTTGGTATTTGATTGTGTATGTTATGTATAGGACAATCAATATTGAAACAATGGGAAAGAACAAGAGAGGATCAATTGAACAATGAGAGACAACAAAGGAAAGACAAAAGGAGCGTATGAGGAGATTACATGAAGGTACACCATCTAATGCACCTAATGAGAATGATGAATATGCAATAATTCAAATTGACATTATGAATGTTCCTAATGCACCAAATCAAAATGATTAACATACACCGATTGAAATGCATGTGACAAATGCACCTAATTCACCAAATGAAATTGATCAACATACACCAATTCAAATGCATGTGACAAATGCACCTAATGAATGCAATGAACATACACCATTTGAAATCGATGTGATGAATACACCTAATGAACCTAATGAATTTGAAGAAGATACACCATTTCAATTTGATGTCATTAATGCACATAATGCACCTAACGAAAAAAAAAGAGCATTCCCCAATCTTAACACCTCCTAGATAAATCCAAGAAAACCAAAGTTTCTAATTGACATTGATGAAAATATTGTGGAGCCAATGCATGATAAAATTTCTGAAAGAACTTGTAGAAGAATGGTTCAAAGAATTTGGAATAACTATTTTGAAAACTTTTCCCTTTGTGGTGGATGTCTGGCTTTCCCTTCTCTCCTATTTTGGCCAGGTCTGGGCTTCCCCTTGACCATTCATGATTGTTTCTCCCAATGGGCTTCTCCGTTCTCTTCCTCTCCAGATTTCAGGAAACTCTGGTCCTGGGCCTTCCCCATCTCCGTTGGGACATCTGGAAAGAGCGCAATAATAGAATTTTTAGAGACTTATATGCTCCTTCCAAAGTGGTTTCTTCTAAAATTCTTCATGATCATTTTGCAAACTTCTCTTTTTGCAGTGGAACTAACATTTTTTCAAGTAACTACTTGGACCTCCTTTCAAATCAAGTTGATCGTAGAAGGGAAAATTGCACCTTGCTTTTTCCTCCCATGGGGTGGTATAAGGATAAATTCGATGGGACAACCAAGAGAAACCCTGGTTTGGTTGGCAGTGGAGGAGTGATAAGGAATCATCATGGATCCTGCATTTATGTTGTTGCTCTTCCCCTTGGCACCCAAAAAAATACTATGTTGAAGCCATGGTTGCTCTCCAGGTTATCAGGCTGGCTCAGGATTTGGGGATAAATTACTTATGGCTCGAAGGAGATTCTAATAATATTATAAGGTGTTTGAATGGTTCCTCCCCTCCGCAGACTATTGACAACATAATAATGGAGACTCAGAGCATTCTCAACACCTTTGAGAAGGCCCATATATCACATGTGTTCAGGGAATTGAACCAAGTGGTTGACTCCCTGTCCAATGTGGTTATCAGGCAGAAAGGTATTGTGAGGTGGCATAATGGAAAGGTGTTGGAGATTTGCCAACAAGGCAGAGTGCTGATTGTATGTTTTTCATTGATGACAACATATGGTAAGCAGCATGCGTGGAAGCTTGATAGAGAGAACTGTAAGTATATGTTTCCTAGATATGTTATCAGCATGATATCATGGACACAAAGGTTGATTCGAAGTGAAGACAGTAATACAAAAGTCTGTATCAGTGAGAGTTCCTGACAGGTCCCAGGAAGAGTTTTGTATATATGTGATTTGTAGTATGGTTGTAATGGAGCCTTGCACGTTTAGATTTATGTTGTAGACATATGTATGATACTATGTTCATGGACGCAAAGTCAGATATGCAATACAAGTTGAGTTATGAAGTCTCGTGTTGACAGTCAGTTTCTTGAGTTTATCTGGTAGAGCTGACATTGATTTTATTATTGTAGTAGTTGCCCCTATCAGTTTGATATGTGTGCTTGGATTAGTGCTTAGAGAAGAGTTAAGAATTTTTTTGTTAAGAGTGCATGACACAATTCAGCATGAGAAGAAAGTATCAATTAATTTGGTGAAGCCAACAGTATGAAGGGACACGTCTACTCACATTGAGTTAGGGTCCTAATTTGGGTTGCGTACTTAGTAGAGCCGAATGAGATGTTTGAGAGTTTTATTGTTTCTCTAATATGATTTCAAGATGGTTCTAACAGGCCAACTTGATTAGATCATTTAGAAGAAAGATATTTATAGGCAGTTATTTGTGATTGCTAAGCATGGCAGAGAGTTGAACGAGAAGAGCAGAGCAGAAGGTGTGAAGTGTTGAGCCATCAACAGAAGGTCTAGATGACAAATTAGAGAGTATATGCTATTCATTGGAATTGATCAAGACAACAGGTCTAAGCGCAATTCACCAAGATCCAGATATAGTGTGTATTTGTTAAACAGAAGGTTGCAGCCTTCACCCCTTTGAGCAGTGTGCTCTCAGACAGTGTGTCCTCACCTCTAACAGGGTTAATTGTAAAAGACTCCTAATAGGGTCCAACCCTTGACCAGGTCATTGTTCTTATTGCATTGTAAAAATCAACTCCTAACAGGGTTGTAAGATCTTCTAACAGGGATCATAATACACTAGTGCAGTTCTTAGTGGGTGTCAATTCCCACCGAGGTTTTTACCTATTCGAGTTTCCCCGTAACCAAAATTGTGGTGTTGTGTTAAGTGTTCTTATATTGTGTTTATTCTTAATATTCTGCTGCACTTAATTGGAAAAAGAATTGAATCTGGTAGATAACTGATTCACCCCCCTCTCAATTATCTCTTGGGACTATTCCTAATGAAAGGACCTCCCATAGGATGTGAAGGCTCTGATCACATGGGACTACATTCATGGCAAGGAAGGAGCCATATGTGGTAATTATGATAAATAAAACATATTTTCCAATGATTTTTACCAAACATAGGAAGTATGGTGGCATTATGACCCATAATAATGAGGCATTCATTCTGCATGCTTTCTGGGTATTTAGGAGAACCAAAGATTTAAGCTTTGGTATCCTATTTCATTTTAAGATTCAAAGGAATATCAAGAGAAATATCAGTGCCCTTGTTAACTTTCTGTTGCGAAGCTTTCTAAAGAACAACATTTGTGTCAGGTAGACTTTCATAATGGGTGGCTAGAGAATCAGGAGAGAGCCCACAGACTGTAAAAAATGGAAGAAAAGAAGCATTGTTTGGGAAATTTTGCACAAGAGTGGTATTACTCCTTTCATGGAGAGACTTCATGGCAGTAATTAGGAAGTCACCAATTTGTTTCTCAAGAATTGGAATGAGGGAAGTGTGGAAATTAATGGTTTCTAGTTTACCGTGACGGAAGAAATCATTTCCATGGTTACTGGTATACCCATTATTGGGAAAAAGTTCTATAGAGGATTCAGATCCTATGGTGAATGAGTTCCCTAAGGATCTGGAAGAGAAATAGGCTCTCACGAAGATGGGTACTTACTACCATCTTGAGGGCATCAAGAAAATTTGGAGATTCATGCTACGGGCAATTATCTACTACATCACGTTGGATTCGAGATTCTCTAGAATTCACACTTACCAATTCATCCTACTCAATCAGTTCAGACATGGTAAGATGGTGTCCATTCCCTTCTACCTTTATTCATCTATAAATGAAAATATAACCAGATATAGGGAAAAATATAATGCTAACCCTACCTTTCATGAGGGATTGTTTTTGCTTATTTATGAGTACTTTAAGTTGCAAATGGTGGGTAAAATTATTAAAGAGAAGGGGGTCAAGGAGGATGATTCGGGGTCTGATTATGAGCCCTCTGATATTGAGGATAGTACTAGGTTGCACTCTAAAGACCAGGGGGAAGAAGAGATTAAGAAAGGGGCTTCTGACTCTTCTTCTAAGAAAAGAAAATGCAATTTGAAGAATATCAAGAAAGAGGTCAAGGGTCCTTCCCCTAAGAAATAGATTAAAATTGCTATATCTTCTAATGAAGATTACAATGAGGAAGAGGAGGACATGGACACTGAGGAGGAGGTTTTAAGAGAGAAGGGGATGAAGAAAACTGGGAAAAAAGTCCCTAAGAACTCCAAGAGAATTAAATTGAACAAGAGAAGGGAGACGAGCTTGGACTTGGTATCTACAAACTCCGAAGAGGAAGGAAAATGAAAAGGGAAGCGTAAGCCTACGATTTCTCCCCTATTCCTCATGAGATCAGTCCTAAAGGTTTTTTGGATTCTAGGAAGAAGAAAAATTATGAGGGTGCTATGGCCACTCAGGACACCCCCCTGTGCTTTAGATGGACCCTCATCGGGATACCAAAGGTAAGAATATTGCATGGAAGTATTTTAATTATCATACTTCCAAGTTGGGTATTACCAGAGAGATAATTAATCCCATGGTGCCTAAAGGGGAAGGTGTAAAAATTGAGACCACTAAACTTATTGATCCCTCATTGGTTGTCCTGAGTGATTCCACCAGGGAGTTTGATTTCAATTTGCTTAACAATGCCAGGAACAGTCTTCTTGATAACTATAGATCCATTAAATGACTTTTCTTTGAGGCTGGTGATTTGAAAGCTAGGATGGGAGAGATGGAAAAGAAAAAAAGTGAAAACGATAACAAGGAAAGGTCTACTCTCGATCCCCTCCTTAATATGGTTGATTTTTACAAGCTGGAGGCCAGGATGCTTGAAATGGAGGATAGGGTGTCTAGCATTGAAAACACCCTCAAAGGTATTTTGATCAAAGTTTTCATATCCTCAAAGCCTCCAATGAGAACATAAAGATTCTTATTGCCAAGATGGAGGCTAGCCCCTATGAAAAAGATGAGGTGTAGAGCACTAATGAACCAGATGTTGCCCTGGAGTTGGGGCTAGGGATGAGAACCAAGTCAAGCACAAGGAAAAGGGCTACTATGACCTCCCAAGAAGATCTAATCTAGATCAAGGAAGCTGCTGACAAAATAGATCAACTGGAGGTGCAGGTTGCTAACTTGCTCGAGAACATGTCTTGAGCTATTTATCTTGTGTTTTTGCTTTTGCTACTTTTGGTGCTGGTCCTTTTCCTGTCCTTTTCTAGCTATCTTTTATCTGCTAGCCCTGTTGTTGGCCTTGTTTTTATGTGTGTCATCTCTTTTTTTCTTGGAGCTTTAATGTAATTGTATACACTTAAAAATGGCTTCATTAATTAATTAAATATTTATTATTTAATTGATATTGACTTGATAAATTAATTAAATATTGATTATTTAATTAATAATTATTTCCTCTATTTATTAAATAGATTATTCAATTTATTTAGTAAATTCACTAAAGTCTATTCTTCTATCCTAAGTCTTCTAATTAGTCTTATTAAAATGATTTAATTAAATACACAATCACCTAAATATGACTAAGTCCCCTAGTCCACCTCATCTACCCAATCACTCGACACATCACTTTGGCTAAAATAAATAATTATTATTAATTATTTATTGATAATTATCCTCACCCACACATGTCCTATTCCTAAGGGCTATGTGGCCTCATAAGACTTGGTCTCATGACCACATGTCCTCTCTTAAACCAAGTCAAGAGACAATCCCTATTCCTAAGGGGCTTCTTAAGCCACCTCTAAGGGTCAAACTTGACTCATGGGACACTTGTACAAAGAGTCCTCATGAGGAAAAGGTCTCTCCCTCTTTCTCTCTTTGGTCTTTGTGAGACACTTGACATGTGTCTTTCCCTTCCACCTTGTTCTCCTCCATGTCAATGTGAGAGTAACATCATTGCTATTCTTCCTCTCACATTCCAACTACATCCCCGTTTCTCTCAACTCCTTCAACCAAGTCAATCCTAGCCCTAGGATCTTCCACCTTTCATTCTCCACCATAGGATTGTGCCACCTAGGCCTAGATCCTCCAAAACTCTATAAAAGGAGCCTCATTTTCCCTTTGTGAGCTAATAGGTAATTTGTAATCAAGCATTCAATCATTCAAGCATTCTAAGAGCAATCAAACATCCATATTATCATCATTCCATCTTGCATTCCATCCATTAGTTGCATAACCAAGCTTTGAGCTATTTTGCATCCATCATCAAATCTCCACAATTTGGTGGTATCTTGGGAAAATGCTTCATTTGGAAATCTAAGAGCTCAACATCTTCAAGAAATCAAGGCTAGGAGAGCAATGGGGACAAGCTACATGGTAGGTGAAGGTAAAATGCTATTTTAGCTTCATTTTGATTGTATTCTTCATTGTAGTTTTCTTATTAGTTTGATTTATTAATCTTAAAGTAGTTAATTTATCATTTAGAATAGTAGTCACCTAATTTTGCATACATTTTTGGTGCCCATTATGGGGCAAACCACATTTTTTTTAACTTTCTATTTTTAGTTTTCCCCGTGTAGGTTTTTCTACAGGTCATTTCTGCGCATTTGTACCTGATTCCTGCGCACTCATCCATTTCTATTGCACATCCATTCTGGCATTTCTACACACTATTTTTTTAATTTTGCTGCGCATTTACCTTAAGTTTCTACGCTTTTAATAGTTTTTGCTACGCATTAGTTCTTTCTACGCATTTACACCATCGCCCTGCACATACATTTCATTTTGCTATGCATACATACATTATGCGCAAAAATCCATAATTTCTACGCAAAAATCCATAATTTCTACGCATTTATTTCATTGTTGTGCACATTTGCTAGTTATTGTGGTAAAATTTAGTTTTTTTGTTAGATTTGATATTAGCTAACATTTTGACAAGTTTTTATTCATTTTGGTAGTCTTTAGGCTATTTTTGCAGGATGTTAGTTTGAAGACCCCATTGCTAAATTTCTAACAAGTTTGTTTGCAGGACTCTTAAGGGGTATTGCAAAATAAACTATAACCTTGTTTGGGCTTAAAATATGACATGTTTTTGCTTTGTGTGTCTTATTTAGCATAGCTTAAGTATTTTTTGTGTCTTGCTTAATAGCTATTTGTAATCCCAAAATTATAACAACATATCCTCTCCCCTTGCCATTCGTGGATCTTGGGTGTAAGAGAAACTGTTATGATTTTTAGAGGGCGGTCTTTGGTGGGAAAAGAGGTACTTACCCCAAAGAATGACCCAACCGGTAATAGGCTAAAGCCAAGCCCTTCCAAACCAGTATATAAAAAATGCTAGTGTGATTAGTCTCACATTAGACAGGTGTGAATTTGTTGTGGCAACCAAAATCTCCTCCAGTACCCCAGTGGTGCGTTAAAGTCCTACTTAGTAGAGGTGAAATCTTTTCTTTGAAAGGATTGGGAGAGCCCCCTTAATTGGGAAAATGACTTGATCACAACCACTTGAACGGATGTCCTTATTAAATACTTTTGTTTAGTGGCCAAAAACCTTCTATTTGCTGGCTCAAGGGGTCACCCAAGCCCGTGAAGACACCCCACATTACTCACGGTTCATAGTAGAGATAGCAGCTCTTTGGGAAGTAATGACCCATTGAATTTGAAACTTGGTGTGCCTGAGAAGTGAGTGCATTGTAAGGAGGAGCCTGTGCCTCCAAGTTCCTAGGCTGTCCGCTGTGGATTTGTGTGGTTGGATTTTATTATCCTAGTGGGGATTCAACAGATATTGTCCTTGCCAACCTTAGGATTGTAAGTGTGTTTATGCATTCATACTAGAACAATTAGATTAAAATCATTTCTATCTTGCGTGTGTGTGTTTATGCATTTTCCATTTGCTAAAAACTAGAACATTAGAAAACCAAAAAACATCAGAAAATCAAAACAAAATTCAAAATCTTGCAGTTCCAATCCATTAGAAATAAAATCCTGTGCATTCATCCAATTTTCTTGCGCATTCGTTATACTATTCTGCACATCTATTACTTTTCCCATGCATCAGTTCCAAATTGTTGCGCATTTGTTTCATTTGGCTGCGCATTCATCAAACTGTCCTATGCATTTGTCGTTGCGCATATACAACAGTGAACATTTCCACAAGCTTTGAAAATTTCAGTCACTTTTTCAGATATCCATTTTCGTCCTTAGCCAGATTCTGGAAAAACATTCGCGCTACATAGACCTCTGATTTTTAATTTGACCATTTTCATCAATTTTTATCATCCTTCCTTCACCAAAAGTCATCAAATCATTTCTTCTAATCCTCTAAAAATTCCAAATATAGTGTTGAAACATTACCTTATCTATCAGATTTTGCTCTTTGTGAGTTTATTCTATTAGGATCTATCATCCTCAATCAAACTTACTCAGGTTACTATCTCTTGATTTTTCTTTGTCATATCATAGTGAAATCTATACTTCCTATTGACTGAGATTTTAATCAAGTTGGCTCATCATTTTTCAACACTTTTCACTATCTTTTCTATCAAACACTCTTTCCATATCTTTTCATCAAGCATCTTTCGTCCCACAAATCAATTTTCACATTTTGATGGTTCAAACTCGATCTCAGAAACTAAAACAAACCGTTGATTCAGAATCCCTAGACAAAATGGACGAAAACAAAAGCAATGAAGAAAATCCTTGGTCTGGAATTCCTAAGAAAAATTCACTTTTTACATCCGAAGAGGAACCCACAGATCAAGAACTTAGGGATGCTACACAAGATCCTAGATTTTATCATGTCATGGAAAGACTCCTAGACCTAAATAGAGAGATGTATTTCCTCATGCTTGCTCAACAAGGAGCCAAACTACCAAGTGATTTTGATATTTATCATCTTAGAGAACCAAATATTGTAAACAATCAAGAAATTCCTAGTAGTTCTCAAGATACTCATGGAGCAAAGGAAATCAAGCAGCAATCCGATGCTTCTCAAAATGGTCAACAAAACAATGCTTCCCACAACAATGTTTCCCAAAACACTCAAGGAAACACGTTATCTTTGGATCCTGTTCTACAACAAATCCAGATGCTTCAACAACAAATCCGTGACATCCAAACTGGATCATCAACTAAGAAGTATTCCTTGGATGATATATGTCCTTATCCTTTTGATAAGAATTTATCAATGATTCCATTCCCTCCTCATTTTGAGGTACCAAAATGTGACAAATACAAAGGGAATTCGGATCCATAAGACCACATTCATGAGTTTTGTGTTTCTTGTATTGAAGTCGCTCACAATAACACTTATCTTATGTGACTATTTCGATGAAGTTTAGGAGGACAAGCCATGGAATGGTTCTCCAAACTACCCCCAGGCATGAAATCTTTCAATGAGCTTCTTGACAAATTTGTGACTCATTATTCACATAACATCAAACATGAAGTCACTATGCTTGATCTTTGCAATGCACATCAAAAGAATGGAGAACCCTTCCTTACTTTTTTGCAAAGATGGCGTCAATTGTTTGCCAAATATCCACGAACGATTCCTGAACAAGAAAAGATGGATATCTTTGTGCATAACCTTACACCAGAAATGAGTTATAGGTTACAATTGCAATGTTCTCCAAACTTCAATAAGCTCATAGAAAATGGTATCAAGATTGAGGAAGCCATGGTCAAGAAAGGTGAGATAAAACTTTATTCCAAAGACAATGTTGGGTCCTCAAATTCCAATCCCAACAACTACAACAATGAAAAATTGAAATTCTGGAATAAAAACAAAAACATTGTCAATGATGGGATTATTGATAATCATAATGTCAAACCAACACAACCCCTTCTAAATCTCACAAGTCAGGCCAATGCTACTCAAGCTACCTACAACAATCAATCAGCAAATCCAAACACCAACAAAGATTCATCTAAACCAAGATTGCCTTTTATGTCACCTCGAAGAAATTTTACTCCTTTAGGGCAATCTCTCAAATCAGCATTATGGAAGTTAATCACAAAGAAACTCATTACGCTTCCTGAAATGAAAGACTTTGAACCTAGAGTAAAACCTTCTTGGTGGAATGCAAATTATTATTGCAAGTTTCACAGAGGAAAAGGACATAAAACCAATGACTGTCTAAGATTCAAAAATGTAGTTCAAGACTTAATTGAAAGTGGTGAAATTGGTGTTGACGGACATACCTCGAATGAATCACATACGGCTTTCAAAGATCCACTTCCTGAGCATGAAAAAGGAGGTTCTTCCAACACTAAGGGTGACAATCAAGCCAATTATAATTCTACTCCCTATAGATATGTTGGTAACATTTTTGAATGCCATCCTTCTAAGTACTATGCCAATGTCATTACCATAAAGGAAAAATCAGAGAGTCAACCAGTCCATGTTACTACTCGTGCTCAATCCAAAGTTACTCTCCAAGGAGTCTCGTCTAAACCAAATGCACCTCAAAACAAGTCTGTTTATGTCCCAAAGTCTACACCAAATATTTTCAACCAGTACAATCTTTTGGAAAAACTCAAGAAAACACCTGCCCAGATATCCATCTTAGAGCTTTTGCGCCTATCCCCATCTCACAAAGATATCCTTGAAAAAGCTCTCTTAGAGACCCAGGTCCCCACAAATCTAGATCATGATCAATTTCAAGCTATGGTGGGACATTTAACAACCCCACATTACCTATCCTTCACTGAAAATGATGATTTAGCTATTACCCAACCTCATAATGCTCCCCTACATATCGAAGTCCTTGTATAAAGTCACAAAATCAAGCGAGTACTAATAGATGGAGGAGCTGGCTTGAATATATGCACATTGAAACTAGTCCTTGCATTGGGATTTTCTGAAAATGTTGTAGATCCAAAGAAGAAAATCACAATAAAAGCTTATGATGAAGAAGAGAGGTCATCCAAGGGATATGTTGTTCTTCCTATCAGAGTCGGTCCTATAATCAAAGATGTACCTTGCCAAGTTATTGACATGGATCTTGCTTATAATGTTCTATTTGGAATACCATGGATTCATTCCATGCAATCAGTGCCATCAACTTATCATCAGTGCTTGAAATTCCCTCATAATGGTCAGGAGATCACTATTAAAGGAGATACTAATCCATTCCAGTATTGTAACACAGTAAAGACATTTGATTCTTTGATACCTTATAATCGTACTGGATCTTCTACAACTACACCCAGTGATCCTAGTAATATAGCATCAACTTTTAAATCAAATGGGATCAAGATAGACATAAAAGAAAGAAGTATGGGAGAGTACACTTTAGGTCAAGCTCTTTGCATCACAGAGTTACCTATATCTCCTAGATCATATGGTAGATCTTTGATCACTAAACAACAATCAAAACCCCCTTCAACACTTGTTTATGACACATTCATAAGTGGGGGCACCATATCCAAAGAGGCAGCTGAGCGTAATGCTAATCATTTGCTTAAGTCACAGAAGAATGAAGAAGATATCAAACATGAATATATATCACCTGATGTCTATGGTAAAGGGTATACTTCGCTACAAAAGATAAGATACCAATGTGTTGGACCTATAGGATTACAAAGAAAAGGTGTTATCAAACCAATTTTGCAAAATCCAAACTATCAAAGAGACACTACATGATTAGGATACAAAGGAGAAGGACCAAAAGAACCAAAAGGAAAAGCAAAGATCACACCTTTTCATGAGATATCTAAAGCTCCTGCCTTACAATTTAGAAAGCATGGTATGTATGTGGATCCAAAGAAACAAAGGATAGCACAAAGAATCATTAATAGACTTGGGGATAATGAATTTTCTGACTCAAATGATTATGAATGAGATTCATTATCTGATTGTACTAGAAGAGATAGGAGTTGATGTTGTCCATCACTATAGTAACGATTACCATGAGGGAGAGAGTTCAAATACTGACTCACTAGGATTAGTCCCACGTGATACTACTTTTGTCGATTACGAGGAAAGTGAGCTTTATCTTGCGATAGATGAAGCATATGAGAGTATGGAAATAGACCTCGCTGATACTATCATAAACCTTGACAAATTTTCCATCAATACCATCTCTACCTTTGAAACTGACCCGAATGATCCAATGCCCCTTGTACATCCCGAGCTTATCGATAAGGATTCTCCCGATCATCCAGAACTTGATGTTTTCCATAATGATGATGCAATCATTGACTATCTTGGAATCAGGGATCATTTACCACCAGGGGATCACAAGTCAGGATTTCTGATAGAACTCAATGACATGGCCTACTTTGGAGAGAGTGCCAATCCTTTCAGTCATAAAAATATAAAAATAATCAATAGATCTAATGGTGAAAACCACTCAATGGCAGTATTAGATCCAAAAATGGTAAAAATAAAAGATGCATCTAATGGTGAAAACCTCTTTGAAGCACCTGACGATGGAAGGATTGACACTCTTCCCAATTATCTATATCGAGAGAAATCTGCCATTCTTATAGAACCAACAGTACCTCTTAACATTGGAACAAAAGAGTCTCCGTGCATCCTCAAAGTAGCCACCTCATTGACAGAATCGGAGAAAGAAGCTTTTGCAAAAATTTTCAAAGAGAGACAAATCAACTTTGCTTGGTGCTATGTTGATATGCTTGGGCTGGTCCCTAATCTCATTATGCATCATTTATCTATCAGACCAGGTGTAAAACCAGTTAACCAGAAGCTCCACAAGATGCACCCACACATTGCACTAATGGTTAAAGAAAAATTGAAGAAGCTCCTAGATGTTGGATTCATTCATGCTATTGATTATGCTGAGTGGATGTCAAACATCGTCCATGTCTCAAAACCAGACAAGTCTATCTGGATTTGTATTGATTTTCGAGATCTTAATAAAGCTTGTCCAAAAGATGACTTTCCTTTGCCAAATATTGACATTATTGTTGATCTGACAGATGGGCATGAGATGTTATCATTAATGGATGGTTTTTCTGGCTATAATCAGATCAAGATTGCACCAGAAGACCAGGAGAAGACTGCTTTTACTTGTTTGTGGGGTACATACTGCTGGAATGTGATGCCATTTGGCCTCAAAAATGCTGGAGAAACTTACCAAAGAGCTATGACCACAATCTTTCATGACATGATGCATACCATTATGGAAGATTATGTTGACGACATTTTAGCAAAATCCAAAGATAGAGCTGGTCATTTGAGAGTGTTGGATAGAATATTCACACAGATGGAAAAGTATCAAATTCGACTCAATCCAAAGAAATGTGCATTCAGAGTCACATCCGATAAATTGTTAGGATACATTGTCTCAACCAAAGGAATCGAAGTAGATCCAAAAAAAGTTAAAGCAATAATGGAGATGGCTTCCCCCACTAACATTAGTCAGTTACAATCTTTGCAGGGACATCTCCAATCCATCCGAAGATTTGTTTCTTAGCTAGCAGATCGAAGTCATCCCTTTCAACATTTATTGCATAAAAATATCTTATTCCAATGGGATGATAAGTGTGAGGAAGCTTTCAATAAAATCAAACAATATCTGGCGAATCCTCCATCTTTGATGTCACCAATTCCGGGAAAGCCACTCTTGCTCTACATTTCCGCTATGGCAGTCTCACTAGGTGCTCTTTTGGCTCAGCAAGATCATGAAGGGAAAGAAAAAGCCATCTACTATATCAGTCGCACCCTAGTAGGATATGAGCTAAACTAATCTCCTATAGAAAGAGCATGTCTGGTTGTTGTTTTTGCTTCACAAAAGTGGCGACATTACATGTTGTCACATTCAATCAAGCTCATTGCAAAGATTGATCCTTTAAAGTATCTATTAAGCAAGACAACATTGACAGGCAGATTGGCTAAGTGGGTCATGCTACTTAGTGAATTTGATATTGAATATGTGGACAAGAAGGCTATCAAAGGCCAAGTGATAGCAGATCAGCTAGCCAATGCTCCATTAACGGATGACCAACCTATACACATAGAGTTTCTTGATGCACACATCTTGGCTTTATCTACACAAACATGGAAACTATACTTTGATGGATCATGTACTCAACAGGGTTCAGGAGCTAGTAATCTCTTTGTCATGCTGTAAGGATACACAATTCCAAAATCTTACAAGTTGCTCTTTCTTTGCACCAATAATGTAGCAAAATATGAAGCTTTTCTAATTGGGTTAAAGATGGCTTTACAATGGAAAGTAACTGAAATGAATGTCTATGGAGATTCTCAGTTGATTATAAATCAGGTTAATGATGATTATCAGACTAAAGATGATAAGTTATTACCATATAAATGTATGGTTGATGACTTCAAACAATATTTCTCAGTCATCACTTTTGAGCAGATTCCTCAGCATGATAACAAGGCTGCCAATGCAATGGCGATGATTGCTTCTTTGTTTGATACATAGGATACTAAGGTCCATTTTGAGTTCTTGGTGGAATCCCTGACTTGTCCCGCATATGATGATCCTGATATTAGTATTATATGTCATCTAATTGGACATGATTCCCCAATCTATGGAAAAATTTATTCTTATCTGAAAAATGACATCCTACCCCTGACCTATCCCGAAATCAAAAATGAACTTTTCTCTGCCAAGCCTCCCACTATGTCCTAATATCCGACACCCTTTATCAGCGAGGTCTTGACGATACTCTCCTATGATGTCTCGAGCATGATGAAGCTCAAACTGCCTTGCGAGATGTACATGAGGGTATTTGTGGAACACATTCGAGTGGTCCCTCTTTGGCTAAGAAACTCATGCGTATGGGTTACTATTGGCCTACTATGGAAATAGATTCCTTTCATTTTGCTAGGGCATGCAAGAAATGTCAGAAACATGGAAACCTTATTCATGCTCCAGCACAAGAGTTACATCCTTTTACAATTACTTTGCCATTCAGTCGGTGGGGACTCGACCTCATGGACGCTATCAACCCTCCATCTTCCAATGGCCAAAAATGGATTATCACTGCAACCAAGTATTTTACTAAATGGATTGAGGCTGTTCCATTGATTACCACCACAGGGAAACAAGTATCCATGTTTATCCTAAATTATATCATTTGTAGATATGGTATACCTATCTATCTCATTACTGATCATGGGAAACAGTTTCAAAATCAGGACATGGATGAACTGTGCACAAATTTCCATATCATCCATAATTATTCCACCATATACTATCCCCAAGGAAATGGCCAAGCTGAGGCGTCAAACAAAACAATTGTTAAAATCTTGCAAAAGACTGTTAATGATGTTGGTCGTGACTGGCATATCCAACTGAATCCAGCCTTATGGGCTTACCGCACCTCCATTCGTACTCGTACTGGAGCCACCCCATATTCTCTTGTCTATGGATCTGAAGCAGTCCTGCCCCTCGAGGTCAAGTTGCCTTCACTTTGTGTCACTCTCAAAGATTTGATTCCTGATGAAGAGTATAGAGTTGCACGATTGACTGAACTAGAACTGCTGGATGAACACTGTCAGAGAGCTTATGATCATCTGAAAGTCTATCAACAACGTATGTCTCATTAGTATAACATCAAGGTAAAGATCAGAGACTTTTAGCTGGGTGACCTAGTCCTTCAAGAAAATCCAAAGAATCAACAACATCATGAGAAGAAGGGCAAGTTCGAACCCAATTGGTTAGGTCCTTTTGTAGTTACAAGAGTTTATGGTTCAGGGGCTTATCAATTATCCACACCTGAGGGAGATCCTTTGGATGAACCTGTTAATAGCATACACCTCAAGAAGTTCTATCCTTGAAATCCCAATGCAAGGGCTATGTATATATTCTGTAAATAAAAAAATCATAAAAATTTAAAAATTTAAAAATTTAAAAATTTTTTTAAAAAAAAAAAATCAAAAGAAAATTGCAATAAAAGCATGTGGTGAAAACTTGGAAACAGGCGCCATGTGTATCAAGTTATCTCCTTTATCTATTAGGATTCTTCTAGTGTGTCTGTTCATTGTATATATCCACAATAAAATGGTTAGTTAGTCCTCGTTCCCGCCATGTATATATCATAATAAAATGGCCAGTTCATATGCCATCCATTGTATCTACCCATAATAAAACCCCATCATAGCTTGATCTTTTGTCATGGTCTTCATCCTAGTCTTGTTGCGTCCTTCTTCATCCATAATAAGTCAGTCCATCACCTAGCTAGCGGCATGTCCTAGACCTAGTTCAGGAAGTGGATCTATGATAGTCATGACTCTTAGAGGACACAATGGAGTACTTTCACTAGACAAGAAAATACAATCAAACGTTCTTCCACAATGGTATCTTCATGATGAATCGAAATCTATGATCTATCCTTCGAAACATGGCCGCTTATCTATCATTCTTGACTATACATCATCAATTGAACTGATCACTCTACCTTACACTATCTTTTGGCAAAAGAAATGTATATTCATGGCAGGCATGTTAGAATGATTTGTTGAAGATTATGCATTCATATCTGGATTTCATTGTTATCATGTTTCCTATGCTATTCTGGGATATCTTTGACATGAGTTTGAAACTCCCATATGTCATTGATTAGAATAGCCAGGATGGGGCATGGTATTTTCTTTGATTGCTGTTTGTGGGATATTTTCCGATGAAATTGAAGGAACAAATAATTGGGGTGTCTATGTGTAAGTGCCTTCATCAGTTTAATAGTATTGACAACATACAAATCATGTTGCTCTACAAATGCTATTTATGGTGATACGCCATCACATACCTTGACTCCAAATGTTTGTTCCCCGATGGAGGGGGGGGATATTCCTTGTCTGTTATGCAAACGAAACTCAGGTCGTCTCGGTTCAATTATACCTAGATGCTTGTCAAGTTTTTAATATTAAACTCCATGCAAGAAGTGCTTAGGTCATCCTAATTTAATTATACCATGATGCTTGCATTTTCTTGCAACATAACAAGCTCAATGATGAAAATCAAATTCCAGTTATTATGAAGTTCTAAGATGTTACATGAAGTTGTGGAGATATACTCATTTCATATTTCATTTTGCATTTCATTTAAACAATTCACGACTTGCATATCAGTGCTCCTTTTATAGGGATTTGTACGTTATCTTTCTTATTAGGTTATCTGTTCTCCTAGTCCATTCTTCTTGTGTCAAATACATTGTTATTTAAGTTGAGGACATTTGGACAACAAAAACATTGAGTTTTCACCTCGCATCTTACAAACATTTAATCAATTCATTTAGGTCATACATTATTTTCATTAGGTGTGTTCATTTGTATATTATCCATCTATATTACATGCATATTTCACGTGTGCAAATTCCATAACATTTCATTATCTTTTCATTATGATGTAAGTTGTTATATTTTAGTCATTTTAAGAACATCATCATTTATTCAACATTATATGCATTTTACATCATCATTTATTATCCATTACATGTATTATATTATCATGCATTTATATCAACATCATATGTCCAATCATTAACCATTAAGCATCAAATAGAATATAACTCATTTTATTTGCATTCTAGGACATACATTCTATGCATATTAAAATAAGTCATCACATCCTGCATATGTCAGTACACACATGTATATAAAATCATCAAAGCAAATCATGATAGCACTGCTTTATCATATATAGAGAGTCCATCATATAAAGTCCATAAAAACACAACAAAACTGTCCAAATGTCCAATGATATAAAGAAACATAACAATGTCCAATAGTGTCCATCAAGTCAAAAATATAATGATACAAAAGTGTATACAGTGATCTTCAAAATCTATGATCCACTACCTCTAGACTCTGTTTGTTGATGTCTGTGAGATGCAATGAGATCCCGTGCTACTGAACCACCTGATCCCGAGGCTCCGCCCTGATCTCTTGAACTTGTGGGTGCTCTTGGAGGGTGTGATGATACACCTCCACTACCAGCCGGTGCTTGTCTATCATATACTGATGTCTTGATAGCCACCGAGCTCTCTTTGTAGCTCCCAATCCACTGATCCCTCAGGACCACCTATCTATAGGCCTCTCGCCAGTAGGATATCTCCTTCCCGACACGTATCATGGCTCTCAGACTACCTCCATGAGGACCCAAATCCTCTATCCACTGCAGCTCATCTAATAACATCTCTAACTCCCTGAGTCTCTCTATGGCCGCATCCCGCTCATGTCTCAGCACTCCCATTTGGCTCTCCAGTCTCTCTATCTACCTCTCTAGACCAAGAACACGGTCTACCTACACCTGTGTCATTGCTAGTTGGAATAGAAATGAGTCAATATCGGGATCCTCCTCCTCCACAACATCTCTTTGTAAATAGGGATCTTGTCCCCTGATGTCCATCCCTGCTGGCTCCTCCTGAGCATCCACATCCACCATCAGTACATCCTGCTCATCCTGTACATCATCGTGGATCTATCCACCCTGTACCACTCCACCTTGGGCTAATAAAATATCTACCTCATCCTATCCCTACCCTACCTGTATCGACACCTGTACCTATACAATTGGTCCCTATACTGGGGCAGCTGGTATCTGTACCTGAACAACTAGTACTTGTAGTGGAGCTCCTGCTGCTAGCTGTGCTGGAAGCTATCTCCATCCCTATCTAGCTAGGGGTGGCATCAAACCCCTCTATCTCACACCGCCGCCTCTCATTCGAGGTGCAACTCTGTCACCTCTCCCTTTGTCTCCTCCATCTCCTCCATCACCATCTCCACCATCACCTCTACCTCCTCTCCCTTGTCCTCTCCTATCTCGCCCTTGGCATCTACCATGATGTCTCTCTGTTGGATCCCTCTCTGGTGGCCTATCTACTAGATCGGTCAGGCATGGTATGGGAAAATCTCTCAAGTACTATTCTAGATCAGCAGTCATCCTTGGGTCAACGACCCCCTGTCTCATCATCCATGCATGGAATGGCATGTCCAAAAAATCTTGTGTAGCAATATCAAAAGAAACCATAGGCTCCCAGTCATGCCTCTCCTGATGTGTTTGAGAAAACTTTGTGACTCCCTGTGGCATGCCCTGGATCCTGCCAAACTGACACAGAACCTGACTGACTAGCTGTCTCTCAATAATGTAGGGCGTCTGCCCTATCAACCAGCGTGACTCAAAACAAAAACCCAGCTGTCACTCATCATCCTAGGGCTCACACCCTAGGTAAGGTCTCCATGTCACTGTGTCTAGTGTATCAAAAGTATACCACTAGAACTCTAAGTGTCCTAGTTTTGCCTGAGACAAAACATATGAGTATAAATGTATATACGGTTGTCCTGCACTATGGAATCTAATTGCTACTGGCCATGTCACTACAATATGCTCCCATGCCCATACATGGAGCAATGTGACACCTGCTGATAATGATGTACCCCTATGGTACACCACCTGATGAAGATTGTGGTACAAATGGGCTAAAAGGCAAACACCCCAAGCAAAATGGGTCCCATCATCCATCATCCGCTGCAATGTACAACCCCATCCAACTACAAATCTGTGTGACCTACGATCAGGGCATACAAATCCCCCAATCGCTCCTGCTAGCACCACTAGTAGAGGCTCATATAAGTCCACCATATCCTCCCACCTAATCTCTCCCTCCTCAATATCATCATCCCCAAATATAGCTCTACACTCTATCACTCCACCGTGCCGATCATAGTGTACCAGCTCGCCTATGATAGGAAGCCGGAGGATGCGATATACATCCTCTAAGGTAACTGTCATCTCTCCTATTGGGAGATGAAAGGTACTCGTCTCCGAGTGCCATCTCTTTGCTAACGCAGTCATCATACTAAGATTCACTCAAATCTCAGGTGTGTAGATCACATGGTACAAACCAGACACTTCGATCAAGAGTTTGTCAGTCTCTGATAGTGCTGGTCTTTGGTTTTGTGTGACAGGATATCTCTCCCATGACATCAGAATATTAGTAATATCCTCCTATCCAAGTCAAAAAAAATCAAGCTATTAGATTTTGATAAACTGATCTAAACATCTATCTATCCTATTATATTATCTACAACATGTTTTATCACGTGTTTCAACAGATGATTTTATCAATTATCTAACATCAAGATTGGTTAACTAACGACCATGCTACGACGTTGCCTATCTTGACCAAATCGATCAAATTCAACTGCTGACTTATCAAATCGGCTTATCAACATCAAGTTTAACCTAATTGACTATCTAATTTGACCAAATTCTACCATCTAAAACAAATGCGCAACATAGAAACATGCATGCGTAGAATCCCTTAATGCTTGCACAAATTTAAACATTTGCACAGTTTTATTCAATATTTGTACAATTTTCCTGGACAAATGCGCAGAATATACCTATGTGTAGATTTACTTCATGCTTGCACAACCTAATTCTTATTTCTACACAAATGCACAATTCTATAGTACATATGCTCAGAATTACCAGTTTGTTGCACAAACATGGCAAATTGTTGCACATATGTGGGCCGCAACTGTGCATTTATTCTCTGCACTTGAAAAAGAAAAATTTCAAAATTTTCCTAACATTCAATCTAACCTACACATGCTATAAATTCTAATCTACCATGCCAAAAATTAGGAAATCACAAAGAGGATCGAATCACCTACCGGCTCTCCTGAATCAGGTGGTCGTTGGAAGCGTCTAGCCCTCTCAAAGCGGTGATCTAATAGCCGGAACGACATCCTGGAAGCTCTACTCTTTCCTCTCTCATGCTCTGATCTCCGAATGACAAGTGTGCACAATGAGCCTATTGTGGACCCCTTTGCCTTATTTATAGCTTGTGGACCCGATGTGCTTGGTGTGTGGACCCTTTTTCTTTCGTTTCACCCCATTTTCATCCATCTTTTCTTTTGAAACTTTTGTGAGATTGATTATCCAACTCGAAAAAACTAAAACTAAAAATAAAAAAATCATAAAATTTAAATAATCAATTTTGTCAATCAATCTCTCGAGGGGGCATGCATAGGTCATCTGAGACATTGTCTGGGGCAGGGACAAAAATGCTTGAAATCTTCTTTGAAACAATGTGACACGCACATTATTTCAAAGAGGGGCAAAATGTATACACTTAAAAATGGCTTCATTAATTAATTAAATATTTATTATTTAATTGATATTGACTTGATAAATCAATTAAATATTTATTATTTAATTAATAATTATTTTCTCTATTATTAAATAGATTATTCAATTTATTTAGTAAATTCACTATAGTCTATTCTTCTATCCTAAGTCTTCTAATTAGTCTTATTAAAATGATTTAATTAAATACACAATCACCTAAATATGACTAAGTCCCCTTGTCCACCTCATCTACCCAGTCACTTGACACATAGCTTTGGCTAAAATAAATAATTATTATTAATTATTTATTGATAATTATCCTCACCCACACATGTACTATTCCTAAGGGCTATGTGGCCTCATAAGACTTGGTCTCATGACCACATGTCCTCTCTCAAACCAAGTCAAGAGACAATCCCTATTCCTAAGGGGCTTCTTAAGCCACCTCTAAGGGTCAAACCTGACTCATGGGACACTTGTACAAAGAGTCCTCATGAGGAAAAGGTCTCTCCCTCTTTCTCTCTTTGGTCTTTGTGAGACACTTGACATGTGTCTTTCCCTTCCACCTTGTTCTCCTCCATGTAAATGTGAGAGGAACATCATCCCTATTCTTCCTCTCACATTCCAACTACATCCCCCTTTCTCTCAACTCCTTCAACCAAGTCAATCCTAGCCCTAGGATCTTCCACCTTTCATTCTCCACCATAGGATTGTGCCACCTAGGCCTAGATCCTCCAAAACTCTATAAAAGGAGCCTTATTTCCCCTTTGTGATCTAATAGGTAATTTGTAATCAAGCATTCAAGCATTCTAAGAGAAATCAAGCATCCATATTATCATCATTCCATCTTGCATTCCATCCATTAGTTGCATAACCAAGCTTTGAGCTATTTTGTATTCATCATCAAATCTCCACACTTTGGTGGCATCTTGGGAAAAGGCTTCATTTGGAAATATGAGAGCTCAACATCTTCAAGAAATCAAGGCTAGGAGAGCAATGGAGACAAGCTACATGGTAGGTGAAGGTAAAATGCTATTTTAGCTTCATTTTGATTGTATTCTTCATTGTAGTTTGCTTATTAATTTGATTTATTAATCTTAAAGTAGTTAATTTATCATTTAGAATAGTATTCACCTAATTTTGCATACAGTAATATCTTAAGCTTTGTTCAGGGTTTCAGGCACCCTTCAAATCCAGTTTTACGTAATCAAAAAGTATTTTGAAAACTTAAACAAAAGTGGAAGATGCCAATTACTTGTTGAACTGATTAAAAATATGAAATTTAGAGAGAATGAAAATTTTGGGGTTAAGGACATTCAAAAATAGTATTGAAAGAACAATTGTGAGAAATCTATTTGATGCATACCAAGCCATTGGTTCGAAAACACACACTAAAGATGCTAATATTACTCGTCGTGTCCTCACATAAACTATAACTAGAAAGGAAATAAACAAATCTTGTTTAATAAAAAAATTAAGAAAGACGTTAAAGATAAGTAGAACAACATTAAGAAATTCCTTAGAGAGGTGAGAGAAAAATTTTCAAGGACAATGACAATAAAAACATAATTCTCTTTGAGCGTTCTTGGGTAGATTCACGCGAAAGGACAAGGTTGTTGTTGATACACTAAGAACATTAATCGTCAAATTTTGGCATGACAATACAAGGGTTTCACCCAACCAAAGAGATGTTGTTAGAAGGTGAATTGGAATTAGAAATAGTGAGCCACATCCAAAACACTATTTAGATATGACCCAAACATAATTTTATGAAAGTTTTCTTCAACGCTTTCTTCAAATTAAAATTAGTCAGATTTTTTGAGATGAAAAAACCATTTTATGTTAAGATTAAGCATGCACATACTACATTTTTTGTAGGGTTCATGTTGAATTTTCCATGCATTATGATATTTATCATTATATATGTTGTATTTTGCACACTAACAATGTTTTGCAAGAATGTGGTCTACAAGCACCTCATAAGGCACATAGATAATTTATTTCAAGTGTACTATGTAGATGAGATCATGGGTGCATTTACTATAAGATGATGTGTTTGAAAGGTTTTTGTTTTACATGCAGTGGTTTGCAACAGTTGCATAGATGCCTACATCTAGATAGCACACATGAAATTGGTAAGAAACTAGTTTATATTGGAAAATACATGCTAGTCACATATGGTGTTAAAGATGGAAAAGAATTAACAAGGTGTGAGTTAGTGAAAAGGGATATATGCGCAGATGATTTTATGAATATGTTTGAAGAGAAACTAATTTATGACTACATAGGTCACACACATAGACCTCGGTGGTTAGATGAGCAATTTAAGTTGTGTAAGGACACTTTCCCCCCTCGGTACTATTGTCTCTGTCATTGATTTTGCTGAGAATTATACACTAAAACCTTAAAATGAACTACAACTTATGTATTACCACTCTACACAAGTTACAATTTTTGTACACATAACATTCATGCATACACATGATAGCACAAAGGAGGACATAAAGGTTATAAGAGAGTATCACTTCTATATCAATGATGATCATACTTAGTCGTTAGAGTTTGTGCAAGGATTCTTTATAGTCTTCTATGACAGTTTAAGGGAAAGAGATATAATATACAACCAACACTTAATATGACCGAACAATTGCACCTCACAATTCAAGAATGAAAGGATCTTCTACTAGTTGAGTAAGGTGCTTATGACAAGTGGTGTGCAACATTTTTGGAATTTCATTGAGGTAGGGAATGGAAAGGGAGACCATGATGGTATGAGATCATGTGTGAAAAGAGCTCTTACTAGAGAGGAATTGAAGTACGAAGGTGGTGCAATGTTAATAGATGTAGAAATAATTATGAAATGGTGTAACTCTACAATTGGATAGGGTAATGCAGGTAAGTTGGTGGTTTCTAGATATTTTTGGTTAGTACATGATTCTAACATTGAAAACTATTTATATTGTTGTACACTTATAGGATCAAGTGACATGCATTCATTTAGAAATTCAAATGTAACATCATTAGCTATTTATACTAGATAGATTGCATGATTTTTCTCTTCATGTATGCATTTTGTATGATATGAACGTGAATCAAAAGAGTGGATTGACCAATGGTCTTGTAGACCTTTGCAAGCCCTAGATACATATCAACTTCCTAGAGCACTGCAACTGAACTAGATTGAAGCATTGACAAATTTTGACCATGTATTTGAGCTAGTTGAACTAGGTAAAACAAAATTAGTACAAGTTAATAACATATATGTCAAGAAATGCTAAAAAACTTAAAAATGCATGGACTAAAAAAAATGCATATTAGAGCCTTAGATGGATCTCCTATGCTGGTAGGAGTCACAATTACTGATGAATCAACTATGATCTTTTCCTATATGGTAAGTGATAAAAGATGTTATAGTCATAGAGGGAGGAATCAAGGCTTTCTAAGAAACAAGAAAGAAATCCAAAACTAGTTGACAAGAGGGTTTCAACTAAGAAGACCTGCATACTGTGTGCTATAAATGTGTGCTATGAAAAAATTCCAAATTTTTTTTATCCTAATAGTGAGCATGTAAAAATGGCACACTTTTTACAAGAATGATGTCAAATGTGTGCTATAAATGTGTCACACTTCTATGGATCATTACATGCAAGGAAACTCAAGAATGAGCCCTCACAAATTGATCCATAGCTCCCTAGGCATGGAGTGCAAGGGTTTTTAAGAATGCTCTCAGCTAGAGCTATTTAGCCTATAACCTTGCTAGTAAACCATGCAATGGGAGATTCAATGAAGACAAGGGAAAGAATGCCAATATCCTCAAGAATCAAGAATGAAAATGCAATGCTATAAATGGAAATGCAAGCTAAGCTATGAAAGGAAATATGCAAGTGTTACAACCCAAGCTAATTAATCTATGTGAGCTAATCTAGAGCATAGAAATGAAGCTAATCTAAGAAAGCATAAATATAAAGCTAAGCTAAGAATGAAAGAATGAGATGTAGAATGCAAGAATGAGATGTAGATGCTAAGAATGCTCTAAATCTTCAAAAGCTCCAAAGTGACCTAGAAATCCTGCAGCATAAAGTTAACATAAAAAGTTGAGGATCTAGAATGAAGAAGAGAGCTCTCCTTTTAAAGGAAATGAGAAGGAATGGACCATGGAGATTAAGAGGCAAAAGATTTAATCAAGGGTGGAGCTTGAAAGAGGAGCAATCCATGTGCACAAATATCCTCCAATGAGAAAATAGGAGTTGACTTTTGTGTCCATATGAGACAAAAAGTGCTTTTCCCTTTTTAATAAAATAAGAATAATGCTTTATTTGTGCAACTTAGGATAAGAGGAAAAGTGGGGGCTTTTTATTTATTAAAAGGGGAGGGAATATTCCTTTTAATAAATAAAGACTTAGGATAAAATGGTTAGCCCATAGAAAATAATCGAATAAATGATAGAACTAGGATTTGATCAAGAATAAGAAATTTATGATTTTAGCAAAAAGGGGCTAATGACCATTTTTAGGTGATTACATTTGCCCCTCTTTGACTAATGTGTGATCGATCTGGGAACACATGTAGTCAAAGAATGAAGTTGAAATGTGAGATCGATTTGGGATCACAAAGCAACTCAGATCAGCCAAGAAAGCAAGTAGATAGCGATCTGACTCCAAGGAATGAAGTGCAGAGAGATAGCAAATCCTGCATGGTCAACCTGGTAGCGATAGTACTGAACACTTAGGAAAGAGATAGCCAATAAGATATGATGTGTCTGCCCCCTTGGGATCAAAAGCAAAATTTGGTAGAGGGAATGCAGAAGCAAGAGCAACATGATCAAATCACTAGAAATCATAATCGAAGAAAGAGAACAGGATAACCATCAAGCAGTGAAGATATGCTCCACACATGGGACGCGGGGCATGAACCTATCAGTCCCTCAACCCGTAAACACCATAGAGGGGGATTGGAACTTGGGATGTGAAAGTGAATGAAAGACTAGAAGTTTGAAAGAGATGGAGATGAAGAGGTGAAGAATGCCCCAGTGAAGATTGAAGGATCAGGCCTCAAAAGGTTAGCCAACTGCATGAAAGAAGAAGAAAAGATGATTTAGACGATCAAGGTGAACGCGGATTTTAGTTTCGATCCCAAAATGAAAGGAAAATGATGTGATATGAAAGACAAGAAGTGAAAGACATGATTAGGAAGAAGCGAAAGGTGAGTGCAGTTGATTAACAAGTACATGAAAGATGAAAAGAGAGCTCTCTCCATATGCAAGATGCAAAACTAACTAACATGAACTTAAGAATGAAAGCTACATGAAAAGTGGTTTACTCGCAAGGTTACAATGCTAATAGACATCTAATATTCATCATCGAGTGTTATCAGGAGCGTCACAAGATCATACAATACACACTAGCATAACTATGCGGATCTGAATATGATCTATATCAGATAGAAATGTGGAAATCCCACCTAGGCATCAAAGACATGCAGGTCAAGATGACTAGTGCAGTGAGATTACCTAAGTTTGATATAGAAAGATTATGCTCACATCGAGACACAAGAAAGTCAAGATGACTATAAGCATGCACTTGCGAAATAGTCAAGGATAATACCTTATAGGTCCATAGTGTCAAGTAAGACTAGCATAAATGCTTATGACAGTTAGGACCAACAAAACATACCCACAAGCAGATAAAGAAATAAAACATGTTCTCATACCCTCAGTCTTCTAGCTATGCATCATCGAAAACAATCATAGGGGGAGAACACTCAGCAAAGAAATCATCATAGACAACACACAAAGAAAAATAAAGTCAACAAATCTCAGCAAGTGTGTGTGTGTAGGTCATAGAGTCAAACTTTGAGTATCGCATCTGCAAATAAGAAATATCACATCATCTAGACTGCGGGGAGGACATTTGATAAGTGTTAAGAAACACTCAACGCTAGGGTAGTGTTGAAAAACACAGTTGGGGTGGTGTTGAAAAACACCATTTGCGAGGTGCCTAAGAAACCCAGATGCACAAAGAGACCCAAGGTAAGCTTAAAACAACATATGCCCCCTAGACTAAGACAAGAATCAATTCTAGGCTAGGAGAGGCAAAGCAAGAAGTGGAGCGAATGAGCACCACACAAGACTGATAGACATAGGTGCAGAGGGTCTCAAGTAGCACCTATTTCTAGGTTTTCACCACTTGATAGATTTATTGCAATTTTTTTAGGACTTTTTATAATTTTTTTGTATTTTTGCTACCAAGGCGCCTGTTTCTAGGTTTTCACCAAGGCACTTTTTCTATTTTTTTGAAATTTTTGATTTTTTTATATTTTTTCAGGACTGTATATACTTTTTAGGATTTTTTCAGCATCATATATCAATTTTTTTGGCATTTTTTCAAGATCAATAAGATATGTACAAAGAATGCCCCCAGATAAAATACACATCAAACTTCCAAGCAAGATCACATCATGTAGTCCCAATGTCTAGCAAGGTGGAGGAAAAGAGGGATTAGCAAGCCAATGGAAGAGATGGAAGACATGAGAATGAAGGAGAATGAAGGGAAAAAATCCTCAAGGTCAAACTCCTCAAGAGTACCCAAGCTAGGGAAAAATTTTTTCATGTAAAGTGCTTTGGACAAGCAATGAGAGGCTAGCATAGGATAAGTCACAAAAGTGTAATGCAGAAGAAGGAAAGGATGCAGTCCAAAGGAGTAGACATGCCAAGAGACTTCGTAGCATCGTGTTTTACTCTTTTTATTAGATCAAGACCAAGGAGGAAAAAGATAGCGAAAGGCTAGAATGAATGGAGGAAAATGAATATGAAGGCTAAACATGAAAGGAATGAAAGCAAGATCATCTTAAGATAGCTCACAAGATAGCCAATTATTCGTGTATAGGTCAACATTGTCAAGATCAAAGAGAGAAGATAGAATGAATGAAATATGTAGAAGAACTACGCATGACGCTTGATTGCCAGGTTTTCATCATGATACTTATCCAAGGCACCACAAGGGAGTGGTTTTCACCATAGGATGAATTTATTTCTTTTTACATTTTCTACCAAGGCACCTATTTCTAGGTTTTCACCATGGTACATTTTCAAATTTTTTTTAATTTTTTAATTTTTCTCTATTTTTTTTTAATTTTTTTTCTATTTTTAGAAGAAGGCAAGCTTTTTAGATAGTGCTCCTTGAAAGGATAAACCATAATATGCCAAGGATTTAAAATGATATGCTCAAAGATGTTGATAGGAAAAGGAAGATGGAAGAGAAAAATGTAGGATAAGGTTTTATGTAAAGGAAGTGAGGTTGGAAGATAGGAGGAATAGGCAAGTGAGGAAAAAAGATAGAAGGTAGAAGGATAATGAATGGAAGGATTGTGAAAGGGTAGATGGAAAGGAATGCAAGATTAACGTTGACACACACCTTGAAGGGTGGTGAGAGGATGGAGGAAATGTGAAGGAAGGAATACGAGAAGGAATATGGGGAATATTTAGCAGAGGTTGCAGTTCAGGAGCATGGAATTGAAGAATATTTTTGGAAGAAAATGAAGTGGAAGCCTTTGGAAGCTTGAATGTCAACTTTACTTTTTGTTCAACATGAGACTCTTTCAAGAGAGACTTTAGAATCCATATAGCCTTAGGCTTTTTATTTCCTTTTGATGATTTAGAGAGAATATCTTCAATGATGGATTTTGGAACCCATACTTGTCTTGTAGTTTTCTTCTTAGATATCTCTTTTGACTTTATGCCCCCATGTCGATTAGAGGAGACATGGTGATCTTCTTTTTTTGATGGATTCTTGTATTGCTTCTTTTTCTTGTTTTGAACATTCAAGTTACTTCCAAAAGACTTGGGACTTGTGGAAGAAGAAGGATGATATGACTGGTTTAGATGGGTGGATGGATGAAAAGGATTCAAGGGTATGTATCTATGTTGATCTTGAGGAAAGATAGGAGATGGAGGGATGTAAGGACCCAAGATGGATGACGAATTAGGAGAATTAGGAGGGGAAAGTGAAGGGACAAAGCTAGTCTACTCTGCCCCATGGTGGGTGCCAAAAATGTGTGCTATAAATGTGTCACACTTCTATGGATCATTACATGCAAGGAAACTCAAGAATGAGCCCTCAAAAATCGATCCATAGCTCCCTAGGCATGGAGTGCAAGGATTTTTAAGAATGCTCTCAGCTAGAGCTATTTAGCCTATAACCTTGCTAGTAAACCATGCAATGGGAGATTCAATGAAGACAAGGGCAAGAATGCCAATATCATCAAGAATCAAGAATGAAAATGCAATGCAATGCTATGCTAGAAATGGAAATGCAAGCTAAGCTATGAAAGGAAATATGCAAGTGTTACAACCCAAGCTAATTAATCTATGTGAGCTAATCTAGAGCATAGAAATGAAGCTAATCTAAGAAAGCATAAATATGAAGCTAGACTAAGAATTCAATAATGAGATGTACAATGCAAGAATGAGATGTAGATGCTAAGAATGCTCCAAATCTTCAAAAGCTCCAAAGTGACCTAGAAATCCTGCAACATAAAGTTAGCATAAAAAGTTGAGGATCTAGAATGAAGAAGAGAGCTCTCCTTTTAAAGGAAATGAGAAGGAATGGACCATGGAGATTAAGAGGCAAAAGATTTAATCAAGGGTGGAGCTTGAAAGAGGAGAAATCCATGTGCACAAATATCTTCCAATGAAAAAATAGGAGTTGAATTTTGTGTCCATATGAGACAAAAAGTGTTTTTCCCTTTTTTATAAAATAAGAATAATGCTTTATTTGTGCAACTTAGGATAAGAGGAAAAGTGGGGGATTTTTATTTATTAAAAGGGGAGGGAATATTCCTTTTAATAAATAAAGACTTAGGATAAAATGGTTAGCCCATAGAAAATAATCGAATAAATGATAGAACTAGGATTTGATCAAGAATAAGCAATTTATGATTTTAGCAAAAAGGGGCTAGTGACTATTTTTAGGTGATTACACATACCTCTTGTCTCTATTATGTTGGACCTCCTCTTTGACGATCGAGACTCCTTATGAGGAAATGTAGAGGATCTATGGGAAGTCGTGAAGGGGGCTGTAACAGGTAAATACAAATTAATACAAGTTAATAACATATATGTCAAGAAACACTAAAAAACTAAAAATGCATGGACTAAAAAACAAATTCATACCATAGCATGAGATGGATCTCCTATGCTCGTAGGAGACAAATTCACCAATGGATCAATTACGATCATTCCTATATGGTAAGTGATAAAAGGTATTATAGCCATACAAGAAGGAAGTAGGGATTTCAAACAAACAAAAAAACAATCCAAAAGGAGTTAACAAGAGGGTTTCAACTTCGTTGTGCACTTAGTAAAAAGGAGTTAAGAAGAAAAGCATACCTCTTCCCTCAGTTGTGCTGGAACCCATGTTTGCCAAGTAGGACTTATAATGAAATAGAATGGTAGACCATCAATGGAAATTTTTGAAAGGGATTGTAGTAGGTAAAAGATAATTAATACAATTTAATAACCCAAAGTTATTGACAAAATCTAAAAAACTAAAAATGACTGTACTTATATCTAAATAGATATGTTTAACATATGTAGAAAAAATACACACCGAAGACTCACATAGTTCTCCTGTACTCTTAGGATGCATCATCAAATTTGAGATAACTATTACCATTTCTTGTATGAAAAATGATAACATATGTTATACCGTCATAGAAGGATTTAGATATTTCAAACAAGAAAGAATGCAATCCAAAGTGAATATCAAGATGTTACCTCTTCCCTCTCCTGAATCTCATCGACATCAGGTGAATTCATTAATTTTGTAAACCCCATTTTTTTTGTATGTAGAATAAATACATTTAGTGCATTTATCAATATCTACATATAAATGTTTAATCATAATACATTTCAACAAATGAATTTAAATTTTATTGAATCACCTTCTATCATTTGGGTGTTTGGGAGGATATATTTTTCTGCCCCAGAGTGCTGGAGGATGGCTTTCTCACATGACATGTCCTCGAGGCAGGTGGGGTAAACTAACAAAAGAAAATTAACATAAGGGAAAAGATCATGTATTTAATATATCACTTAAGTAAAAAATATAGATAAATCTAAATGGTACCGCAAATCTATCTAGGCTAAAGTCAATGGTCGAAAGCGTGATATCATTAAGTCAAGACATCACAACCCTTGATAAGCCCTATAAAACACCAAGTAATAATACATATATATTAACAAAATATATTTTGAAACCAATCTATTATTATATTTTTAACAAATTTACAAGTCTTTACCTCTAGTGGAGAAACTACTTGTGACTAGAGTCATCTGAAAAGTACATGTACTCCCACCACCTACTACATAGCATATACTCCTATAACATGTACACAAGGTCCATATACTCATCAGGTTGTTGATGAGGGCCATATCCTCTGAAGTTAAAGCATATAATCTATTCCCACAACATGTACATGAATGAGATGTCAAACCATCCTCATTCATGTCAGTGTCTACACTAGAACATAAACCCTGGCGAGTGGCACACATATTTTGAATGGGTTGGCCTATTCCAAATGATGCATGAGGTGATTCTTATGAAGGAGGTGCCATTGGTGAATGAGGTGTTGTAGGTGCTGGTACATCCTCTGCTCTAACCAATTGTGTCCCATGCTAAATAATGACATCAATCAATGATGCATTTGCTTGAAGAGTTTTTAAGTCCATAGACTCCTTCAAGGATATTAGGACAGTGACATGAACCATGGGTTTAGGAGCTATATGTCTCCTATGTTGTGGTTGTACCACCCTATGGGCCCCAGATCTATCTCACGCAAAGCCTCTCCCTCTATCTTGAAACTGTGGATGTCTTGAAGTAATTTGGCTTCTCATTGAGGATAAACACACAATACAAATTTCTCAAAAAATATAGAGCCACCTCCCAATTATTACAATGTGGTTGGTTAAAGACCATATACCACCTATCCCAAAAAGATGCTTTAATCCTAGCATGAACACACAAATGTATAGGAAATAATTTTGTATCACTAAGTAGGGGGTTATTAGTGCTAGGATTAGTGAAAAGAGTGCATATGTCATCTTTAAGTATGCCCTTTCTTTTCACTAGATCATATGACAACCCATCCACATAAAATGCATGACATCCATCCCTCCATGAACCCCATTTTGCAACCTATCTAGATACCTCATTTTCACTATTGGCCATAGTTTTTAGGGTTGTCACGAGGGATGAGTAGTGCTCCTGAGTAGTGGACATCAAGCTATTCACTAATATAGATATTTGGGTAGTACTTTCTTGTCAAATGATTGATAAGATCATCCTACGTGGCATGTACACGATCTACTAGAGGAGGCAAAGGGTTTTGGGGTGGTGGTAGTTGTTCATGAGCAATATTTTTAGGGTTTTGTGGTTGTGGATCAATGTCTTGAGGGTTTTGTTCTTGTGGAGCAACATCATGAGGGTTTTGTGAATGTGGTTGTGCAATATCTACAGGTTTTCTTGTGCTAGTTGTGTAGGAGAAGTTCCTTGTTGTCCCTTTTGTGTTTTTAGAATCCGACATCAAATTAATCAAATAAAACTTAAAACAATTAAAAAAATCTACTTTAATCAAAATGCAAAACAAAAACAATGAAAAAAATGAAATCTTACCTCTTCAATGCGGTGGCATGGTCGAAAATTGATATAAATGCCATATAAATGTTATGAAAAGCAGAACACGCTAGGGTTAGAGGTAATTTGGGTTTTTTGGCTATTTTTGGGCATTATAAATGGCCCAAACCCGTGGCCTACAAAAACATATAAATTTTTTTATAACCCATATGGGTTATGAATTTTTTTTTGTTTCTTATAACTCGCACGGGTTTTGAGAAACTTTAACCATTGGGTAAGTGCACAAAGATGGGGGACCAAAAAGGGGGTATAAGATGCCATTTTTTTTTTGAAATCAGAAAACTTTGAACTTCAACAAGAAATTGAAGATAGTTAGACTCAAAATTTTAAGATGCGAAAAGAACAAGAGTTGTAATACTCTAAATCTAGTTCCTAAACTACTACTTTATTTTTAAAATGGTGCAGATTAAAGCCCTCAAAAAGGGGGAGCACAAAAAGTGGTCCTATTTTTTATGAAAAAATAGAACATAGTGTTTGGTGTGCTCCCCCTAAAATGTTGAATTTTTTTAATCGCTCCAGTGAGAAGTTAGCTAACACCACGTAGTTTATCCCAAATTTTTTTACTAATTTTTTGATGAATGTATAATTTTTGATGAATTTACGAAGTGCACACATCTTGAAAACATGAAATTTTTGTGTGCTCCCCCTAGAAATCATTTAAAACTAATCAAAAATCAATTTTTTTTTTAAAGTGTGTAGAATGGAGTCTAGTTTCTAAAAATGTAACTTGTCCCAAAATTCGATGAATGAGCCAAAATCTATGCCCAAAATACTACGTGTTGGTTTTTTACAAAAAATAGACATACACACAAAAGAAATGAGAGATGAAAATCTTAACATAATCAAAATTCAAAATAAATTATATGCTTAGATAGCTAACAAAGAGATCTGCAATATCACGTCATCTGATTTTTATGTTATTGAACATTGAGTAAACTTGACAAGGAGCACACAAAAAAAGATGTCAATTTTTTGTATGTCTGTTGGAAAACATGTCTCATGCCTATTTGAATCCTCCAAGCCTTTGTGGTGTAGGAGCACCAGGGCCAAGGACAAAAGGTTTAGAGGAACTAGGGTCACTGAATAAATTCTAGGAGGGACCAAAGGATGAACATGACCTTGAAGGGTCATTTGATGTAATAAGACCAATAATGGTCCATTAAATGGGTTTTGATATGTTTTTTATCATTTTGTATTGAGATCAAATATATTAATCCTTAATGGCATTTTGGGGTTAATGAGTGCACCTTGGGTCATTTGTGGATCCTAGGGTAGATGAAGGGTTTAATATTGACCTATAAGATCCATGATATTTGTAAGTTGGCCATTAGAGCCATTTAAAAGAGTCAAGTGCACTAAAGGTGCTAAAAATGTAAAATTTGCCTAATTGGCAAAATGAGGCCTTTGAAGGCTAAGTGAGGGTTTAAGAGTGGTTTAAAGGGTTTAAGGTTAGGATAGAGTCCTAAAAACCTCTAAAGGTAATTATAAATGCATAAAGCATGAGGAATTTGCTAAGTTGACTACATATAAACAAAATATTAAATTGTAAACAATCATAACTGACTGTTACCGGTTAAGAGGAAGTTGCAAGTTGTAACCGGTTTAGAAAAAGGCTTATTTTCCTTGTGAGTGCATGAGTTTGAGAGAGGAGAGGTATGTAGGGGATTTTTTTATGTGTTCTAGGTTGAAAGAAATAATGTAAAGGAGTTTCAATCAATAAACTTTTAATTTGCTGCAAACTATCCACTCTCTGCCGCGAGGGAATAGTCATTGTTTTGTGTTGTTAAAACCATTCATTTAATGAAATATTCATATGGAAATTTATTAGGATGATTATAGTTTGAGTTTTATTCATTTCCATAAAAAAATGTGTTAGTTTTGTGAAGTTTTAAGGTAGAGGAAGCAAGATTGTTTTGACTGTTCCTTGACAGAGATTTTGGTATTCAATTAGCAATTTCCTTTGAAGATCCAATAATGAATTAGACTCCCCCACTACTATGGTTAATGTGACTTGTGGGGAGATTCTTAAACATGTATGTTATGTATTCATAAGTTTTTGTATGCAGTAAATGTCAGATTGAGAAGAAGGTGATCACTAATTGAGCAAGCGTGAATGAAAGACTGTTTCAGAATAAAATAGTCCCAGTATGTGGGCTGTATCTCCCAACTCAACCCTTGGCTCTTACTAAGATTTGGATATGTTTGAGAGATAAAAATTGTGCCAAATCTGACCAAAGTGATTGAGGAAATTTTATTGGAGTCAAAAGTTATGGGTGACTATGTATAGGTCTATCAAAGAGGACAGTAAGATGATATTTTGCACTGCAATGTAGGGATGCATTATAGGTTGGTTTTGTGAGGAGATTTAGATGTTGTGAGGGTATGTATGGATTGAGGGACATTGAAGATGATTTAAAATAATTTAGATCCTATGGTGGCATAAGGAATTGTGTGCACTCTGATAGGGTCTGAAGTTGATTGGATCAAGGAGAATGATCCTCATGAAAATGCTTGGTTCATGTTGTGATAAAACTAGAGAAGGTCCCTCTTGTATTTTTTGATTAAAAGTCCACCTAGGGCCTCGACATCACTTTGGGTTGGATCTCCAACAAAAATCAAAGCCTTAGGATTGGTAAATTCCAATGCCTTACAAAGAGCATGCACCCTATAGGGCATGCACACTATTGAAATCTATGACTTCCATAGGGCATGCACCCTATTTAAGTTATAGATTTAAATAGTGAGGAGAAATAGAGAGAGAGAGAGAGGGGGGAGAGTGAGAGTGTGTGTGCCTACATCTCTCTCTCTCTACCCTCCTCTCTCTCTCTCTCTCTCCCTTATAGCACATCCACCCTATTTAAGTCATGGATTTCAATATTGAGGAGAAATAATGAGTGAGAGGAAGAGAGAGAGAGAGGGAGAGAGAGAGAGAGGGGGGAAAAGAGTGAGTGAGAGAGAGGGGGAGAAGAGAGTGAGAGTGTGTGTGCATGCACCTCTCTCTCTCTCTCTCTCTCTCTCTCTCTCACATGCACGTGTGCGCCCTATTTAAGTCATAGATTTCAATAGTGAGGAGAAATAGTGAGAGCTCTCCCCCTATAGCATGTGTGCCCTATTTAAGTCATAGATTTCAATAATGAGGAGAAATAGTGAGTGAGTGAGTGAGTGAGAGAGAGAGAGAGGGAGAGAGAGAGAGAGAGAGAGAGAGAGAGAGAGAGAGAGAGAGAGAGAGAGAGAGAGAGGGTGATGAGTCAAAGAGAGAGAGGGTGATGTGAGATAGAGAGAAAGAGAGGGGGTGATGAGTCAGAGAGAGAGAGAGGGTGATGAGAGAGAGAGAGAGATGCATGCACACACACTTTAACTCTCTTCCCCCCTCTCTCTCACTCACTCTCTTCCCCCCTCTCTCCATACCTCTCTCTCTCTCTCTCTCTTTCTCTCTCCTGTAACACGTGCACCCTATTTAAGTCATGGATTTCAATAGTGAGAGTGAGAGGTAGAGAGAGAGAGAAAGAGGTCGGGAAGAGAGTGAGTGAGTGTGTGTGTGCATGTGCCTCTGTCTTTGTCTCTTTGTCTCTATCTGTTTGTCTGTCTATCTATCTATCGCTCTCTTCCTCTCACTCTCACTATTTCACCTCTCTATTGAAATCTATGACTTAAATAAGGTGCACACTATAGGGAGAGAGAGAGAGAGAGAGAGAGAGAGAGAGAGAGAGAGAGAGAGAGGGTGATGAGAGAGATAGAGAGAGGGAGGGGGGAAGAGAGTGAGAGTGTGTGTGTGTGGGCCTCTCTCTCTCTCTGATCACCCTCTCCCTGTCACCCCCCCCATCTCTCTCTCTCTCTAGTTTTGCATAG
The DNA here is from genome assembly GCA_027943335.1 of Chamaecyparis obtusa. NCBI lineage: Eukaryota > Viridiplantae > Streptophyta > Pinopsida > Cupressales > Cupressaceae > Chamaecyparis > Chamaecyparis obtusa. Next base: position 1,781,095 of record BSBK01002608.1, on the reverse strand, counting down.
GGTATGTGATATTGTACACACTCAAATGGTGCACTTCTCTAAGTCATTATATCCAAGGGAATCCATGAATAAGAAACCTTAGAAAGTGACCTAGAGCTCTCTACATATGGAGTTGCAAGATTATTTAAAGTTTGCTCTCAGCTAGAGCTATTAAGCTAATGACCTTGCTAGTCAACAACACAATGAGAGATTCAAATAAAGACAAGGGCAAGAATGCCAATATCCCCAAGAATCACTATGAAATGAAAATGAAAGCTAGATTAAGATGAATATGCAAGCTAGAAATGAGAGATGCAAGCTACACTATGGAAATGAAAGTACAAGCTATGCTATGAAAAGGAAAGTACAAGTATTACCAAGCCTTCCTAGTTAAGCTAGATGAGTTACTCTAAAGCTTGAAAGGAAATCTAAACTATGAAAGTATAAACATGAAGCTACTATGCATGAATGAAACTAAGAATGGAATGTAGATGCAAAAGCCAAGAATGCTCCAAATCTTCAAAAGCTCCAAAATGACCTAGAAAACCTGCAGCATAACATTAGCATAAAAGATTGATATGCAAATGAGGAAGATAGCTCTTCTTTTACAGGAAATGAGAAGGAATGGACCATGGAGATTAAGAGGCAAAAGATTTAATCAAGGGTGGAGCTTGAAAGAGGAGCAATCCATGTGCACAAATATCCTCCAATGAGAAAATAAGAGTTGACTTTTGTGTCCATATGAGACAAAAAGTGATTTTTCCCTTTTTATAAAATAGGAATAATGGTTTATTTGTGCAACTTAGGATAAGAGGAAAAGTGGGGGGCTTTTTATTTAATAAAAGGGGAGGAAATTCCTTTTAATTAAATAAAGACTTAGGATAAAATGGTTAGCCCAAGGCAAAAAATCAAAAATGATAAAAAAGGATTTGATCAAGGAAATTGATATAATTGATAAAATGCTGATTTTTAAACATATTGATTCAGGGATTTGATAAATTGCTGAATGGGGGCCCAAAGTCTAGGTGACCATTTTAGGGTGCATACATTTTCCCCTTTTTGACTAATGTGTGATCATTCTGGGAACACATGTAGTCAAAGAAGAATTAAAATGTGAGATCGATTTGGGATCACAAAACAACCTAGATGTGTGTGTTCAACGGATGGGAACACATCAGGACAAGCATAAGCGTAAGCTGAAAGATAAGACCAACACCGTTGCTATTAAGTGATAGTCAAGTCTGAAAATAAGAGATAAGAATCAAAAGCCAAGATAACACCGTTGCTGTTAAGTGATAATCAAGTCTCAAAATAATAATCTCAAGTTGAAATGAATGATAAGCTGAATCACAGATTAAAGCTGATAGCTACTACCCCCTCAGAATCAAAATCAAAATTAGGTAGAGGAGAGTAGAAAATTGATAAACTTGATCAAAGCACTAGAAATCATAATCGAAGAAGCATGATAGGATAACCATTAAGCAGTGAAGACATGCCCTAGTTTGACTGAGAAAGGTATAGGATAAAGATAAAGTCAAACCTCAAAGAGATGAATGAAAATGAATGAAAGGCTAGAAGGTTGAAAGAGATGGGGATGAGGAAATGAAGATGCCCCAAGAAAGATCGAAGGATCAGGCCTCAAATGGTTAGCCAATTGCGTAGAAGAAGGGAAAAAAATTGAAATGCAATTTTGACTATCAAGATTAACTTGGATTTTGATTTTGAGTTCGAAAATGGATCCAGGACGTTGAAAGTAGCTAGGGGTGCAATTTTCATGAAATTCTGAGGTGTCTGATAAGATTAACCCCTTGTGATGATAGGAAAAAGATGTGATGTAAAAGATAAGGAGCAAAAGACATGATCGAAGAAAAGGAAAGGTGAGCGTAGTTGACCGACTAGTCCGTGAAAGATAAAAGGAGAGCTCTCTCCATATGCAAGGTGCAAAACTAAACTATCATGAACCTACAAATGCAAGCTACTATGAAAAGTGGTTGACTTGTAAGGTCACAACACCAATAGGCATCTAATAATCATCATCGAGCTTTATTGGTAGCGTCGCAAGATCATACAATACACACTAGTATGACTATGGCTATATGAATATGATTTATATCAGTTAGGAATGTGGGAATCTATCCTAGGCACCAAAGACATGTAGGTCAAGATGACTAGTGCAGTGAGATTACCTAAATTTTCTATAGCAAGATTATGCTGGCATCAGGACATAAGAAGGTCAAGATGGCTATAAGCATGCACTCACACAAAATAGTCAAGGATAATACCTTGTAGATCCCAATGTCAAGTGGATCAAGCATAAATGCTAATGACAGTGAGAACCAACAAAATATACCCACAAGTAGAAAAAGCAATAAAACATTTCCTCATGCCCTTAGTCTTCTAGCTTAGCATCATCAAAAACTATCATAGGGAGAGAACACTTATCAAAGAAATCATCATAGATAGCACACAAAGAAAACAAAGTCAAACAAGTCTCAGTGAGCCGAGTGTTTAAGTGCGTGTGTGTAGGTCATAGAGACAAACTTTGAGTATCACATTTACTAGTGAGAGATATCATATCATGCTAGACTGTGGGGTAGGATATCTGATAAGTGTTGAGAAATACTTGACGCTAGGGTAGTGTTGAAAAACACTGTTGGGGGTGGTGTTAAAAAAAAACACCGTTTGCAAGATGTCCCAAAGACCAATGCATCCTAGAGACCAAAGCCAACACAGTTATGCCCCCTAGACAAAGACAAAGACCAATTCCAAACCAAAGCAACAAGGTCAAGGCATGAAGGAGAAAGGCTAAGTGTTGAGGACGCATGCTAAAAGACAAGGGTGCAAAGGCCTCAAGTAGCACCTGTTTCCAAGTTTTCACCACTTGGAGATTTTTTTGATTTTTCCATTTTTTTTTTGTATTTTTGCTACCAAGGCGCCTGTTTCCAAGTTTTTACCAAGGCACTTTTTCTATTTTTTTGTATTTTTTTCAGGACTTTATATGCTTTTTAGGATTTTTTCAGCATCATATATGAATTTTTTGAAATTTTTTCAGGATCAATAAGATATGTACAAAGGATGCCCCCAGACAGAATGGGCATCATGGATAGAACTTCTTGAGGTGCAAAACATTGATAGGATTAGGGAGTTGTTCCCCCTCTAGATCAGATAATAAATAAGCACCTGTACCAAAAGCTGTAGTAATGATGTATGGTCCAAGCCAATTAGGTTCAAACTTCCCTTTTTGTTCTCTATTTTTTTGGTTCTTAGGGTTTTCTCGCAAAACAAGATCCCCCACTTGAAATTCCCTAGGGCGAACCTTCTTGTTGAATGCTTTGGACATACGCTTTTGGTAAACTCTCATGTGATCAAAAGATGCTTTTCGCTTTTCATCTAAAAGTTCTAGTTCCTGCAACCTCATGGTGCGCTAGTCTTCATTTGTCACTAAACCCTTGAGAGAGACTCTAAGTGAAGGGATCTCTACTTCTAAAGGTAACACTGCTTCAGCACCATAAGTGAGGGAAAAAGGTGTAGCCCTTGTTGGAGTATGAATACTCGTTCTATAGGCCCACAAGGCTGAATTTATCTGTAGGTGCCAATCTCTACCATTCTTGTGAACTGTTCTATGGAGAATTTTGAGAATGGTCTTATTTGAAGCCTCTACTTGTCCATTTCCTTGCGGGAAGTAAATGGAGGACCAATGCTGTTTTATCTTGAATTTCTTGCAGAGATGTTTAAGGTCCTTATTTTTAAATTGACCCCCATTGTCAGTGATTATCTCAGAGGGCACTCCATACCAACAGATGATATGATTCAAAATAAACAAAGAATCTATCTTGCCTGAGGCAACAGAAAGTGGGATAGCTTCTACCCATTTGGTAAAGTAATCAGTAGCAGTAATAATGAAATTGTGTCCACTTGATGAGTTGGGATGAATTTTCCCAACAAGGTCAAAGGCCCAATGCTGAAATGGCCAATGAGAAATAGAAGGAATAAGCTCCCTGCCTGGAGCATGTATCAGGTTTCCATGTTTCTGACACTTTTCACAAGATTTAGCAAAAGCTACTGCATCTGTCTGCATGGTAGGACAATAGTACCCAGCCCTAAGCAACTGTTGGGCCATGGAAAGACCATTAGAATGTTCTCCACAAATGCCCTCGTGAATGTCAACTAATGCTTGGTTGGACTCATCCTTTTCTAAACACCTAAGTGTCCCATCTAAACCCCTCCTATACAAATCACTAGAGATAAGGGTATGGCGAGAGGCATTACGAACAAGGTTTCTTCTTTCGAAATGATTGAAAGTTTCAGGAATAGTACCATCATGAAGATATGAATAAATGGAACCATAGCGGGATGATTCATGGCCAACCAAGGTACAAATGACATGGCTTTCTGAGGAGTCAAAAATAGGGTAACGTAGGTCTTCCACCAAGAATTCAAATTTGGACTCATGCTGTTCTAGTTGAAGAAGTGAAGCGAATGTAGCCATAGCATTAGCTGCTTTATTCTCTACTCTAGGGATTTGTTGAAATGTAACAAAGGTAAAGTATCGACGCAATTAATCAGCCATCTTCTTATAGGGTATCAGTTTGTCATCCTTTGTTTGATATTCTTCATTAACTTGGTTGATAATCAATTGCAAATCCCCATAAATGTGCAGCTCTATAATTCCCCATTCTATGGCCATTTTCAATCCATTTGTCAAGGCTTCATACTCAACAATGTTTTTTGTGCATGGGAACAATAACTTATAGGACTTAGGAATAGTATATCCATGAGGAGAGATAAACAACACTCCAGCACTTGAACCATTTTGCATGAAAGAACCATCAAAGAACATCTTCCAGGTTCTTGTAGTCATATACATGAGGTGCTCATCTAAAAATTCAACTGTAATGGGCACACTGTCTTGAATGGGAAAATCAGCTAATTGATCAGCGATAGCTTGTCCTTTTATAGCCTTACACTCAACATACTCTATGTCAAATTTTGAAAGAATCATCATCCATTTAGCAAGTCTACCCGTGAGAGCAGCCTTACCAAGCAAGTATTTTAGAGGATCAATTTTTGCAATGAGGTGTATTGTATGTGTAAGGATGTAATGTCACAACTTTTGGGAAGCAAACACCACCGCTAGGCAAGATTTTTCAATACTAGTGTAGTTGACCTCATATGAAACAAGTGTTCGGTTGATGTAATATATGGCTCTTTCTTTTCCAGTATCATCAAGTTGAGCCAATAATGCCCCCAGGGAAGATTTTGTTGCTGAGACATATAATATAAGTGGTTTTCTTGGAATAGGAGGCATTAAGATTGGAGGATTAGCCAAGTACTATTTGATTTGATCCATGCTTTTCTGACATTCCTAATTCCAGACACATTTAAACCCTTTATGCAAAATCTTATTAAAGGGTTGAGCTCTATCAGCTAGTTGTGAAATAAACCTCCTTATAGACTGAAGACATCCTTGAAGACTCCTCATTTGACTGATGTTTTTAGGAGGTGGCATATCCATTATTGCTTGAGCTTTTTCTGGGTCCACCTCTATTCCTTTAATTGAAATGATAAATCCTAAGAGTTTGCCAGAGGTAACTCCAAATGCACACTTTTTTGGATTTAATCTGAGTTGAAATTGTTCTATATGATCTAGAATTACTTCCAAATGGCCAAGGTGTGTATCCCTTTTCTTGGATTTTTCCAAGGTGTCATCCACATAGTCTTCCATGTTCTTATGCATCATGTCGTGGAAAATAGTAGTCGTAGCTCTTTGATATGTAGCTCCAACATTTTTTAATCCAAATGGCATGATGTTCCAACAATAGGTTCCCCATGCACAAGTGAATGCAGTTTTCTCTTGGTCTTCAGGAGCTATTTTGATTTGATTATACCCAGAAAAGTCATCCATCAAAGAATAGATCTCATAGACCGCGGTCATGTCCACTATCATGTCTATGTTAGGGAGTGGGAAATCATCCTTTGGACATGCTTTATTAAGATCTCTAAAGGCTGTGCACACATGAATGGATTTGTCATGTTTTGAGATTGGTATAATATTGGATATCCATTCAGGATAATCAATAGCTCTTATAAATCCTGCACTGAGGAGTTTCTCTAATTCAGCTTTGACAAGGAGAGCTATGTGAGGATGCATTTTTCTCAGTTTCTATTTTACTGGTTTGATTCCTAGAGCTATGGACAAATGATGCATAATGAGACTAGTGTCCAATCCTGGCATGTCTGAGTAGTTCCAAGAAAAATTGATTTTCTTTCTTTGTAGGAATTTGGTATATGCCTCCTTTTCTTCTGTTGACAATGATTGAGCCAAATGAATTATTTGTGGAGCCTCTGGTATATTTAGATTAACTAGCTGTGTAGGCTCAACAAGCACTGAAGACCTATCCTGAAAATAGCTTGGAAGATTATCAAGTACCTCATCCTTAGGTGCCTCAGGGAGGTTTTCACCTTCAGATACATTTTTTATTTTTACTTTTTTCAGTTCTGACACCGCCACATAGTGGTTTTTGCCATTAGAAATCTTATTTTTGTTTCTTTTCTTTTCATTTTTTGACTGAGGTGCTTGATATCTGGCTCTATCATACTTGTAGTTGGTTCGCTGGTGGAAGAGACTACAGGTTCAAGGGCATTTAGGTAGCACACTATTTCATAGTCATTTTGAAAAGTTAGGAGCTAAGGCTCTTGATAATGCTAAGACCAATCAATTAAGTGCGGATTGGAAAGGGGTAGGTCAATGGCTGGTTCAATATTGTGTATGTGAATGGCATCATCTCTGGCAATTGTAGAGTTATGATCCGTCAAGTATCCCTCTAAGGTACCCAAATCAAGACTTAACCTACTAAGTGAAGCATCATCCACTAAAGCGACTTGTGGATTCCAATCCTCTAGTCCTACACTAGACTCGTTAGTTACCTCAGATTGGGAACTATATGTATGGACAACAACAATGTCCATGTCAACTATAGAACAATCAGAAAGAGTCTCCCACTCATACTCGTGTGAGTCTGTATATAAATCCCGACTAGGATGCTTACACCAACCATATTTTTTAGGTCTTGAAGTAGAAGCATTGATGTCACCAAGGGTAACACCCTCTTGAATGCCATTCATGTGTTGAATAGGATCCTCAACATGATCTTCAATAGTGGATTGTTCTTGTTCTAATTCTGAGACTATTGGATTATCAACTGTAGTATCTAAATCTCCCCAAAGGAGATTGGTGGAAGGGACCCAATCTTCACACCTATCTTGTTGATTTTGCACATTGGGTATGTATTCATAATCACTATCCTTCACAGCTAGGATAGGGGCAACTTTCTTATTCTGACTTTCAAAACCTAGGCCAACTGTTGTCTTAGATCTACGCCCAAAAAGAGCATGATTGAGTGGCTCAGCCTTAGCATCTAGTCTATGACTAAGAGGACCATGACCAAGGTAACCCATATTTTTGACCAAAGTATATCCTCTCCCATAGGTCTTAGGAGATGGAGAAAAATTCTCATTGTGCTTGTATTTTTCCTCTTTGTAAATCCAATCGCTAATAGCTACTTCCTCTTTTTCATCTTGAATGGGTATTGAAAACTCTACGAATGTATCAAACAGAGTCATCACTAAGGATGAGGGATGCATCTCCCATGAAGGTTTACCATAGGACCTAGGTGAGACTGGTAGCTTTGTGAAGGAGTTAATGTGATAACCCCCCATACCAAGGTCTATGGTTTTGAACTTATTCTGACATTGTGCCAAAGTTGTATCAAAATTTTCTTCTTCCCGATTAAGAGGAACATGGGTCCCTACTGAAATTTCATTAATAGATAATGTGCTATCCCCGGGTATACAAACCTCTACTCCATTATAGGGGAGCTTGACACATTGGTGGTAGGTGGACGACATTGCTTGCATGTCATGGATCCATGGTCTACCAAGCATAATATTATAGGCTAAAGGACCAACGTCAACAATCTGGAACAAGATGTCCTTTTCAATGGGGCCAATCCTAACAGGAAGGATGGCCAAGCCTTTAGAGCTTCTCTCTGCCTCATCATAGGCTTTGATGGTTATTTTCTTGCGAGTATCAATAACTTGCTTTTAGTAACCCAATATTTTCAACAAACTCAAGGAACAAATATTGAGCCTAGCACCCCCATCAATCAACACATGCCTGACATGGGTCTTGTGATTCATGACTTCAATGTGGAGGGCAAGATTATGCGGATGGCTCAAGGCTTTGTCATCTTCTTTTGAGAATGTCAGGTAATGTGGGCTGGCAAGGTGATTTACCATATTTTGGAATTGATCAATGTCTATGTTGTTAGGGACATTGGCACATGCAAGAAAACTCAAGAATGAGCCCTCACAAATCGATCCATAGCTCTTTATGCATGGAGTTGCAAGATTTGTAAAATTGCTCTCAGCTAGAGTTATGAACTCATGACCTTGCTAGTCAACCACACAATGAGAGATTCCAAATCAAAGACAAGGGCAACAATGCCAATATCTCCAATGAAATCAATATGGATGCAATGCAATGCAAACTAATCTATGAGAATGAAAGATGCAAGCTATGCTATGAAAGGAAAATACAAGTGTTACAAATCCTCCTATTAAGCTATGTGAGATTAATCTATTGCATAAAGGAAATCTATATTAAAAATGCCATGATTATGCAACTATGATGGAAGAAAACAAGCTAAATTAAATGCAACAACAATGTCTTCAAAGCTTGAGTGCAAGAATGTCTTCAAAGAGCTCCAAAAGACCTAGAAAACCTGCAGCATAACATTAGCATAAAAACCTAAGATATGAAAATGAAGGAGAGAGCTCTCCTTTTATAAGAAATGAGATGAAAATGGACCATTGAGATTAAGAGGTAAAAGACTTAATCAACGATGGAGAAAAATAGAAGCTTGATCCTTGTGCACAAATATCCTCCAATAGGAAAATAGGAGTTGACTTTAGTGTCCATATGAGACAAAAAGTATTTTTTCTCTTTTTATAAAATAAGAATAATGCTTTATTTGTGCAACATAGGATAAGAAGAAAAGTGGGGATTTTTTATTTAAATAAAAGGGGAGGAAATTCCTTTTAATTAAATAAAGACTTAGGATAAAGTGATTTTATTATTTAATTAAAAGAGATTTTTAATTAATTAAAATGGAGCATGTTCTCTTAATTAAATAAGATTTTTATTTTTTTTCTCTTTTAAATTAAATAAGGCTTAAACCTTAGGAAATATTGAATTGATTATGATTTGATCAAGGAAATTGATATAATTGATATTGTTGATATTTAAAAATATTGATTCAAGGATTTGATAAATTGCTAAATGGGGGCCCAAAGTCTAGGTGACCATTTTAGGGTGCATACAGGCTGTACGCAAAGCATCTTCAAGGACATGCTTGTGTCTTGGGGACAACTCTAGGAGCTCAAAAATTAAAATTTGAGCTGGTGTTCTTTGTAACTGATCAATAAGATTGTAGCTCATTTTTGGATTAACTGCTGACTTGGTGGTGACATTCTTGGATGTCACTTGCTTTGGTTTGCTAGATTGGTTAGAATTAGGACCTCTAATGACCACATGACCTTCACCTTGGCTTCTAGTGATAGCATTAAGAGCTTGAGATGACCTTTGAAAGTGAGGACCTCTAAGCACCACCATGAGTTCATTATCAAATATAGGAGAGTCCACATCATGACTATAAGAATCTTTGTTTCACATCATGTTGACATTTTCATCCATAGCTTCAAGCATATTGATAACATTCTCTGCAGACGTATAGGTGTAGTTGATCATAGCTTTGCCATCTTTGGGTTTAGAGGTTTCCCCCTTATCATATTTAGGCAAAGGTTCCTTAAACACTTTATGATTTGCATTGGTTTTCAACCCATCAATCTCAAGCTTGCAATTTTCAATAAGATCTTGAATGAGATGTTTAAGTTTCCAGCAGTGTTCTATGTCATGTCCAATGCCATTATGAAATATGTAGTAAGCTTTTTCATTTCACCAATATGGCTTAATGTCAGGTATGTGAAATTTTGCTGGATCTTGTGGTTGTGTGAGATTGTTATCAATAAGTGTTTTGAAAACATCCTCATAAGAATCCCCAAACTTAGAGAACTGCCGCTTCTCCTTTTTAGGTCTTTCTTGATATCTTTGTTTATGCTCTTGTTGGTTAGAGGATGTGTTAAGCTTCATATCTTGAACTGCACTAGATAAATGAAGGACACCTTGATCCTTTGGTTGGTTAGAGTCAACAACTCCGTCATTGACTACTTGCTTATTTTTATTCCAGTGTGAGTTATTGCCTTTGTCCTTAAGATTGTTGTTATTATTTTGACTATTGTTGTTATTATGTTGTTTAGTCAAAATGCCTTGCTCTTTTAAGACATCCTCTATTCTACATGTGGTTTTGACCATGGTGTTGAATGAATCAAAGATCATCTTCTGAACCTCATACCACATCTCAGGTACTAAATTGCTTACAATGATATCAATTCTCTCATGTTCAGGAATTGTCCTAGAATATCGGGAGCAGAATCGTCTCCACCTTTGTAAAAATGTAACAAAGGATTCCCCTTGATTCTGTTTCAAATTACACAAATCAAGCATGGTGACTGATCTTGATAAATTGTAGGCAAAATATTGCACAAATTTGTGAACCAGTTCTTTAAAATTTTTGACAGGAGGGGTTATGTTGGTAAACCACTCCATAGCTTGACCTTTTAGACTCCTTGGAAATAATCTCATCAAATAGGAATCTTTATGGTGGAATTCAAAACTCATGGTATAAAATTTATGCACATGATCATGCGGGTCACCATTACCATCATATTTGTCGTATTGGGGAAATTCAATTTTCCTAGGAAAATCCATCATGCTCACACTCTTATCAAAAGGATTAGGACAAATAGAATCAAGGTTGAAGGAACTCTTGGGAGCCATCATCTTCTCCATCATCTTCTTGATTTTCTTAATCTCCTCTTCTTGTGAGGGACTCTGTTTCTTTATTTTCCTATTCACATCAAAGTTATAAGGGACCCTCACACCCTTGTTGATTAGGCTCTCTAGGAACTTATCTTTATTTTGCTTAACATATTTCTCCACATATTGTTGGAAAAGTGGTTCTTGTTGCATTCTCATAAAGTCTTGAGCTTCATAATTTGCACTAGTTCCTCCATGTTGAGAGCCATGATGAGCTCATTGGGAGGGTTGTCTTGAGTTCCTAGGAGGCGTTTGTCTCCTATAGTGAGCATGTTGTAAAGTCCTTCCTCTAGGACTAGGAGATCTTGATGGTGACCTTGAATATTTTTTGCCTCGTGGGCTGCCCAAGGGAGTAGATGGTGGGGAGTTGGTCCCACTGTTGGTACCCCTATTATTAATTGTGCATTAAGTTGTTGGGCTAGGAGCCTATCTTTCTCTTCTTGTGTGGTTCTTCTCTCTATGTCCAATAAGGCTCGTTGTTCCTCCTCTAGGAGCCTAAATCTTTCTTCTTTTGCAGCTTGTTCATTTAAGAAGGCTTGTTTTTCTCGCTCAATACTTTTTAGCCTCTCACTTGTATATCTTGTGGTTGTTTTTAGTGGAGAGCTTGGTCTTGAATGATTGAACAAGTTAGCTGTGTTCACATGAGCATCACAAGATTGGTTGTTTTGGTCCTCATGTTGTGACCGTGCATCTTGATGAGCTTGTGCATAGTGTCTTTCAGCTCATTGATGAGCATCTAGATATCTTGAATTAATAGGAGGTGATTCAAGTTGATTTTCATCATTGAATGACATGTTACTCCTATGTCTCTGAAAAATTTTGTCAAGAGTTTGATCCATTGCTTCTCTTTGTCTCCTAGTCAAAGTGTAGCTCATGTCCATATTTGATTGAGAGGATGGTAAAGAAGTACTCAACTGACTAAGGCTACTCTTAGGCTCAAACCAAACTTCTGAAGCACTCCTAGGAGATTGATTGAAAATGGGTTCTTTCCCCTTTCGCCTTTGATGAGTTTGAACTAAAGGTAATTGTTCAAAAACTACTTGAGGTTGTTTTCCTTGACCCACTTGGTATCTTGTTGTAACCGGCATGAAAGAAAAGACCCCTAGTGAGAAAATAACCTTATGAATCACTAATTGTCAAACTAGGATAATGAAAATATTCAATTGTCCAAAAAGAGATATGGTGAGATAGAAAGTTGACAAAAGGTATAAATTAACACTGCCATAGTGGTGCATAACAAAAGGATTCCAGTATCCTAGCACATATGGATCAGGAGGATGATTTAACCAAATTATGTTGAAATTGAATTTATATGAAAGTGGATTTGGACAAAAGAGTACTCAAACTCTCCAAGTGTGCAATCAAAGAATCTAAAGGTGAATCTTGTCAACAAGGATGGTTCCTAACTTAGCAAAGACAAGAAATTTTTTTGGTGAAGTCAAAGATTACTAACTCAAGATGTCTAGAGCCAAAAACCTGAGGCATAAATAAGCTTTCAGTTGCAGGGCATTAAACTTACTAAAATCTGGTCAACTAAGAGAAGACTAAAAATTGCTTGAATTGGGAAGACAACAAAAAGATTCTGGGTGACAGTTCGCGTTAAGAAGGGCGATAATTTCAGACCAGACAATACTTCGCGTTAAGCAGGGTGATACTTTCCAGGCAGCTTGGGTGATACTTTCCAAGCAAGTGGGGTGATAGTCTGTTAGGGGCAAACTATCACGCAATATTTTCTAGGACAGAGGGCGATACTATTCCAGTGTCACATGATTCTTGACCAGTGAGTGTCAAATTCTCAGTTTTTAAGACAATTTTGGTCCAAATTTCAGTTTGAGGGTTGGTTTTTTTTATCTCACTCACAATGACAACAGTAAATTGACAGGTTTGCAAATAGTAGGTGATCAAACATGTCTTCAAACACTTGAAACAAGGGCAAAAGCAACCTTGCCAAGACAAGCAATTGTGATATCAAAATTGAAAAACTTCTATGAGCATTACCGAGATGTTGAATATGCGAGAATGTTTAGACAGGTATATCACAACGAGAACACTTCAAGCACTTTTAGCCTAAAAAGACAATGGCTCAATACTTAACAAATTGGCCCACACTTGATGCTCCATTGCCTCACACAAAGTGGTTTCCCACAATAGATATTGGATTTGTCGTGAAAGTGCCAATGACACAACCAAAGGAGCATAGATGGTGAGTAATCTTTAGGTGATTTGGGTTATTCCACTTGGATCAATTCTTGCACCAAGAAGCTATGCGGAAAAATAGGGTGGCCTCTATCTATGGTTCTTAGTAAGGGCTTCCATTCGTAATACCCCTCTTGCTCCCCAAAGGGACTCCTTACCTTGCGGCAAGTAATGGACCTCGCGGCCACAAGAGTACCTTAAGCATTCTTGCTCAACATTTTCCTCATGGTCACAATCCCACAAGTACTCACATCAATCGAAGACAAGTACTATGTCTACCAAGGTTTTGTGTCCTTGATAGCCTTGAGTTTATAGTGGGTTGGAATAGCCGACAATAAGCTTGTCCCCACTTGGGCCGTTCCTCTTGATTGCTCAAGAGCAGGCCCACTAAAAGATTCTAAAGATCTAAACAAAGAATAGATCAACTTATGAGATTCAAGGATTTTGTTTCACCACAAGGGTGAAGAGCATACTCCCTTATCCCAAAGCTTTCTCCCAAACACACCAAGCAAATGTTCAATTACCCTCTTGCTTTCAAAATCCAAAGATGGGTCAAGATTTTTTGGTTCACCACAAGGGTGAAGAGCATACTTCTCCTACCACCCAAGAATCCCTACAACAAGATATTATGTTCCTATGAAATGAAACAACTAGTAATTGCCACACTTGAAAATGAAATAAACAACAAGCACTTGATTGGGTTTTTATGCTTTGGGTAGCCCTACAAAAACTATTAGTAGCGCTTCTGCATTTAAAGCTTTGACATGTGTTCTTTTGGAAAAATATTTTAAGCAATGAGAGTACCTACAAGAACAACTTGTTAGCCCCACAAGGTTAGAAAAACCAAAATCCAAATGAAATCTGCAAATTAAATCTATCTAACCACAACAAACTAAACCAGCAAGCTAACTAGATCCAAATTCAGCAAAAAAAAGAACTAAGAAATAACTCACTGCTGGGTACAGGTGATAGTACAATCACCAAAAATATCACGCGACACTTTACAGTATACCGAGGCGACAATAATTTTCTAGGCGATAATTCACTTTACTGTAGGCGACAAAATTTCTCAAACAGGGTGACAAAGTTTCTCAAATGGGGTGATACTTTTAACTGGTAAAGTATCACGTGACCGCATGAAAACTATCGCATGATACTGGAAACTATCGTGCGATAATCTGAGATTGAAAAACCTGAGAGCCGAAAAATGAAGCTTAAAAATTGATAAAAAATTTGACGAAAATGTAGAAAATTAAGGACAAAACAATAATACTCTGCCCCATGGTGGGCGCCAAAAATGTACACACTCAAATGGTGCACTTCTCTAAGTCATTATATCCAAGGGAATCCATGAATAGGAAACCTTAGAAAGTGACCTAGAGCTCTCTATGTATGGAGTTGCAAGATTATTTAAAGTTTTCTCTTAGCTAGAGCTATTAAGCTAATGACCTTGCTAGTCAACCACACAATGAGAGATTCAAATAAAGACAAGGGCAAGAATGCCAATATCCCCAAGAATCACTATGAAATGCAAATGCAAGCTAGATTAAGATGAATATGCAAGCTAGAAATGAGAGATGCAAGCTACACTATGGAAATGAAAGTACAAGCTATGCTATGAAAAGAAAAGTACAAGTATTACCAAGCCTTCCTAGTTAAGCTAGATGAGTTACTCTAAAGCTTGAAAGGAAATCTAAACTATGAAAGCATAAACATGAAGCTACTATGCATGAATGAAACTAAGAATGGAATGTAGATGCAAAAGCCAAGAATGCTCCAAATCTTCAAAAGCTCCAAAGTGACCTAGAAAACTTGCAGCATAACATTAGCATAAAAGATTGATATGCAAATGAGGAAGATAACTCTTCTTTTATAGGAAATGAGAAGGAATGGACCATGGAGATTAAGAGACAAAAGATTTAATCAAAGGTGGAGCTTGAAAAAGGAGCAATCCATGTGCACAAATATCCTCCAATGAGAAAATAAGAGTTGACTTTTGTGTCCATATGAGACAAAAAGTACTTTTTCCCTTTTTATAAAATAAGAATAATGGTTTATTTGTGCAACTTAGGATAAGAGAAAAAGTGGGGGGCTTTTTATTTAATAAAAGGAGAGGAAATTCCTTTTAATTAAATAAAGACTTAGGATAAAATGGTTAGCCCAAGGCAAATAATTGAAAATGATAAAAAAGGATTTGATCAAGGAAATTGATATAATTGATAAAATGTTGATTTTTGAAAATATTGATTCAGGGATTTGATAAATTGCTAAATGGGGGCCCAAAGTCTAGGCGGCCATTTTAGGGTGCATATAGCTATAGGGTGCACACCTTATAGCGCGCGTGCTATGTAAGAATATGGACAACACTTTTGTGGTTTTGCATAGGGCGTACATGCTATAGCGCGTGCACACTATTTTAGACTAAAAAGAATGGTCTTATATGTTAAAGATCTCGTGAAAGAGGCCCACTTTTTCTGTATACTGTTTAGTTTCTGCATTTTATTTGAAAAATATTTTCTTTTCATGATCTTGAAGTTGATAAAGAAGCATATTCTATTAATTTGTACCATCTTTTTGTTCAAAAATCAACATCGAATTATGAAAGTCAATCATTCTTCACTGAAATTTATCGATTGAGGTAAGTTTTTTAATATTTTACATGTGAAATGTGAATAAAGAGTCTTTTGGTTTATAATTGGTATGATATAGACTTGTTGAATACATAATTTGATATAATTGTAATAAATTTATAGTATTTAATTTGTCATATTATAAGAGATTTATATAATAATTTGACTTATTGCAATAGAATATATTATATTTTTAAAATTGTAATCAATTCATATGTAGAAATAATCATCATGCCGAGGAAACGAGCAAAGACTTTAACATCGAAAGAGCATGAAAGAGACAAAGAGAAAAAAAGGGAAAGAATGAGACAACTTCATGAACCAAAAAAAAATTGGATACCATAGAAGAATTATTTTCTTTGGATGAGGAACATGAAACATCAATACAAAGTAAGAGAGAATTAGAATTGAAAACAAAAATACAATGAATGAGAAACTTGTGTGCAACAAGACAATTGAATTATGAAGATGCGGGCACATCATCTATGAGTTCCCAAGTTGAAGAGACATCATCATCCAATGTTGGAGGCACACCATTGTATCATGTTGAAGGCACACCATTGTCTACTTCCGAAGGTGTGGGCACACCCTTGTATCATATTGAAGGAACACCATTGTCTACATCCCAAGGTGTACGCACCTCATTGTATCATGTTGAAGGCACACCATTGTCTACATCCCAAAGTGGAGGTACATAATTGTATCATGTTGAAGGCACACCATTATCTACATCCCAAGGTGTAGGCACAACATCATGTCATATTGAAGGCACTCAAGATGGTACGCAATTTACACATAATGTTTTTGATAATCCTAGAATTATTTATAGAAAGCCAAAATATTTGATTGATATTGATACTAACATTTTGCAAGAAATGCCTAACAAGATTCCCAAACGTACTTGTCAAAGAAATGCTAATCGTATTTGGAGATCATTTTTTAAGAATTTAAACATGACATGAAGATGTCAACTATTTGTTGAAATGATGAGAAATATGAAATTTAGGCCCATCATGAAGATTCTTGGGCTAAGAATGATGGATGAGTCAAGTGAAAAATCTATTGTAAAGAAGCTAATGACTGCATATGAGAGTGTGGGTTCTACATCATGCACAAAATATAGTAATGTCACACGACATGTACTTACATCAATAATAATAAGCACTCAAATGAAGAAATCTCGACTCATTAGAAAGATAAGCAAACCATTGAAAATAAGTAGAAAGTCTCTAATGAGAGCCCTAGGGATGCGTCAAAGTGTGGAAGATCTAAATAGCAATGAGTTATATGGGCATTTTACAGTAGACTAAAGTGAAAAGATAAAGCAATTGTTGAAGCTTTGAAATCTTTGATTGAAGATTTTTGGAAGAATAACACACGGGTATCTCTTAATCAAAGAGATGCTGTAAGAAGGAGGATTGGTAGTCAAATTCGTGTTCCACATCCAAAATATTTTTTGGATTCAACTCAGACACAATTCTTTGCAAAATTTACGCATATGTATTCTCAAATTTGAATTAGTCAGAGATATTTTAACATGTGTAAACCTTTTTATGTGAAGATAAATGTCCTACCTAGATCTTCAAGGGAATTAATATCTACCATTTTATGTGAAAGAGTGCATGATCAACAATTTTACAAGATCTCATGCTTGAATGGTACATGCATAGATTGGAGAGGTTTGCGACATTTGTCAATTTGTTAACATATGGAGAGTATGCATGCAATCAGTAATGAAACAGTAGAATTTGGAAAATATAAGACTGTGACATACAATCTAAAAGATGGAAAAGAGGCTAAAAGATGTGATTTAGTAATTGAAAAAATTCCAGTGTATCAATTCATGGACATTTTTTTGTCAAAAAATTATTTATGACTATGCAAGGCATACACATAGAGCATGATGGTTGGATATGCAATTCAAGTTGTGCAAGGAAATATTCCCACTTGATACCATTATTTCAGTTGTGGACTTTGCAGAGAACTACACACTACAACCACAAAATGAGGTGCAAGCAAAGTATTACAACTCTCAACTGGTTGCTATATTTGTTCATATAACATTCATGTATTCACCTGATAGTATAGATGAGAACATGAAGATATTAAGGGAGTATCATTTTTATATCAATGATGATCGCTCACATTCTACAAAGTTTGTTCATAGTTGCTTTCAACTATTTTATGGTCATTTGGCTAACACGGGCATAAAATATCATCGATATATCATATGGTTAGATAATTGTGCATCACAATTCAAGAATTCTCAGATGTTTTATTGGTTGTGTAGGATGCATAAGATTACTAGAATTCAATATATGTGGAATTTCACAGAAGCTGGTCATGGAAAGGGAGAGCATGATGGTGTAGGTGCATGTATTAAAAGAGCCTTATCACGTGAATAATTAAAGTACAAAGAGCAAGCAACATTGTTAGATGTGGGATGTATTGTCCAGTAGTGTAATGCTACAATGGGATTAGGTAATGAAAGTGAGTCTACCATTCATAGACTGTTTTGGTTGATCGATGAAACTAACATTGCACCATATGAGGATTGTTGTACACTGATAGGATTGAGTGAGCTATACTCTTTTAGAATTTGTAATGCAGGTTCATGGAGTATCCACACACGACATATGACATGCTTTTGTTCATCATGTGTAGATGAAAATTGGGATGGGTGCAAGTCAAAGGAATGGGTTGACGAATGGTATACACATATTTTGAGCCCACTTACCTCCTATCATCCCCATGAATCACTACAACTGATAGAAATGGAATCATCCATTGAATTTGATCGCTTATCTGATCTAGTACAACCAGGTAAATTTTTCACATACAAATAATCTCAAATTTAGTACTTTATCATAAATATTCAGTAAACCAATGTCCTCATTATGTTTATATCATTACAGGCCATATTTTTTCTGTTATTCCTCCTGAAGACAATCAAGAAGGGACATATTATTATCTGTGTCATTGTGTTGAGGCAAAAAAGAAATTGGATCACTTGGTTATCGATGGTGAAGAATTGGAATACCCTATAGGAGTAGTGGTTGTAACTGGTACATGGTTTAGGCGGTATGATATGAAGAACCCTAGGTTGTGGTTATTCAAGGATTGGGAGACACACATAAAGATTCTTCATTATTCAAACCTTGTCATTGCATCAAATGTCCACTTGATCAGATATGGGGGAAGACCACATAATAAAACTCTTTGGAAGGTTCGTGAGTCACACCACGAGGCAATACTTGAGACAATCAAGGGTAGGGTAGATCCAATTGGTTCATTGGACTAAACGGAGATATAAAATATTGTAATGTCAAATCTATTTGAATACATGTGCATATATAATGTATATTTATACAACACTATATATTTATATATGCCATGGACCCCGATCTAGGCACAAGTTCGCTTCCTCTGATCTGTTATTCCAACTTATCTTATTCCATTATGTCAAAACTTCAAATAGGGTTTCCACCTTGATTCTAACACCATATAATATCTTAACATGGTCCATATATCATGTTTCACTAACCCACCAAGTTTGGTCATCTCATCTTCCACCAATGCACTCCAACAACCTTTTAGGATTGTAGCCTTCACCAGTCACAAATCAACCTTTTTCTTCCAATTTTCCCAAACAACTCTAGGAAATAATCATTGATTTAGATACCCTTTTAGGTTCTCTAAATCCTCCCCAAGTCTTAGGGTAGACTCTTTTGGACCATATGTTCGATCCAATAACCTAGCACCCAACAAATAGGCCTAATTCACCCTCATTTTTAAAGAAAATCACAAAGATAATCATCCCCTTGAATCCCAACCAAGGAACAATCTTTACTAAGGTTTAAAAAATATATATTATCAAGGTTTTAAGGCTTCATCCCTCACCTACACTTCTAGCCACCAAACCCTTTCTTCTAGGGTCACACAACTAGGGTATGTTCAAAAAGACCTTCAACACTATCTCCGGATCAAACCAATGGTTCCAACACATCATTTTGATCCCATACAACAATAATCCATCATGAAATGTATCTATTCTTAAGGGCCTTCTCTCTCCAAGTGACTGGTGCAAGAACGACTCCCTTCAATCAACAAACTACCACCTCTTTGTAGCTTCCAAACACATAATCTCCATATCCCTCCATAAACACACTATGATACAAGGATAAAAATACATATTTAAACTTCTCCCACCAATCATAGTAGCCACATTGGTAGGAGAGTCACTTCATTGTGAAGTCTTCAAATCCAAAATGCTAACTGTACCCTCTATCCAAGCATATGAATGCACTATTACACTGATCCACGAGTAGATTCATTGTTGTAGAGAATTTGATTATTTTAATTGATTCAAAATCATTACATTGGTTCTTCTTCACACCATAATCCACCATTCCATTACCTTGTTTGGCACAGAGAGTTGCTCGAACGCTACCGACCACTCCAGGCCGAAGTGTCCCTCAAGGTCCCTTCAAGATGAAATCAATGATCTTTATGGGGTCGTATCATGAAGCTCGTGCAGGGTGGAATCGAACAATCAGGTGCTACGAGACTGTGTTGCCTAGGCCTATAATAAAATGTCTCATTTTTTAGAGATTCAAGGTCGTTTATATTTGGAAACACATTCACGGTCGATGTCAAAACTTGAAGTGTTCCTCAGTCAAAATGGACAATAGTGCATATCTTTCAAACTGTCGGTCGTAGCATCAAACCGTCTATTCCAATAGCTCCGAATGGCCAGGTAAAAGCTAGTGGAAACCTCGTTTGGCACAAAGAGTCACTTGAACGTTGCTGACCACTTCGGGTCAAAGTATCCCTCAAGGTCTCTTCAACATGAAATTTTCAATCTTTACGGGGTTGTATCTTGGAGCTTGTGTAGGGTGGCATCAATCTGTCAGGTACTATGAGATCATGTCACCTAGGCCTACAATAACCTGTCTCAGTTTTCAGAGATTCAAGCTCGTTTATATTTGGCAATACATTCTTGGTTGATGTCAAAACTTGAAGTGTTCCTTAGTCAAAATGGACAATAGTGCGTATCTTTCAAACTGTTGGTCGTAGCATAAAACCGTCTGTTCCAATAGCTCTAAATAGTCGGGTAAACGCTAGTGGAAACCTCGTTTGGCACAAAGAGTCACTCGAACGCTTCCGACCACTCCAGGTCAAAGTGTCCCTTAAGGTCCCTTCAACATGAAATCAATGATCTTTACAGGGTCATATCTCAGAGCTCATGCAGGGTGGAATCAAACTATTAGGTGCTACGAGACTGTGTTGCCTAGGCCTAAAATAACATGTCTCGATTTTCAAAGATTCAAAATCATTTATATTTGGCAATACATTCTCGATCGATGTCAAAACTCAAAGTGTTTCTCAGTCGAAATGGACAACAATGTGTATCTTTCAAACCATCCGTCGTAGCATCAAACCGTCTGTTCCAACAAATCCAAATGGTCAGGTAAAAGCCAATGGAAACCTTGTTTGGCATAGAGAGTTGCTCAAATGCTGTCGACCACTCCGAGCCGAAGTGTCCCTCAAGGTCCCTTCAGCATGAAATTGGTGATCTTTACTGGGTCGTATCTCGGAGCTCGTGTGGGGTGGAATCAAACCATCAAGTGCTACATGATCGTGTTGCCTAGGCCTATAATAACCTGTCTCAGTTTTTAAAAATTCAAGGTCATTTATATTTGGCAACACATTCTTGGTCGATGTCAAAACTCAAAGTGTTCCTTAGTCAAAATGGACAACAGTGTGTATCTTTCAAACTGTTGGTCGTAGCATCGAACCATCTATTCCAATAGCTTTGAATGGCTGGGTAAATGCCAGTAGAAATTTTTTTGGCACACCAAGTCACTTGAATGTTGTCAACCACTCTAGGCCGAAGTGTCCCTCAAGGTCCCTTCATGAGCACGAAATTAGTGATCTTTATAGGGTCGTATCTTAGAGCGCGTGCGGGGTGGAATCGAACTGTCAGGTGCTACGGGACCATGTTGCCTAGGTCTACAATATCCTATCTTGGTTTTCAGTGATCAAGCTCATTTATATTTGGCAACACATTCTTGGTCGATGTCAAAACTTGAAGTGTTCCTTAGTCAAAATGGACAACAGTGCGTATCTTTCAAACTGTCGGTCGTAGCATCGAACCATCTATTCCAATAGCTTTGAATGGCTGGGTAAAAGCCAGTAGAAACTTTTTTGGCACACCAAGTCGCTTGAATGTTGTCAACCACTCTAGGCCGAAGTGTCCCTCAAGGTTGCTTCATGAGCACGAAATTAGTGATCTTTATAGGGTCGTATCTCGGAGTGCATGCGGGGTGGAATCAAACTATCAAGTGCTACGGGACCATGTTGCCTAGGCCTACAATATCCTGTCTTGGTTTTCAGTGATCAAGCTCGTTTATATTTGGCAACACATTCTTGGTCGATGTCAAAACTTGAAGTGTTCCTCAGTCGAAATGGTCAACAGTGTGTATCTTTCAAATCGTCGGTCGTAGCATTGAACCATCTATTCCAACAACTCCGAATGGCCGGGTAAACACTAGTGGCAACCTCGTTTGGCACAAAGAGTCACTCGAATGCTACCGACCACTCCAGGCTGGAGTGTCCCTAGAGGTCCCTTTAACATAAAATTGGCAATCTTTACCAGGTCGTATCTCAGAGCTCATGCGGGGTGGAATCAAACCATCATGTGCTACGAGACCATGTCACCTAGGCCTATAATAATTTGTCTCAGTTTTCAGAGATTTAAAGTCATTTATATTTGGAAACACATTCTCGGTCAATGTCAAAACTTGAAGTGTTCCTTAGTCGAAATGGACAACAATGCGTATCTTTCAAACTGTCAGTCGTAGCATCGAACCGTCTATTCCAACAGCTTCGAATGGCTGGGTAAACGCCAGTGGCAACCTTGTTTGACACATCGAGTCACTCGAACACTACTGACCACTCTAGACTGAAGTGTCCCTCAAGGTCCCTTTAGCATGAAATTGACGATCTTTACCGGGTCGTATCTTAGAGCTCATACAGGGTGGAATCGAACTGTTAGGTGTTACGAGACCGTGTTGCCTAGGCCTACAATAACCTATCTTTATTTTCAGAGATTCAAGGTCATTTATATTTGGCAACACATTCTTGGTCGATGTCAAAACTCAAAGTGTTCCCTAGTCAAAATGGACAATAGTGCGTATTTTTCAAACCGTTGGTCGTAGCATCGAACCAGCCATCTATTCCAACAGCTTCAAATAGCTAGGTAAACGGTAGTGGAAACCTCATTTGGCATTCTGAGTCACTTGAACGTTGCCAACCACTCCAGGCCGAAGTGTCCCTCAAGGTCCCTTCAACATAAAATCGATGATCTTTACGGGGTCATATCTCGGAGCTCATACGGGGTGGAATCAAACCATCAAGTGATATAAGACCACATTGCCTAGGCCTATAATAAACTATCTCAATTTTCAGAGATTCAAGGTCATTTATATTTGGCAACACATTCTCTGTTGATGTAAAAAATCATAGTGTTCCTCAGTCAAAATGAACAACATTGCGTATCTTCCAAACCATCAGTCGTAGTATCGAATCATCTGTTCCAACAACTCCGAATAGCTGGGTAAATGCTATTGACAAACTCATTTGGCACACTAAGTCGCTCGAATGCTACCGACCACTCCAAGCCGAGGTGAACCCACAATAGTGGGTTACACTTTTTGCCTGAACGGACACTAAACTCTACATTTTGAAAAAAAACTTCAGATTCAGATGCATATTGTCGTTAAACCATTTGAAATCAGAAGATGAAGTAAATTAGAGTCTTTTAGAATTTTTTGTCTAGATTACAAATATATTTTTTATTTTTATTTTTTAATTGATTTGAATGGTTTTTTATTTCTCCCACGAAAACTGGTATGTTGCTGAAAATGTCATTTTCAAAGAGTTACATTGTTTTCATAAAGCATAACTTTTTTTCTAAAATATATATCAATGTGATTCTTTCAAATTTAGTTTTTGAACATCCATACGGAGGGCATACAATTGGTTTGACAACATTATCATGATTATTTCATATTTTATTAACGTTTGAAGTTGACTAAACTGTAATTTTGACATACATTGACTACATAGCTTATAACTTGTCGTGTATTTGTCCAATTTTATTTTTATTTTTTTTGATAGAAAGATAACTTCAATACCTAGGGCATAGATATTTTTTAGAATTTTTTTTCTCTCATTTACTATTTTTCCATAAGCGTCAAACATAGAGGTAGACATACGGTGAAATATCTATGTTTAGTAAAATTAAAAATACAAAGTCATAATAAAATTAATATATATTAACATTATAATCATTGGAAAGATTTTTCTCAGTAAAACCTTACTACATAGATAGTTTTGTCAAATGGATTCATCTAATTTTCTAAAAGATAAATTCAAAGTGATTTTTTGTCAGCATTTTAATAAGTGCGAAAGAGACTCCATTATAGGTATGAATGAGGAGTATAGATGTTATATCAATGTTTTTTTTATTTGAGAGGCTTTGAGCTAACCATTTATAATTAAATCCTTCAAATGGAACCTCTCAAGGCTTAAATGATCACATTTTATTAAAAATGTGTTATTTCAGCAAAAATCAACATCTCTAAAAAAGTGTAATCCACTATTGTGGGGTCACCCGCCGAAGTGTCCCTCAAGGTGCGAGCAGGAGGATGGGCCCAAACAATGGTGTCCAGATGTGCTAACATGTGCTGAGATTAGCCCTTCATGAGGCTAAAATTGACGGCCAAATAGCCGTTGTAGCATAACAGGCCCTTGGCGCTAAAAAATCAGGCCCCTAGTTGCCATATAACCAGAGGCTGAGGATGCATCCGATATGGGCTTAAATTTGACAGCCAAATAGCTGTTGCTGCCCCAAAATTATTTTTTTAAAAATCGTATGTGCACCTCGGGATGTGTGCTAGGTCGTACAAATTTTTACCTTGATTTGTGTGCCAAGGCAGTAAATTTTTGCCTCAATTTGCATGCAAAATAAATAAATTTTTTTTATTGATTTACGTGCTAGGGTAGTACAATGTTTGCCTTGATTTGTGTGCCAAGGTCATACGGACATGCAAAATTTTTTTGCCTCAAAATGCAAGGACGTCTAAATTTGAGATACTTTATATGGATATAGGGGTCCTCGGGTGCTGCGAGCTCAATGATGAGATTCATTTGGGCCCAAAGTGTACAAAAAAATAGTGACCGCTTCAGGATCCGTGCGATGAGGGCTGGGTGCAAAAAAAGTTGCCACAAATTTCAACTTTGTCCAAATTAGACAAATTTTCTATGGATCTAAGGGTTCTTGGATTCTCTAAACGCAACTATGAGGTCTGTTTGAAGCCAAGATGACCAGAAAGAGAGGTCCCCCCAGATCCAACAAAAAACCCTCTGAAACTGTAGATCTGATGAACACGACCGAATCTCTAGAAAGAGGATAGGGGAAAACAAATCTAAAGTTCTGATACCATATTGAAGTTGATGAGTAAACAATCCACAGTTCCCAAGAACACTTGCATGCAAACACCTATCACAAAAAGAGAGAGAAGAAGAAAGAAGCTATGGAGGCCTAAACACATTAATCCACGAGAGAGGAGAAATCATTCTTGATATGCAAAAACAAAAGTTGTAATTCAATAATGAATAATCTGTTATGAATACAAAGGAGATCAATCCTTATAAAAGAATATCTAAAAACCTAAAAAGGTAAAACCTAGGTTGCACAATAATAATTAATAAAGAAATTAATTATTATATGCCTAAAGTTTAGCTTAAGTAGAAAGAGATAACAAGTGACTTAGTAATTAAATCAAACATGATTTAATTAACCAGTAAACACTTTAATACTCTAACATAAGACTCTCATTCTGTGATCCCAATTCACTTGTTCTTATAGACCTATGATTTTGTTATTTTCTGATTCTTCCTTTGTCCAGATCAAACCCCCTTTTCACTCTCTTGTTGGGTTTAAACTCCCATTTTCCCTTCTAGCTGATGTTTTCTTCTTGTTTTCTCAATGCCCTTTCCTACCTTTATGACTCTTAGACTTAGTCAACTCTTTGCATTATATTTTATTGTTTCAATTTGAAGGATATTTAAAGGAGTTTTAGCACACTTTGCATTACATCCGCACAACCAATATGGGATAAATGGTTTTTTCCTCTTAAAATATTGAAACTCATGTAAAGTGGATTTCATTTAATTTCCGTTTGAATTTTTATTTAATTTTTGTACAATGGGGAAAAGATAGATGTGAGAGATAAGAGAGTTGGGTAAGATCCACCTTTTTCTAATTGTGCAATCGGAAGGAAAATGACTCAATAGACTCAAGTAAGACTTAGGCGTTAAGTGAGTGAAATAATCCTTTATGATTATCATTAAGATAAGATGGATTTGGGGGAATAGGATTGACTAAACAAAGAAGAACATAGTGTTGCAAAAGAGAAATTGATGAACAAAGTATTGCAATAGTCTCAAGAAAAGAGGTAATGCATAAATTTGATTATTTTATTGAAGAGGATGATTTTTAAGCTTATAATTTTTTGGAACTTCCTAGTGCATATGGTGGGAGTTTAATTATGTGAAAAGAGGGAGAAAGATAGGAAATATGAAGGATAGAGGAGACATCAAATTGTAAAGAAAATTGACAAAGCATATTGAGATAGATAAGGTGGAGAAGTGGATTCAAAACAACCATAGGACTTGCAAATATTTATAAGTTTATTAACCCATGATTCATTTCAATCTACCATGGATTTATAATGTAGGGAATCGATGTGTCCCAACAATTAAATTTGAAAATTCCAACCCCCCTCTCTTCTGAGTTAAAAAATGAAGGAAGAGGAGACAAAAATTAGTAAATAAGGAAGTGTTGTTTCAATAATGTATGGGATAGGGAGAGTGTATTTTAATGAATTTTTTTTAGGGTTCCTTTGGTGGGGTGCGGTGGGCTACATAAAAATTTGGGCTCTATAATTTCCTTTTCTTGGGAGTCTTGTTTGCAAGTGTGGGGATGTGTGTTTATTTTAGGGGAGATTTTTTTTGGAGTATTTAGGAGAATCGGGAAGGGGTTTTCAAGAATCCATCTCTAGATGCAAATACACTAGGTTGGAGGTGTGAGAGTAGATCAATAATAATATTTTTATTGAGAATGCAGGTCCGTGAGAGAAAAAATTAGATGTAAATGTAATGAAGTGAATCCAATAGGCTCACCATTTTATAATGATTTTTTTCTGGGTTTTAATAAGAATTTGTGAAGTTTTTGAATAATTCTTTAGTCTATTTTTATCTATTTTTGATGTTATATACTTTAGATTATATCTATATTTTGAGTGCTAAATAATGTAGGCTTGAAGATGGGTATAACCCCTTGCATCTCTCTCTCTCTCTCTCTCTCCCTCTCCCCCCCCCCCCTCTTAAATTGATAACACTAAATCTAGGAGTTAATCAATGTGTATGGGGTAAGGAAATTTAACATGTTTACATTATTTTTCCCTAAAGTTGTGCACACATCTTCGTTGTTCATAAGCAATAATTATACTAAAAAAAAACCCTTTCAAATTAGTGATACATACACATTATTAAAACTATGGACATTGTAGGCTCATGTGGTCATGATTATTTTTTGGTCCATAAATGTGAACATGTTTAGAGATCTAAATGCGTATGCATTGTTGGGAGTTAAAGTAGATTGTCAATGGTCAAATAAATACAAAAAAAGGTTGAAGGCCCCATTGCAACTATGTTTTTCTCTTGTTGTGGCATTATTAGATAGCATGTACAAGATATTCCTTTATTTTATGTTAGTTCCAATGATTGAATTATATAATCAATTTGATTGTTTAATATTTTTTGTTTGTTTATCACTTTTGATTGTCATATTTGATTAAATTCATGTTTTTTAATGATGATTTAGGACAATTGATATCAACAATGGGAAAGAAAAAGTGGGGAACATTTGAGTAACAAGAGGTACAAAGGAAAAAAACCTAGGGATTGCATGAGAAGAATACATGAAATGAAAAAAATGCAAAGAGAAGGTACACCATCTACACCAAATAAAGAACTGAAAGTAAACTAAGAAAAAATTCCAATCACCCCCATATTGAGACAAACACAAACCAAGAATAAATTTCAATCATAACATCAAATGTACCAATTGAAAAAAAAGAACAAATGTGATACAGTTTAACATCTCCTATAATTATTCATAAGAGACCAAAGTATCTAATTGACATTGATGATTTTGTTTTGACACCAATGCCTAAAAATATTAGTAATCCCACATGTTGAAGAAAGGATAATAGAATTTAGAAGAACTCTTTTTGAGAGCTTAAATTAAATTGGAAGGTCTCAATGGATTCTTGAATTGATTTAAAATCTGAATTTTAGATAGCCCATGAAAATCCTTGGCTTATGAGTATCTGAAACCAATAGAAACAAAACTATAGTATGAAATCTAGTTTATGCATACCAAGCTATTGTATCAAAATTGTGCACTATGATTCTAACATCAACAAACAAGCTCTTACATTAACCACAATGAGAAAATAAACCAAAAGATCTTGTTTGATAAGCAAAACAAGTAAATTACTTAAGATAAATTTAACAACACAACAACATGCCTTGGGGAGATAAATTTTTTTTTAATATCCTAATAATTTAACTCTCTTTGGAAATTCTCAAGTAGACTTCCATGAAAAGGAAAGCTTCTCGTTGATGCATTAAGAAAATTAATTTAAAATTTTGGCAAGACAATGCATGAGTATCGTCTAATCAAAGAAATATTGTTAGAGGGTGATTAGGATATAAACATCATGGTACATATCCCCAAACACTTGTTGGATATGATAAATTATTTAATGAGAATTTTTTTCAAACCTATCCTCAAATAAGAATCGGTCTTGAAGGCATTTTGAAATGGAAAAACCTTTCTATTTCAAGATAAATCATGCACAAACTATATGTTTGTGTAGGATACATATTGAGTTTTCCATATATTATGATATTTATCGTCATATTTGTTGTATTGTGCACACTAAAATATTTGTGTGGGAATGTGGTATACAAGTTCCTCCTAATTCATTGAGATAGTCTTTTTTAAGAGTCTTATGTAAGAGACATGATGGTAGTATATTTTATAAGAAGAGGTGTTTGAAGGGATCACATGTTACTTGTAGTAGTTTGTAAAATATGTAAATATGTGTACATGTAGAGACCTCAGACCATGCATGCAATTGGGAACAAACTAGTATCTATTATAAAATACAGGCCAATAGATATGCTCTTAAAGATGACAAAGAGATAAAGATATGTCACTTAGTGAGTACAGATATATCTATAGCCAAGTTTGTGAGGATTTTCCAAGAGAAAGTATTTTATGATTATGAAAGGTGTACACATAAAGATCAATGGTTGGATGAGAAGTTCAACTTGTGTAAGGATAAATTTTCTCTTGGAAAAATCATTTCTATTGTATATTTCATTGATAATTATGCACTAAAACCCCAAAATAAAGTGTAATATTTGTATTACAAATCTAATCAAGTAAAACTTCTTGTAAACATAACATTCATGCATGCACATGATAGTATGGAGGTGGATATAAGGATAGACATGCTAGACATGTTAAAAAATGATAATGATTATTTATGTCCAAGCTTCTTAAGGTTTCCCTATGTTTCTTAGGGTTTTCCTAGCTTAATAAGGGATGCCCTATTCTCATGAATATTACTTGTCAACATAATATAGGCATGCTAGACTTACTATAGATATGTAGACATGTTTACAAATGATTATGATTATGTATGTCCTAGGTTTTTAGGGTTATCTTATGTTCGTTAGGGTTGTCCTAGGTTTATTGGGGATATCCCATTCTCATGAATGTTATTTGTTAACATAATACATAAATTCTAGAAATACAATAGCCATGTTAGATATGATCACATATGATAATGATTATGTATGTTCTTGTTTCTTATGGTTTTCCTATTCTCATGAAGGTTACTTGCTAACAATTTTTTGAACCTAGGACATTGCTACATTATGGCCCTAGACATTTATGTAGTTAGGAAGAAAAATATGACCATCCCTAGCATAAATCTACCTATCCAGATGTGTTTACACTCAATTTCACTCATGACAAATAGAACAAAAATTCGGCTATATTGCAAATTTTTATTGAGTGCCTCTAATAATTTTTACAAAAAGACAAAAATGCTCTGCTAAGAAAAAGGTCCCGAGTTTTCAAAATATGAGTTAGGTTATTATAAAGAGACCTTGTGTGATGCTCTAGGTTTAAATGAAACAATTTTTTTGTGCAATATATTTTGAGAAACAACTCATCAAAATTTGAAAAAAAATAATTCAACTTAGGACACTCAAGGGATAGTGCTGCTATAGTATGACCCTAGACATTTGGGCAAGTTGGGAAGCAAAATAGGACCATCCCTAACATAAATCCGCCTAACTAGACGTATTTTTCATAACAATTTGTGCCCACAATGAATAGAAAACAATTTATGCTACTTTGCAACTTTTCATTAAATGCCTTTGACAAATTTTGTACCAAGAAAAAAATTATTTCACCAAGAAAATAGCTCATAGTCTTGAAAATATGAGATAGGTTATTATAGAGGGGCCTCACATGACTCTATAGATTCAAATGGAGCATTTTTATGTGCTATAGATACTGAGAAACAACCTATCAAAGTTTGATAGTGTTTTGCACTTTGGGAGTTCTTAAGGGATAGAATCTCTATGATATAACCCTGGATGTTCGGGCAAGTTGGGAAGTAATCCAGGACTATCCCTAGCATTAAACTAGCTAATTAAATGTGTTGGTGCTAAAATTTTATGCCCATGATGAACAAAACAAAAAGTAGGCTACTTCACAACTTTTCATTAAATGCCTCTAATGATTTTTTCACCCAAAAAAAATGTTGCCTAAGACATGTTATTGTAGAGGGGTCTAATGTGACCCTATAGATTAAGATAATTACACAATTTCTTCACTCAAAACCTTATAATTGAAACTACGAGAATTTGATATAACACTCACATGACATAATTGTACTATGAGAGCACTGTCAATTTACAAAACAACTAAATTATGAAATCCATCCTACCATGCTGAGTAAACTATTTTCGCCCTATTCAGAAATAAAAATAAAGAAATTTGTAAAATGAGGTGAATGAATTTTTTAATAAAACATTTAAATTACTTTTCAGGAAATGTCATTTAATTTTGTATGTGAAAATGGGGTCTGTAATTTTAGATTGGATCATTCAAAATCAGTTTAATTAATTTATTTCTTTTATTTCAGAGAGATTTGCTTTAAACAAATAGTAATCTTAGAAGAAAAAACTCTAAAATATTCTAAAGTGTGGATTGATTAGCCACAGTTTTAATGGGTTTTAATAAGATCTATTTCAAGAAGGAAAGCACAACTAGCAAATATTTTATTTTGATTGGTTATGTCTTCCAAAGCAGTCATTTTTTTTCAAATTTTTTGTTGTTGTTATTGATTCAAAATATGCAGATCTTAAAGAATAGATCCTGAAAATTTTGCAGAAATCTGTTGTATTTTCAGATTTATCAAATCTAATCAATAGTACATTTTGTCGAAAGGATAGCCACATCGACCATAAACATATTTATACTTATCCCAAGATTTCACTTCTAATAGAAACTTGATAAAATATGAGATATTAGTTACTTACTAATTTTGAACTGTCCCAACAAAATAAAAGAATGATTTCATTTTAACCTATTTATATTTGCAAGCATGCAGCGCGAAGCTCTCGTGGGGTCTGGAAAACAGTATGCGTTTTAAGTCAAACAATAGTTTATTAAAGTGACTTTGGCCTTATCGCTTGTGAAGGGCAATCAATCACTATCTATACGAGACCATGATAGATGCCTGTACGAAAAACAAATGGACGCGTGTTTCAATTTGTACGTATGATTTTGATTATTGTAATATATGCAAAATTGATGTTCATTTAATGAATTTAATGCAATTGATTGACACTTAAATTGATTAAAATCCTCCGTAGAATCAATTTTTGTGGAAGAGGAGACATTAATGGTTTGATGATGATAA
Source organism: Chamaecyparis obtusa (assembly GCA_027943335.1). Lineage (NCBI taxonomy): Eukaryota > Viridiplantae > Streptophyta > Pinopsida > Cupressales > Cupressaceae > Chamaecyparis > Chamaecyparis obtusa. The sequence continues at coordinate 1,749,152 of BSBK01002608.1, read as the reverse complement.
TTATCAATGTATCTAATCAAAGGAAGAATTTAACAAATTTAATAGTATATTAAATTTGAGGTATTTTTTTTGAGTATAGAATGTAAAAAGATGAAATTTAATGTTTTTTTAAAGATTTGAGGAAAGTTGTCTAAATATAGGATTCGGGAAGATTAATTTAGTTATGATAAGAATTGAATAAAATTAAAAATTTTAATGAATCTTCAAAAAAAAATATTTTTGATTAGCATTGGGGTTAAATAAGGATGGTTGCTATAGTCTAATTTATTTAGACTATACCAACAAACTAGAATATTGGTCCAATCCAATAGGAGTGGATGGAATTATATTGTGATGCTTCTTTCATACATTGATGATTTCATGTTGATTTCAAGGTTGACTTAAGAGCTACAACAATATTTAAATATCTTAAGTCATATTTACTAAGAGATAGATATCCAAGTTAACATTAATAATATCAAAATCATAGTATTTTCTAACTAGGAAAAAAGTCAATATAAAATTTATTTGAAAAGGGATAACATAAAAGAAGTTACATGGGATAAATATCTCAGATAGATTGCAACAAACTCAAGTTAAAAAGCTTGTAGAAAGAAGAGAACATTGGAAGGTTAGAGAACAATAAAACTAGAGGTAGAGAGATTTGTGATTGAAAAATAAGTGAGATTCTACTTGAGTCATTAGTAATTTCAATAGTGTTTTATGGGTGTGAAAAGTAAGCTAGTAGTGTTTTGAGAACAAAATAGAAAGAAATAAAGAGATATAAAATTGTGTAATTACAAGAAAATTCAAAATAAAACTTTGGTTCATTTTGGCATTTTTCTAATAGAAATAGACAAAATTCACTATTGATGTAATTTACTTGTTGTGTTTCTTAAGATATTTCTAAAATAGACTAGATGGGGGTAAATAAATTGGCCCAAAGTTGTTATCAAATATTTTTTAAATTAAAGAAAGAAAGAAAGAAGATTTGGATGACATAAAAAATCAAATATTTGAACAAATGGAACACTAATTTGCATGAATGTATAATATATTTTATAGATAAATTTTACAATTTTGTTAAAAAAGACTTTAGGGAAAAGATGAAATATTATTTGAATGAATATAACCCCACATAAGATTATCATCAAATGTCTTATAAAGAAAGACATTTTTTAATATTAGTTTGTTTAAAAGATTTGTTCAAAATAAAGAAAGTTGAGAGATTTAAAAAATTCATTATTAAACTAAATAGTAAAAAATAATAATATTAAAAAGTAGATAATTTAATCAAATTAGAGTATTCTTTCTATTCATGTTTATCAAGGAAAAAATACTAAAATTTAATTTAGTTATACTTCATTGCTCACATTTATAATATACTATTAAAATACTCGATTTATAATATAGTATTAAAATATTAGACTTTAAGATTTAAGCGAGAAACAAAAATCAAACAAAGTAGTTAAAAAAGAAAGTTTGTAAATTGAGTTGGAAATAAGATATCTCATTATTTTAGTTTTTAGTTTGAACAAATTAAACTTTGATGACACTTATTGGTGAAAGTTCTTCATCTTTCCCAAAACTTTGATTCCATTCCATTTGCCTTGTTTATGTCCCTCATAAATAAAATATTTTCATAATATCTTTTGTCAAATAGAATTCTACGCCTCATTAAAGTTAGAATATTTTTTTATTAGAATTCTTTAACTTTTCAACCAAGCTACACAATTTTTGCACCTTCAAAATGAGAAAGGCTGATTATTATTTCTATATATATTAACTTATGTTTGGTCTATCATAATTTTTTTTCTCCAAGTCTTCACAATGATAGATATATAAGAAACTTCTTCAACTTTTCCTCTTTTTTATTATCATATTTGGAAACCTTTATAAAAACTTTTCTAACATCTTTCTAATATATATACATAAAACCTTAAAAATCTTATCTTAAAACTCGATATAAAAAGTAAAATAAAACGGATGCAGTTAAGCTCTCTCTAAAATGCATCATTCATCAAATTTCAAAAATCAGAAAACACAACAAATTTTTGTAAAATTTTTAGCATTTGTTCTTCATGATCTGTATATTTTATGATCGAAAACACCAAAATTTACAAAAAATTCCATCTATACAGCCTAATAGAAAACAGCCATGTATTGTTTAAAAAATATTCCTATGCATACTATACGCGACGATGCGATGTCGGATAAACGAGTGAATCGAACGCACATGCGATGCAGGATAAACAAATAATTCGAACGCCTTTTCCTAGTGAAGTGAAATTGTACTCAGTGTTACATGCCTGCAACACGTTTCTGGCATTTGATGTGTCCTCCGATGATATTCAAATGCAAAAGACAAATACATCAAATCGAATTGAAGATAAGGTTCCTCCGCTCTGGATAACGAACATTTCCAACCACAGAAAATTATTTCCTTTTTCTCACGTGCGTAAGGGTCAGTGTCACATAATCAATAATCAGAGACAATTTATTAAGATTCTAACACACTCTTAAAGTTGAAATTAATCCGCTTCCTGCACTATAAATTGGAGAGGAGAGCAGGCTGATTCGAAACACACAAGACCCACTTCTCTCTTTCATTCTGTAGTTTACGATGGCTTTCCACAGCTCTGCATTTTTTCTGCTCTTGTTGTTTGCATTTCCATTTCTCTCCCACGCTGAAATTCCAGTAGAGGTGGCTCAGAAGATCAAGCTTATCAATTCCAAGGGAGCATATTATGGTCTTGTAGTCGCCGGGCAAGCAGAACTGAAAGTAGTTCTGAATCAGATATGGTTCCTTCAGGATCAGGACACGCCTTCTCTCAATATCTCTGGTTCTTCTCACTAACCCCATCCGTTTTTCTTTATACTTCACTATTTATTTTAATCTGACAGTATTTCTCTTTTTCTGGCTTAAAATCAGTAGAGCTATATATGTTAATTAGTGCTGGTTATTTTTGTGCTACAGCTCGAAGTTTCTACGTGGGAGAAGTTGAAGGGTGCAGGACTATTTTGGCTATGAGCGGAAGCGGATCGGTATAAAACTCATTAATATGTGTGTTTTCTTTAGTCAATCGGTATTAAGATTAGTTTAGCCATACTAATGGTTTGTGAGTGATTATGGGCCAGGTTAATGCAGCGCAGACGACCCAGTTGCTGCTCACCCACTTTCGTGTGAAGGGAGTAATTCACTATGGGAGAGCTGCCAGTGCGAAACCCGACGACCTCAAAATCGGTGACATTGCCATTCCTAAAGAATTCGCACACGTTGGCCTCTGGTATTGGGAGGTACTTATTTATTCCCCTGGAACATTTTTCATCATTTTCTTGTCTCATTACTTTCTGATTTGGTAATAGCTGTTCGATTTGGAATGATTTCAGAGATTTGGAGGCGACGATGGAAGTTACACACGCAAGTTTGCAAACCTGACATTTTCGGAGTACAACGTTGGAGAAGAGAGTGTTAACAACAAACTGCAGAGCGTATATTTCCAACCAGAAACTGTTTACTCAAAGCCCGAAGATGGAAAACCCAAATTTTGGTTTAGTGTGGATGACCGATTGTATGCTACCGCAAAGAAGATCGAGGTATACCTACATTATGCCATACGCTATTTTAACTTTTAAGTGATTGTTTTGAATTCTGTGCAACTAAATTGAATGGGTTCCTTGCAGGATACGAAGTTGGACAAGTGCGTGGCGAAATCGCTAATATGTTTGGAACAGCAGCCGAAGATTAAGAGGGTTGAGAAGGGCGGAAGTGCAAACTTTTATGTGAATAACGAGGCATTCAGAGACTTCCTCCGTAACAAGTTGAATATCGCCTCCATCGACACTGAGAGCGCGGCAATCGCAATGGTATGATTGACTAATAGAGCTTCAGATATATTATGAAATGTATTATCTGCACTAGCTAAAAGTAAGTGGGAATATGTGCAGGTTTGCGCAAGCGAGAAGAAAGCGTTCGTGGCAATGAGATCGGTGACGAACTACGCGGGAGGATCGAGTGCAGGAAACGATGCACATGTGATTCAGAGGTTGTGGAACTCCCATGCTCGTTCGGCAATCGTTGCATTTTTCAAGGAGCTGGCATCGGAGGAATCCAACCTGCTTTCAGTAACTGGTGGTAAATTATGGTAAATGGTATTGAAAGAAAGAGTATGGTAGTAATATCTATATATATGTATGTATATGGTATCTATGAAAGCCGCTGCTGGTGGTTCAGCTTGAGAGACAGTCCTAGTACTATGTATTTGCCTAGTCATGGTGGCAGCTCCATCTAAATAAATGGTACTTTGATATTTAAAATAACTCGGAGTTTGATATGTTAAAAAAGGTCGGTCTTATAAGATATGGTGTGTTATTATATCGGATTTATTCGTACATACTTAAAAATTTAGGAAATTTCTTATCTTTTGAATTATAATAACAATGACTATTAAAAAATATAAGATTTGTTGGAATGATAATTATAACAAAAATTATAATACAAATAACATATAAATCAGATCTACTTTGAATAGGATTTGATAGTTTATAATTTTTATATATCAAATATATAATACATATGTTTTAAAAAAATTTAAAAAAAATCTTAAGCAAGTGTCACATAGTGAATAATGATAGTCAAAGTTTAAGAACTTAAATATATTTTGTAGTACCATATATAAAACATAATCTAATTTTTTATTCACATGAACAAATTAAATACATCTGCATCTTGTGGAAATAAAATCAATATGGAGGAAGCTTCCCAAAAAAAGAGTTCTATAAGACCAAATCAATTCAACCAAATCATAATTGAGATAAGTAATTTATATAATATATTTAATTAATAAATAAATATTTAAACTTTACAAATATTAAAATGACGAAATAATAATAACTCATGATTGATTAATTGGTGCAAAACAATTCAATAATTGTGTACAATAATTTTGTTTCATTTTTTAGGTGCAAGCTTGGAGTCAATTAGAAGACCTCATAGAAAGAACCCTAAATAATTCTTTAATCATGCATTGCCCTAATTGTTTTTAATCTCTTTTCCATTTTATTTTTTGTACACAAAAATTGGAGTCTTGCTGAATTGGTGTATATTTACTAATAATAAGCCCAAAAAGAATAAAATTGAAGGAGTCTATACAAACAATGCTAAATAATTTCTTAAACCATGAATTACCCTAATTTTTTCAATCCGTTTCTCATTTTATTTTCTTGAGCACAGGATTGAGGTCTTGCTGAAGTAGTGTGTGTTCAACGATTTTAAGTACAAAAAATAATTAGGGTATATCCTTGCATCATATGCTCATATACTAAAATTATGGTATATCCTTCATTATATGCTCATATCTCCATTATATGCTCCTTGTCTCATTCATTGGGGAAAATCGTATATATTGGTTGATTGATAATATGATTTTGACTTAGAATGATTGGGATTTTGTGGATTCAAGAAAGTTATTGAATTTTAAGACTAAATCAGCAAATTAGACTGCTTTCAAATTACCAATATAAAACAATAATCGAAAGATTCTTTTATAAGAAAGCTTAAGTAAAATTTTACATTTCAATAGAGTATTGGAAAAACTTTAAGAGTGAAAGTAGTGCCTAGAAAACAATACTTGCTATCCCCTAATCTAATGAGTTTTTATAAAAAGAAGAATTAAAAGATTGGTTAAATCTAAAAGAAGATGGTATTCTTCTTGAGTTTTTTAAAAAGATTTTACTAGGTTACAATAAGCAAGTTAACTAATAAGACCAAGATTGTATTCTTTTCAAATTAAAAGGAAAATATAAATCATTGTAATTTTTATTTTGAGAGGTGTAATGTAAAAGAAGTTACATGGTACAATAATCTTTGATTAGAATTCAATAAATATAGTTGAGTTAGATTTGTAGAATGAAGATAATTTGGGAAGGTTAAAGAGCCCTACAAAAGTTAAACAAAGAGATTGAATTTTACAATAACAAAACAATGGAATTGTATTTGATGTAGGTGGGCGGAGACAAGAAAACTAAAATTGAAAACAAATGATCCAATATGCTGCTCCACAGAAAATATATTTCATTGACTGCTTCAATAAAAAGGGTATACATCAACCTCTTTATATAGATGACTTTTCAATACAAATGTAAAATTTCACAATGACTAAATTTTTCATTGACTTGCTTCCATCAAAAGGATATACATTAGTCTCTTTATATAGAGAGCTTTTAGATACAAATAGAAAATTCCAAAATGTGCGACATAGTCTAGAAATATTAATTTTTATCTACAAACTTCTATGAGCCGACATAAATAATAAAAATGTGTTTACAATACTTTATGAAATATTATAGAACATAATAGAAATTATTCTATTTTCTAACATTTGGATGATAGTAATTCTAATGTTGCTCCATGATTGTAAGTTGCATGCCACTAGTATTTCATACATAAAATCAATCAAATAGATAATTAAATTAAAGATAATAAATTTTCACAATTCACGATAATAAAGCATTGATTTATCTGGGTATGATTATGTCAATTTTTTTACCATCAACATTTCAGATCCATCATCAAGATGAAATAATGCTAGGATGCAAATAGATAATTTTAATGATAACTTATGTGGCTCTTTCAATAGAAATAGACACCCTCCCTATTTAAAATCTTGCACCATTATTTAGTAAAATATTTAGAAAAAGGTTAAGATGGTGTCAAGTAGATCAAAGTAAAGTTATTATCATAAAAAATTTGAATAAAAGAAAAAAGATTGCTATGAAATAAAGTATAAATGAAAATAAAAGAACATCAATTTGAATGTATAATATAAAAATATAGATATTCATTATAAATAAATATTTTATAAATTATATATAAATAGAATAATTATATATAAAAAGATAAAATGAAATAATTCTCTTTTCAAATCAAAGTATGCTTTCTTAAAGTCCAATCTCAAAAAAATTGTAATGACGTCCATTACGCAAATCTAGGGGGACATAGTTTATTTTTCGAACTTTCCTTATATGTGTACAATTTCTTTCTGTCGCAAATCATTTGTCTTTCGCATCAATGAACAAGGATTTGATCTCTATTAATAGTTAAATAATAAAATAAATGAGTCTACCGGATGCTATCTTGTAGCACGTGGAAAAAGAAAACACCACATTTAGAGATAAGGTTGCCGAGACACGCCGAATACTCTCTGCACTGAAAAGGACGGGTTACTCAATAGTTTCTCAATTCTTGCGTCGCATCCTCGCGTAAAATATAAAAGTGTGGAAAATGCATATATGAAAGAGTTAACAGATAACATTCTGGGATGGAGTAGTACTGGGATGGGTGACCTCTCGGGAAGTTCTGGTGCTTCACCTCTGTGAGCATCACCTAGATCCAATGAGTGCTAAGTGTTCCATTCATTCTCATGAGAGATGGGTTCGTGTTGAACCACTACTCATGAATCCTGGGTCAATGAGTTTGACTCAAAAAACTACATAGTTGAATCCTGATAGCAATATCACAATTTGACTTGCTGTGGAAAATATCTCCTACTTATCATATAACATTCCAACTATATCTTTCATGTTCACCTTTTAAATTTATCACATTTCTAACTCTATACAAATATTTATTTAAATATGTTAGAAATTTTAATATACAAAATTAACTATTATTGGCATGTAATTGAGTGTTAATGAAGATAATTAGATATTTTAGTAGCACATACATTCTACAGTTCTTAGATTCAAAATGAACAGCACAAAATTAAAATTATTTATATTATGAATGCACAAAGATAAGGGGATATATTTTCAATTAGATCATATAACTTGATATTGTAATGACTTCTTATTTACCGACATTGGCATACCGTATTTATTTAGCCTAAACATCTATCTGATGAGGTAATAATTCAACATTAGCCTGTACAAGATAGAAGACTGTTGGGTATTACACTTGTTCAGGCTGACCAGCATATTTACACATTGACAATAAACATGTTTATACTCGCATTCCAAGATTTCACATTTAATGGGAACTTGATAAAAGAAAATGTATTGGTAATTTTGAAAACAAATTGACGCGCGTTTCAATTTGTACGTATGAGATTTTGAATATTGTAATGTATGCAAAATTGATGTTCATTTAATGAATTCAATGCAATTGATTGACACTTAAATTGATTAAAATCCTTCATAGAATCAATTTTCTATGGAAGATGAAAGAAATTAATGGTTTGAAGATGATAATAATGAATATATCTGTTGTTTATTGAATGAAAGAAAGTAATTGAACAAGTTTAATAGTATATTATGAGATTAATTTGAGGTATTTTATTCAATATAGAATGAAAACAATAGAAAAAATTTCAATTATAAGTATAAATTATAAGAGTGAGTAAAGATTTTGATGTGTTAATGTAATTTAAAACAACAATCAATAGATTTAGTTGTGAGAAGGTTTGAGTAAAATAGAAATTTAAAAATGAACCTTTAAAAAAAAAAAAGATTGGCATTAGGATTAAGTAATGATGGTTGCTATGGCTTATGTTATTTAGCTTATATCAATCAATGAGAAGATTGGTCGAATTCAATATAAGTGGATGTTGTTGGTTTATGATATTATGTTGTGATGCTTGTTCCGTATTGATGATCTCATGTTGATTGCAAGGTTCACTCAAGAGCTACAACAACATTTAAATATCTTAAGTCATGTTTACTAAGAGGTGGGTATGCAAGTTAACATTGACAAAATTAATATTATAGTATTTTTCAACTACAAAAAAGTCAATATAAATTTTGTTTTAGAAGATGTAACCTAAAAGAAGTTACATGGGATAAATATCTTAAGATAGACTTCAACAAACTTGTAGAAAGAGGAGAACATTGGGAGTTTAGAGAACAATAAAACTAGAAGTAGAGAGTTATGTGATTGAAAAATAATTGAGATTTTACAAGTCATTAATAATTTCAATAGTGTTTTATGGGTGTGAATTGTAGGCTAGCAGTATATTTTTTCTTGGTCACTAATCAGGCTAGTAGTATGCTTTAGAAAAAAAAAGAGAAATAAAGATATATAGACTTTTATTTTTTCCCAAGTATGGATATATTTAATTAACTTGTAACTTGCATAAGAAACTAAACTGAATAGCAAACGCAACCATAAGATGGCGGCTGGAGAGGTATGGAATGATAAGGACATTTCTTTGGCTATGATTGATTTCTTTTCTTCTCTCTTATCTAAAGATCAGAATCTCTCCTTGGAGAATCAAGCTTTTCTTCTTGAGTCCATCCCTTCAATTGTTGATGAAGCTACCAACAAGGTCCTTTCTGCTATCCTTCTTCAGAGGAAATCAAGCCTGCCGTGTTTTCTTTTGAGGGTGATAAGTCCCCGGGTCTGGATGGGTTCCCAATGTTCTTTTTTCATAAATTGTGGCATATTATTGGTCAGAACATCTATAATGTTGTTAAAGAATTCTTTGGCTCTAGATCTTTGCTGAAAGATATTAATGCTACTTTTATTGTGTTGATTCCTAAGAAGCCTGGAACTGACTCGCTAGATTCCTTTAGACCGATTAGTCTATGTAATTTAGTGTACAAGATTCTCTCCAAGGTTATTACCCTTAGACTACTGGTTGTTCTTCTAAATATTATCTCTCCCAATCAAAGTGGTTTTGTTCCTAGCAGGAAGATTCTTGATTTTATTATGAAGGTTCATGAGGTTATACATTCCATTCAAGCTTCTCTTAATTTTGGTTTTCTGTTGAAACTTGATCTTTCCAAGGCTTATGATAGGGTGGAATGGTATTTGTTGATCAAGGTGTTGAGATCCTTTGGATTATGTGTTAAACTTTTAAAGTTGATCTTACAGCTTATCAGTACCTCTACGACTACTTAACCCTAATCCTAAATGCATAACCCTAAATCCTAAATCCTAAGCAAGATCAGACCCAAGGTGGCGGCTGGAGAGGTAAGGAATGATAAGGACATTTCTTTGGCTATGATTGATTTCTTTTCTTCTCTCTTATCTAAAGACCATAATCTCTCCTTGGAGAATCAAGCTTTGCTTCTTGAGTCCATCCCTTCAATTGTTGATGAAGCTACCAACAAGGTCCTTTCTGCTATCCTTCTTTAAAGGAAATCAAGACTGCTATGTTTTCTTTTGAGGGTGATAAGTCCTCGGGTCTAGATGGGTTCCCAATGTTCTTTTTTCATAAATTATGGCATATTATTGGTCAGAACATTTGTAATGTTGTTAAAGAATTCTTTGGCTCCAGATCTTTGCTGAAAGAAATTAATGCTACTTTTATTGTGTTGATTCCTAGGAAGCCTAGAGTTGACTTGATGGATTCCTTCAGACCGATTAGTCTATGTAATTCAATGTACAAGATTCTCTCCAAGGTTATTACCCTTAGACCACTGGCTTTTTCTTCCAAAGATTATCTCTCCCAAGAAAAGTGATTTTGATCCTGGCAGAAAGATTCTTGATTCTATTATGAAGGTTCATGAGGTTATACATTCCACTCAAGCTTCTCTCAATTTTGGTTTTCTGTTGAAACTTGATCTTTCCAAGGCTTATGATAGGGTGGACTGAGATTTTTTGATCAAGGTGCTAAGATCCTTTGGATTCTGTGGTAAACTTTTAAAGCTGATCTTTCAGCTCATCAGTACCTCTACGACTGCTTAACCCTAATCCTAAATGGATAACCCTAAATCCTAAATCCTAAGCAAGACCAGACTCAAGGTGGTGGCTGGAGAGGTAAGGAAGGATAAGGACATTTATTTGGCTATGATTGATTTCTTTTCTTCTCTCTTATCTAAAGACTAGAATCTCTCCTTGGAGAATCAAGCTTTGCTTCTTGAGTCCATCCCTTCAATTGTTGATGAAGCTACCAACAAGGTCCTTTCTGTTATCCCTTCTTCAGAGGAAATCAAGACTGCTATGTTTTCTTTTGAGGGTGATAAATCCCCAGGTCCGGATGGGTTCCTAATGTTCTTTTTTATAAATTTTGGCATATTATTGGCCGAAACATCTGTAATGCTGTTAAAGAATTCTTTGGCTCCAGATCTTTGCTGAAAGAAATTAATGCTACTTTTATTGTGGTGATTCCTAAGAAGCCTAGAGCTGACTCGATGGATTCCTTCAGACTGATAAGTCTATGTAATTCAGTGTACAAGATTCTCTCCAAGGTTATTACCCTTAGATTGTTGGCTTTTCTTCCAAAGATTATCTCTCCCAAGAAAAGTGGTTTTGTTCTTGGCAGAAAGATTCTTGATTCTATTATGAAGGTTCATGAGGTTATACATTCCACTCAAGCTTCTCTCAATTTTGGTTTTCTGTTGAAACTTGATCTTTCCAAGGCTTATGATAGGGTGGACTGGGATTTTTTGATCAAGGTGCTAAGATCCTTTGGATTCTGTGATAAAATTTTAAAGTTGATCTTCCATCTCATCAGTACCTCTATGACTGCTATTATGGTTAATGGTTCCCCCTCTAGTTTCTTCAAACCTTACAGGGGGCTTCGGCAAGGGGATCCCTTGTCTCCTATTCTTTTCGCCATCGTGGCTGAGTTTCTTGGCCACTACTTTTAGAATTTGGTTACCAATGGTTCCATCAAGGGTATCACTTCATCCTCTACATCTAGGCCATGCTCTCATAAACAATTTGTGGAAGACACCATCATCATGGGTTCTTCGTCCATTCTAGAGGCAAGGGTTATCAAACAGGCTCTATCCAACTACTCTTTGGGTACTGGTCAAATTGTCAATTAGGATAAGAGCTCTTTGTTCTTTATCAATAAGCCTGTGGATAGACATAATAGAATTGCAAGAATTATTGGATGTAAAATTGATACCATGCCTGCTACCTATCTTGGTCTTCCATTAGGCTTAAACCTCCAGACTCCTTCTGAGCTAGAATTGTGGACAGATTCAATAGGAAATTAGTTGGTTGGAAAGGAGCGTTGCTTAGTCAAGATGGTAAACTCCAACTCTTGAAGAGTTCATTGTAAAGTCTTCCCATTTATGCTCTTAGCCTATTTAAGATCCCAGGAAAACATGCTGACATAATTGAAAGAATCCAAAGAAGGTTTCTTTGGACTGGAGTGGAAGAAGGAAAGAGACTAGCTCTGGTTGTGTGGGACAAGGTTTGCACTCCTAAGAAGTGGGGGGGCTGGGTATCTGCCCTTTAAGAGTGACCAATCAAGCACTCTTGGCTAAGAAAATTTTTAGGATCTTTGGAGAAAAGGAGTGGAATGAGATAATCCACAATAAATATATGTACTCCTTTCCCCATATCTCAGATTTTTTGAAGTCAGAAGTGAAGGTGCAGGGATCCTTTATCTGGAATTGCATCCAACAAGTTAAGGAGATGACCTTTAAATGAGCTAAATGGTATTTGGGCAGTGGCTGAAGAATTAAGTTTTGGGATGATTGTTGGCTCAAAGACTATCCCCTGAGCTCTGTTACTATTTTTCAACCCTTTATAAATTATTTCTTACATAGATTTGGTCCTTGCGTCAGGGACTACTGGAGGAGTAGATCTTGGATTGACATTTCTATAGTTGATGAGGCCCTTAAGCCTCTGATGCTGGACCTGAAGATCTAGAAAGTTGATTCATCCAGAGATGACGAGCTAATTTGGGGAATCCTCCCTTCTGGAGTCTTTACTATTGCCTCTGCCTTTGAGTTATTATTGAAGCAGCTGGATCCTCCTCCCTTTTGGGCCCAAGCTTGGGATAAAATATTAATTCCTAAAATTAATATTTTCTTTTGGTTGGTTTTGCAGAACAAGATTCTTACCATTGACAACCTCCAGAAGCATGATATGATTCTGACCAATAGATGTTTTCTTTGTAAGGAGGTGGAGGAATCAATCTTCCATTTGGCTATTGACTACATGTATTCTTGGGAAGTCTAGTGTCTTACCTTATAGTGCTGGACGATAAACTGGATTTTTCCTGATAACATGGAGATTTTTAGTACCTAATGGAGAAAAGCGGAGGTCCCAATGGATAAGAAGTTGTGGAATCTTATCGCACCTCATGTTATCTAGATATTGTGGAGAGATCATAATGATAGAGTTTTTAGAAATACTTCCCTCCCGCCGATGGTGGTCATCGAGAAAATTAAGAGAAGCCTCAAGGAGAACTACAACTCGTCATCTCGTTTGAAGCTGGATTTCATTGCTAGCGATTATGGTGCTGACTCCAAAATAAAGTCCGCTACCCAACGGGAGAATGCCATATGGTTCTCTCCCCTGGGATGGATCAAAATCAATTTCGACGGTGCTGTGAAGGGTAATCCGAGTCCTACGAGTTGTGGTGGTCTCATAAGAGATGACATGGAAAACTATCTTGCTCCCATGGCACTTCCCATTGGGGTCCAAACCAATCATGTGGTGAAGGCTATGGCTCTCCTCCAAACTCTTAAAATTATTAAAAAAGACATGCCTCCAAACATGTGGATCGAAGGAGATTCTATGAATATCTTAAATTGCATCAAATATATCACTAAGCCATCATCATCTATTAAGGAAATGATTGAGGAGGCTCAGAGTATCATTAACTCCTTTAAGCAAGTCATCATTTCCCACATCTTCCTTGGAGGCAAACGATACGGTTGACGAGATGGCTAACTTTTCTGTTAAGGCAAAGGATATTGTGACTTGGCATGATGGCAACAATCTCACCACTGATTTGAAACCCAAGTTGGCTTGTGACAGGATTCACACCAAAATAGCAGATTTGGAGTATCTCAAGAAGTTATGATGAAAAGACACCAAATTGTTAAATGGGTTTTCATGATTATAGAAAGCATTTCCTTTCCCGAGATTAATTAGAGTAGACACGAGTTTATTAGCATGTATTTTAAAGCTTCCATCATTGTCTACATTTTCTTGTTCTCTGAAACTACTATTGATATTTATTTCTTTGAAAACATGGGCGGTGGGCTTAATCGCAGAGAACTGAAGGATTGTAAGAAATGGAAGAACATGACAGAGGTATGCGAAAAACTCAAAAAGGGTGACCTCACCACGTATATAGAATGACTACATGGGTTTAAAGATGAAGCTACGAAGGTGTTTACTGAGTCTTGGAAAGATGGTGTTGTGACCGTTGTTGGTTTGACTGTGAACATTACTGATGAGATTATTGCTGAGATGTTTGGGTTGAGCCTCAAGGGTATTAAATTTTATAGCAATAAGAAAATTTCTCAAAAGGTCATTCAACAATTCCCCAAAAGAAAAGTTGAGATGCAGAGTTTGGTGAAGGATTCCAGTGGATGCTATGATGTTGATGCTTTCAAGGAGATTTGGGCAAAGGTCATGACTGCTATCACGGAGTATATCACTCTGGATGGTAGGTATAAACACACCCATGCTCTTACCACTTTGTGCTTCTTTGTCACTTCAGACACAAGATTAGGGTTTTGCTACCTTTTTCTCTCCTTCAATCTCTCCGCCTTAGTATTATTGACCAATAGGAGGAAAGAGAATAAGCCCATTTTATATGAGGGGCTTATTCTCCTCATTGTGGAACATATCAAGCAGAAGGCCATTACTAGCCCCATTATCTCCTTGCCTAAAACCTCTGGATAGACTAAGAAACGTATCAGGGAGATGGTTTGTAAAGAGGAAATTTCTACTGGTAAAAAAATAAAATTGGAAAAGGATGTTGGTATGGAGATGGATTCTACTGGAGAAAGTGCTGAGGATTATGCTGCCTCAGGTAATTCATCCGATGATGATAGTAAAGCCTTTGTGTCAGTGTTGAATAGCATCTCAGGGGATAATGAGAACAAGGAGGAGGAGGCTACTGAAACTATGGATGTTGAGAACAATCTTGTTGTCAATGATAACAATGAGGATGACAATAAAGAGGAAGATGTGGGTGGTCATTAGGTCCCCATTTTAGTTGATTATGATCCCCATTTTAGTTGATTATGATATCTCGGAGGAACATGATTTTCTTATTTTCCCCAAGTTGGAAGTGGTTATGGAGGTCCATTTAGATAAGTAGGAGGATTCCCCTATTGCTGAGAAGGGGAATGTTCCCTCTTCCTCTTAGAATATCCCTTTTGTCAAAACTATTGATCTGTAAGAGAGAAATGTGGAACTAATCAAAGAGGACATGGATGAAAAAATTGACCCCCCTTACGGTGTCCTCCAGACTGCGAAGGTGGTGTCAATGTACTCCTTTCACTTGATGAAATGAGTTTTTCAGGAAATTAAAAGTCTTAATTTGAAATTCTAACCTATCTCTGCTAAGGTTGATTCGCTGCAGGAGATTATGGAGACTAGTTCAAAGGGGTTGGATAGCAATAAGGATAAAGATAGGCATAAGAAAATGCAGGACATGCAAGTTAAAGTTGATAATCTGAAGAATGTGGTGAAGAAGCATATGCAAGATAACAATTTTTTCATGGGCTCTATCATGGAGTGTTTTATGTCTATCAAAGCGCAATTGGATGTTGTCTCCCCTATCAAGTAACCTGAGAATGATAACAAGGATGTGGGTGATGAGGGTCCTGGTAAATGCACCCGGTCTACTAAAAGAAAAAAGATCTTGGACAAGATTCTTGAGCTTTCTGACTTCAATGCAACCATCAAGAAGATCTCGGAGGCAAAGAAGGAAGTAGATGTAACTTGCAAGGAGTTTTCCTAGGTTCTTCTGGGTCCTGGTGCTACTATGTTTTTAGGTTTTCTTGGTTGTTAGTGGTTTCTTTGGTTTCCAATTTTTTGGCTTTTTTTTTTTCTGGCTCTGGATTTGGTGGACTAATTCCCAGTCCTGTTTCTTTTCAGTACGCTTAATGTTGCTATCTTTTGAACTTTAATTGTATGGGGTTTCGGGTCGCCCCTAAAACCTATTTTTTACTACAATCAAAATCAATTTTCTCATACTATTAGTCCCACTTTGACAACAATAAAAAAGGTGTGAATATATATATATATATATATATATATATATATATATATATATATATATATATATATATATATATATATATATATATATATATATATATATATATATATATATATATACGGGTCAAAATTTTTGATATACCTCTTTGTCTTTAATTCTGTAGAGCTAGAAGGCTTGGAATGCAATCTAGGTAAAGTTTTCCTTCAATTTTCCAATCTCTTTATCCCATGTAGCCTTAACTGAATCTAATACACTGATTAGTGCACATAGCCCATAAGATTCTATCTCAACTAATCTTAGATTAGGATAGGGAAATTTACCACATGATGTCTTTGAGGAAAGACATTCTTCTAGTTGATTCTGTACATTACTGATTTTCAATGTTAACTACTCTCTAAGTAGTGCAAATCTTTGCAACTTCATTTCTTTTCCATTCTCCAATAATCTTATCTCATAATGTATCTTACTTATTTTCTTCTCAATATCAGTGATCTTCATGTTAGGATTTTATAATTCATTTACCGTGACTTGTAATTCTAGCTCTTTGTTCTTCAACTTCTCTATGATGTCTGAGATGTGATTGTGTGAAAGGGCACACTGACCATACAATTCTCTTCCTCTTTCTATATGTTTTGTCAACTCCTTAATACAAACATCAAGGTTGTCTAAATCATTATTCATATTCTGACAAGTTGATTGAAATAACTATGCATCATGAAGTGTCTATGTTTTAATTGTTGCAATGTCTGATAATGTAGTAAATTCACTTTCAAAAGTGTTAATCACTTCCTTTGCCTTAGCTTGTGGATCAAATTTACTAATTTGAGTAGATATAACATTTTGAAGCTTATTAGTTACCTTGAGTAGTGATCCCTCAAAGATTTTTACCTTCTTGTTCTTTGCAACGATCTTGTTCAAAGATGAGATCAACTCTATTTGATCATCATCATCAACTTTAGTTCCCAAATTTTCTAGCACTAATTCAATAGGTGATTTTGATGTACTTTTTGGTGTCCTTTTGTGGTGTGTCTAACTATATATGTTGTGGTACAATCTCTATAGGCTTCACTTATTTTTCTTTTCTCTGTTCCTCTTGTATTGCTTGTTCAGTTTCAATATGCTTCAACCTTGGTAAGGTTAAATTGACTTTTTGCTCAACTAACTTCCATTTCTTTTGTAACTCAACATCAATTTCTTTTGATGCCTCCTCCAATGCCTCTTATTCTTCTTCCTTATATTCTTCCTTATTCACTATCTCTTCCAAATTGCCATCATCCTGTCCTTGTTCTTGAAAAGGATCTTCTTCTCTATCAATGGTGATGCTTGTTCCTTCTACTTGCATGGTTTCATGGCCAAGCAATATTGTTGGTGGGGTAACTATAGTATGCAATGCCTCTTTCAAGGGTCATGTCTCCTTTTTTCATGTAGTTGTTTCTGAGACTAGGGTGTCCTATTCTGACTCACTTAAGGTTTCCACAGGTACTGATGTCATTATTTTTACAACTGCTTCCTTTGTCTCCCTGTTAATTTCCTCCCATGATCTTAGAATAGTTCTTTTTCTCTTCAGATCAGTACCAAGATTCTTCATTATTTCCTTGAAGTTCTCTTCATCTGTAACTTCACAAAGTTTTCTTACAAATCTCTCTCTAATACTTTTATCTTCTTCAATTTCTCTTTTGTTCCTGTTTATTAGTTTATCATATAGATCATTTGGTATTTTGTCTTTTATGTTTTTAAATTTCTTGTTTGCAAGGATCATGTGCCTAACAACTACATTCTCAAGATTTAGCTTCTAAAAGTTGTTATACATATGATAATACTTGTTTAACTTGGTGAAATCTCCATATTAATGATTAAAGGATTAACTTTTTCTATCTTAGGCTTCCATTGCTTCTTCTTGTTGCTTTTTGCCTCTTCTTCTCCTTATGATTGGATTTGTACTTCACCTCTCGTTCTCTTTATAGTTGTGGATTTTTCTTCACGTACCATTTTTCTTTCCGCAGGAGTAAAAATAGTTTTCTGTCTTTTTCTCGGTCCATTAGCCATTTCTTTAACTCTCTTAGCATGTGTCATGGAAGTAGATCTTGTGGGTTTTCTTATGGCTGCTGATGGTGGCTTAGAAAATGATATGCTCATTTCACTTGGCTATTTGACATCCTCATTAATATTTTGAATATCCGGTGCACATAGGTTTCTTTGACTTCTAATGATGGTACAATTAATACTTCCTTCTAACCAATATATATCATAGCTGATGTTGTTTGTTTTGCAATATTAAATTCATCTCCAGTCATTCCAGTTTCCTTCAAGATATTCTTAATAGTTGTGTCCACTCTTTTCTTTGCTAACTTTTGTAACTGAGTTTGATGTGTTGTGGTTGACATTTCCTTAGACGTTCCAAATTTAGGACTCTTGGAATATAATCTTTATTTAAGGATTCTTCTTGCATAGCCTTCAATAGCTTCTTCAGACACTTCATAATCAAGAGGGTCTATAAATTCAACTCTAGGTTATACTGCTTCAATATAGGTAAAATCTGTGTCAACTAGAAAACATAACTCATTCTTGTATTTCTCAACCATAGAGGGTGGAAGTCTTGATCTTTTCCTCATTTCATTCTGAAAAATCTTGATAACTAGTGTTGCGCTCTCATTGAATTTATCAATAGGATGTCTTAGATACAATTTGTTAATTCTTTCCATTGTACATATTTTGTCATTCCAATATGCTCCTATACTATAAGGAAATATTCTTAAAAGATGGAAAAACATATAAGTGATCAAAGATGAAAATCCAAATTGTGAGTTCTTTGTCTTCTTGATCTTCTCAAGTTTTTCAATAAGTTGAATTCTCAGAATTTCACTCATATCAACATAAATTTTATCAACAAACATAAGATAGGCTTCTTGAACCATTCCCAGTGCTATACCATCTTCTCTAGAACTAGCACATAGCTTAGTAGCTCCATTATCTTGCAAACATATCTTACATCATTTTGCTCAATTTTTCTTATTACAATTATTCTTCCATTGTATGAAGACTTAGTATTTTCTATGACTTTTTTCTTAACATTCTTCTCATTTAGTGGAATTGCGCCTTTATTAGAAATACCTATTACTTCATGAAATAAATTTTCTGTGATTTCTATCACTCTATCATCCAACCAAAATTTCCCATCATGAATTCTGTTGAATATGATCTTGTTCCATTCATCATTCTAAAACTCATAATGAAACATATACTTTACAATATCTAGTTGACCTAAATGACTATACCCTTCCTTGTAAGTCATATCTTGGTTATAGATTTTGTCATACTCCTCATTGATACTATTATTTTCTACAGTCTCAAATTTGCATTTCAAATACCCTTTTACATCTTCCAAATGTAAGACTCTGTTTGGTGTAGAAAAAAAAGCTAAACTAGGATCATCTTCAGTAGGTTCAAGTGGCTCCCTTCTCACCTCAGGTCTAGGAGTATCCTTAATGTTGTGAACTAGGGTTGCATCCATGATTATACTAAAAATAATAGCTTTAGTTCAGTAAGCTATTAGTGAAATACCTTAATGTCACGATTTAGGGCTTCTCCATAGATCTGATGAAAATCTATCTCCAAATCCTTCAAAGTGCTTTCAATCTCCACTAGCATTCTCTCTAATGACAAAATCATGATGTCCTACTTAGCCAAATTTCCAACACATGTTCCCTTCACTTGGTGGATTTCTTAAGCTATTTCAAAACATACTAGATGGTGCTAAATAAATTCTCTTAGGATTGTTATTAAGAAAAATTAAAAGAAAGAAAGAAGACTTGGTTAAAACAAAATATCAAATAGATAAGAAAATTGAACATTAATTTGCATGGACATGTTTAAGTAAGAAAAAATAAATACATTTTATTATCATCACCCTTTCCAACATGCATTCCTTCCACGTTCTTACCATCTACATGAGAACATTTCTTTTTTAGATTTGGAGTAATCATCACATTCATTTTTGTTCCCATTGTTCTCTTCATCTTGATGAAACCCCTTAGTCGGAGCCTCCTTAATGTTTTTAACTTCCCATATTTTCACTAATTTGTCTATCACTTTGGTCATGATTTTGTTGACTTTTAGAGGACACTTCTTAGCCCAATGCCTAGATTTTTTATTTAAAGAAGAGGAATGGAAAATTTTCAAACTCAATGACCTAGACCTATTTACCTAGCTTTGAAACAATTTCAATAGGTAAGGATGGGTTGGTAGATTGGAATATGCTAACACAAATCCTGGCGTAAACCAACCTCTTCCTTGTCACTGTCGTAACATCAATTGATAAAATATTACTAAAGGAACTAGCAATACCTCTGAAGAAATCTCCATTCTATTATTCCAGGGGAAGTCCTAGAAGTCTAACCCAAATAGGAACAACTTTAAAGATGGATCCTGATAGATCTAGGTAAGGGGTTCATTTCTTTAATTCCAAGGAAGACTTGCCAACAATCCAAGTCCCCCCACATAAGATGGCCTCAATATCCTCCTCACAAGAGAAGACAAAAGAGGAAAAAAAAACCTTTTGCATAGACATGATCTTAAATTTACCTTTAAGCTTCTATGTCTTTCTCACAAAAGCTCTAAAAACTTCAATGTTGGGTTTAGAAACCATGAAATTTCCCACCAAAGTAAAGGCCATAAGGGAAATAGTGTGATCTATCATAGGATCTAGAATGAAGATAATATATTTCCCACTAGTCGGGCCATACATATTTCTTATGAGGGGAAGAGCCAATTTACCAAATGGTTTATTTGCAAAAAGGGAAGCCCAAGGCTTGTTATTAGATCCCCACTATTCTTTTCCCTTGGAATAGGCTCTTTATCCAACCCATCTTTCTCATAGTCAAACCCACTAGAAGAATGTGCCTTGGGGATCAAATATGATTTTCCTTCAGATATAAAATTACCCTTTGTGTCCTTGGTCTACTTGGCTTCATTCCCAACCCCTAGAATATTTGAATGATTTAAGTCAAGTTACCTCTTGGGTCCACCTAAAATCCTACAGTTGAATCATAATTCCCTAGGTCTTTGTCCTCTGAATCAACACCATCTTGACCCACTCTTTCTCCCTTTTCTTTAATTTTCATGCTCTAATCCACAACCAGATCCTCCATCAAGGATCCGACAATAGAAACCCCTCGCATGTCACTTGCCCACTCAAAACCCTTGCTTCTCACCACTCATCGCCATGATTTTTATTGTACTTAGTTGAGGTTCATACACTTATAGCTAGTGTTAAAGCTAAACGAAAAATAAATAAACTAAATGTCTAGCATGATTGTTAAATATTTTTCTAAATTCTATTTTAGCTATGTGTGGACTAAAGAATTGGTTGGTGCTCAAAACTAAATGCTAAGTGTGCTTAAATGAGAACTTTAGAACTCAATGAAAATCTAGATATCTAAGGAATTTCTTATGGTGACATAAATTTTTTATGGTTAGTTAATTACACTGTGCTAAAATTTTAATAATATGGGTAATAATAGAAATTAAATTTCATATTACATATGTGGTTATTACATTATGTTTTCCTTTTTATTGTTTCAATATAAGAATACAATAAAAGTTGCATTACACTGTCTTAAGAGAATGCAAATAAATAATAATAGATTTGATTATTATCTATAATCTTGAAGAGAATAATAATAATTAATTAAATTATAATAAAGTAAGTTCCATTCCCAAATTTTGATTTATTATGAAAACTAATTATTTCTATACATCCACACATCTTTTAGATGACAATGATGATTATTAAGAAATATAAAATTTGTTGTAATGATAATCATAACCAAAATAATGCTAAAATCATAATAAAATTACTAATTATTATAATTTGTATGACCATTTTATCATTTTAATATAATTGTATGTATGTGTGTGTGTGTGTCACTTGTATTTAACTAGCGACATATACAATATAAAATATAGAAATATTCTTTGAAAAGTATTTGACACTTTATAAAGACTTTTATATTTTATATATCACATACAAATATTTTTTAAAACACCTTTGGAAATAATTCTAAATAATTCCTTAAACTATAGGTTATCTTGATTTATTTTTTTTAACCTCTTTCTCATCTTTAGTTTCTTCCTATGGCCGAAAAGCTTATGCAATTGTTCAGTTCAATTAAAAACTAATAAATTTTTTTGATTAACTAGTAGAATTAAATTATTTTTGAGGTCTTAAATTTCTTATAAAGTTCCATTTTTTTAGTTAGTATATTTATTAAAATGAAAAAAGGACTATTTATTTGGAATATTATTGGTTACGGTGGAAAATAGCAAGGACAAAAATAACTTTTTGAAATGAAAATTGAAGAAAATTTAAAAACGAGTAACATTATCGAGATTGTTGACACAAATATCATAATATTAAAAGCCCACTTTCATTAATGTAGCATGTCTATACTTCTTCTTTGGTTGTGTGCAGAGGACAAGGAAGTCTACTGAATTCTCGGCAAGTCTAGATTCTCCAAAATGATCGACAAGCCCAAATTTTATGTGTTGTTACTTTTGGATCAAATTTGTTGGTTTTTTTGCCTGTGATCCCATTGCTTTAGCTCATAAATTTTAATAATTTTCTAGTTTCTTGAGGTTAAATACTTCTGTTACATGCTTTTCCCCTTTGTTTATGCCCAAGAAAATTGCAATTTTTCTTTTTAGGACCTCTGTAAATTGGTGAGATTCATAGTTTTAAAATCTCACAATTGTCATTTATGGTTGTAGCTCATCATTTTTCAATCCCCCTTGTACATCTTGATTTATCTATTGAAGTTTAATGGTGTTGGAACCCATTTTCTCATTTATGAGCTTAAGCCCTCTTCCCCTCATGATAGATAATGAAAATGAAAAAAGGGCAATATGATACTTTTCTTGTAGAGAATGAGAATACTTTCTTTCTATGGCATTACTTTTGTCCCGCCTGAATGGTGACAAATTTATTTGGAAAAACTACAAATGCATTTTCTTTGGCACTTTTAGTACCAAAATTGAGTGCCTTTACTATTATTACTGCCAAAGATTTGATTTAGTGTTTTGTGAAATTACCTAGACAACAAAAGTGATGAGGCTAGCCCCTTTTCTTGTGCAGATTGATGTTTTGAAATCTAATTTAGGGCTCTATTAGACCTTTTTGTAACATTTTTTTTTCAATCATTTTAAAGGTTTAATATTGTTTAAATGCTTAGATGTGACTCATTTGTATTAATATTTTTTCCAATATTTTGAAAGAATAAAGAGAATTTGATAGTAGGTGAGTTCTTTGCAAAAAATTCACAATTAGCCTTTGTCGTTAGTCAAGATGATGAGGTTCGACCATTTATTGTATGTAAAATCCTTAATTAACATTAATTTTGTTTGAAATTTCAATGGTGTAAATAGAAACTGCCAATGCATTGAATGGGAAATCTTATGTTAAGACTATTTAAGTAATTTTTTCATTTCTTTTAAGAACTAGTTCCTTTAATTCAAACTTTTCTTAGTTTGTTTCTGTGAGTGTAGATTGTGATATTGAAGTAGGATCAATAAAAGCTTTGGTTCCAAAACTTATAAAATCCTAATAAGCTAAAGACATCCTCTATCAACTCACTTATAAATATTATTTCCTTATTCATTTTTATTTTTCCCCTTTAGTCTAAAATAGCCTCAATAGTTGCCATAGCCACAAAAATGTTATAGGCTTCGAAATGTCTCAGATTGACTCTGATACCGTGAAGAATTGAGTAGGATCTAAAGTGATTACAATGAAACATAATAACAAAATGAGAGTAATAGTCAACATTCCATGGATTAGATGAATCAAAAGAGAAGAAGAGTACATATTGCACAAGTGATTGGGTCGAATTAGAAGTCGAACCCAACACTCAATGAGTGGTGGCGAGTTGCCTCCTATGAACGTAAGATGAGGTGTTGAAATAGAATCGACACCTATCTAGACACCTATATAAACAACTCCTAAACAATGAGAACTTGTGTAGACAAGTGTCAAATGAAATTGTACGACTAAGTAGGCTTAATAAGCCTAAGTGTAAATTAAATTAAATAATTACACTAACAACTAGGTTGTACTCCTAAGTTGAGATAATAATTAGAAAAACTTAATCGATTAGCCATGCATGTTACATGATGTGTAATTTATGTTCTTACTCACATTTATGAAATCTAGTCAAAATACAATTAACTAAAAAAAACTCAAGCTTGTACTTCATGATAAGAAATTGTTTTAATTTTTAGATTTTCAATTACTTGTTAAGTTCTCATTTATGTACTCTTATTATTAAATTTTGAGCACCAACTTTCCTTGTAGTCCACATAATTAAAATAAAATTAAAAATGAACAAATCCCTATACATTAAGTTTTTTTTAAAATTATTTGTAACTCAAAGCATTTATAAGTACGTATAAAACAATCCGTTACAATAACACTTACCATATGTCTTCGATACAACAAAAAAGAAAAAGGAAAAAACCATTCACCACATCTTATAACACCGAATTATTTTAACATATCAAATATTATTTTAATATATGAAACTCCGAGTTATTTTAATATTTCAATCTGCGATTTATTTAGATGGAGCTGCCACCATGACTCGGCAAATACATAGTACTAGCACTGATTCTCAAGCTGAACCAGCAGCATCTTTCACAGATACAATATACATATACATATATAGATATAGATATTACTGCCATACATGATTGACATCCATTTACCAAATTTTAGCACCAGTTACTGAACGCAGGTTAGAATCCTCGGATGCCATATTGAGTTCCTTGAAAAAGGCCTTGATTGCCGCAGCAGCATGGAAATACCACAACTGCTGAATCACAGATGCATCGTTTCCTTCCGAAGACCCTCCTGCGTAATTCGTTACCGATCTCATCGCCAAAAATGGTTTCCTCTCGCTCTCGCAAACCTGCACATACTCCCCAACTACTTTTAGCCAATTCAGATAATACATTTCATAATATATTTGAAGCTCTGTTAGTCAGTCATACCATGTTGATTGCTGCGCTCTCTGTGTCGATGGAGGCGATATTCAGCTTGTTACGGAGGAAATCTCTGAATGCCTCGTTATTCACATAAAAGTTTGCACTTCCGCCCTTCTCAACCCTCTTAATCTTCGGCTGCTGTTCCAAACATATTAGCGATTTCCCCACGCACTTGTCTAACTCTGTATCCTGCATTAAGGAGCCCGTACTTCAATTTAGTTACACAGAATTCAAAACAACTACTTAAAAGTTAAAACAACGTGTGGCATAATGTAGGTATACCTCGATCTTCTTTGCAGTAGCATACAATTTGTCATCCACAGGAAACCAAAATTTGGATTTCCCATCTTCGGGCTTTGAGTAAACAGTTTCTGGTTGGAAATACACGCTCTGCAGTTTGTTGTTAACACTCTCTTCTCCGACGTTGTACTCCGAAAATGTCAGGTTTGCAATCTTGCGAGTGTAACTTCCATCGTCACCTCCAAATTTCTGAAATCATTCCAAATCGAACAGCTATTACCAAATCAGAAAGTAATGAGACAAGAAAATGATGAAAAATGTTCCAGGGAAATAAATAAGTACCTCCCAATGCCAGAGGCCAACGTGTGCGAATTCTTTAGGAATGGCAATGTCACCGATTTTAAGGTAGTTGGGTTTTGCACTAGCAGCTCTCCCATAGTGAATTACTCCCTTCACACGAAAGTGGGTCAGCAGCAACTGGGTCGTCTGCGCTGCATTAACCTGGCCCATAACCCACTCACACATTCAGTCATACTAAACTAATATTAATACTGATCGACTAAAGAAAACAAACATATTAATGAGTTTTATACCGATCCGCTTCCGCTCATAGCCAGAATAGTCCTGCACCCTTCAACTTCTCCCACATAGAACCTTCGAGCTGTAGCAGAATAATAACCAGCACTAATTAACACAGCTATACTGATTTTATGCCAGAAAAAGAGAAGTACTGTCAGATTAAAATTAATAGAAAAGCAAAAAGAAAAACGGATGGGGTTAGTGAGAAGAACCAGAGATATCGAGAGAAGGCATGTCGTAGTCAAGATGGAACCATCCCTGACCCAGAACTACTTTCAGTTCTGCTTGCCGGGCAACTACAAGACCATAATACCCGCCCTTGGAATTGATAAGCTTGATCTTCTGAGCCACCTCTGGTGGAATTTCAGCGTGGGAGAGAAATGGAAATGCAATCAACAAAAGCAGGAAAAGAGCAGAGCAGTGGAAAGCCATTGGAGAAGTGCTGAGATTTTGTGTTTTGAATCAGCCTGCTCCTCGCTCCAATTTATAGTGCAGGACGCCGATTAGTTTCCACTCTAAGAGCGTCTTAAAACCTGAATCAACAATTAATTATTCTCAACTAGGTAAACTTAAACTTTCTCCATGTGAAATGAAGGAACGAATTTTTGTGTGGTTGGAAATGTTTGTTATCCAGAGAGGAGGAAAAACACGTGTTGCAGGCATGGTGAGTACTGGGTACTACCTCACCTCACCTCACTGGAAGGCATATCCTGAAATAAGCATATGCGCTCGAATTATTTGTAGCTCGTACTAACTTTCTTTGTTTTGAACAAATCTTTTAAACAAAATAATGTTAAAATATAAGTATTATCAGTTTAAATACTATTGTAAATTTTATATCAATTGTACAACACATACATGCCGTCTTCTCTTATCGCTCTTTTAGCATCTTTCATATATATGTTTAGCACAATATAAAATGAAATTGTCTTCTATTATGTTGACAAACATCTATTTTATTCAAGTGATGTGTGTTTCTATATGACCCATTTGATGATGATAATATGTAGAGTTAAATCCATTTAAATAATATTTCCACTTTCTCTTTAATACGGTTTTTTACAAAACACGTCTAATACCCATTTTTAAATTAGAACAATCATAAAAAGAACCAAAGCTTTTATTTTGAATTTTACTGAAATTAGATTACTTTTTATCTCTTTATTTCTTTCTATTTTGTTTCCAAAATACTAGTGACCTATAATTCATACTTATAAAATACTATCAGAATTAATATTGACTCAAGTATAATCCCAATTATGTTTCAATTGCATAACTCTCTATTTTTATTTTTCATTACATAAATTTAATTATATAATCATTTAATAAAATACCTCAAACTAATATCATAATATATTATTAAATTGGTTAAATTACTATCTCTTATCCAATAAACCGCAGATTTAATTATAGTTATCATCTCAGAACCATTAATATCATCCATTAATATCATTCTATCTTCCATAAAAATTGATTCCAAATATTTATGAAAAACTTTAATCAATTTAATTATCGATTGATTGCATTAAATTCATTAAATGAACATTCATTTTGTATAGTACATTACAATAATCCAATTGGGATTTACTAATGAAAACGTGCGTCTATTCGTACTTCACACGGGCCCTGCACGAGCGATTCGTTCTTTACACAAGGCATCCATAAGCGATTCCTTCTCCATACATTACAGTAATAAAAATCAGAAGTCCAAATGCAACAATAAATCAGATAGTGATTCATTGCCCTCCACAAGCGGTAAACGCCAACTTCGCACTGATTGTTGATTGATGTAAACTGCATACAATTTTGCACTGTATACCAGAGTTTGCGAAAAGTAATATTTTAAAATTAAATCTTCCTTTTCAAAATTTCTTTTATCTTCTTTTATCAGGTTTCCATTAAATGTGAAATCTAGGAATATAACTGTAAACATATGTTGGTGAGCCTGAAATAAAAAATGTATCTAATT
This sequence comes from Chamaecyparis obtusa, assembly GCA_027943335.1. Taxonomy (NCBI): domain Eukaryota; kingdom Viridiplantae; phylum Streptophyta; class Pinopsida; order Cupressales; family Cupressaceae; genus Chamaecyparis; species Chamaecyparis obtusa. The sequence continues at coordinate 1,721,429 of BSBK01002608.1, read as the reverse complement.
TTGTATATGAAAATTTCTACTGTATTCATATAAATATTTGTATGAAGCCAGGAGGAATGTAATTTAATTTATAATTTAAATATTAATAATATTTATTATGAAAATTAAAATCATGTATTGTTTTTTAAAATATGGCCAAAGCCACTGAATTTTATTAAATGAAATAGAAAGAAATATACCAAAGGTTTTTAATAGTGGTGAACTCAAAATAGATTAATCATGGGTTTTTAAGGAAAAATAGATGATACAATTCTTAATATATATAAGATGAGACATGTAGTTTTATAATAATTTAGATATACAATGTCCAAACTTTTTATCTTACAAAAATAATTAGTATAATCCACTAAAGCGAGATGTTTTTCAGTAGAAAACAGTACAAATGTAAACAACATTTATTATGTTTATCATTTATACTATTTAATATTTTATTTTGTAGATATCCTTAAGGTGACATTCATTATATTTGTTATTTGCACTAATGCATAACACATTAAACGAAATCAAGATTGTAATATTAAACTGTTCATTGATGTGAAAAACACATGATTTCATGCCATGGAAATTTTGCAAATGAACTTGTGCAGACTGTACTCGTACTCAAAAGCATATGCGGATTTTCGAGAAGCATATCTGTTCTGAAAAGAGCATATGCCTTGGATTCAATCCAGAAAGCTTGGAATTCATGGACACCGGTACTCATTATACGAAACTTTCTTTTTAACTCAAGGAGTGATTATATAATATAACTGGAGTGCTTATTAATTGATTGAAATTGAGACTTCCAGAAAGCATTACGTGTTGAAATGTTTATAAACACTGGAACATATTCATCCTTCTCTATATTATTACCTCTATCCAATTCGAAGCGTCATTTAACCCCATCAAAAAGTTCAACATGAAAGATTTACCTGGAATGTTGTTTTATCTGTTAACTACTCTTTCATAAATATATATACATTTTCACAATTTTACGCAAGGAAAAGAGAAACGATTAAGTAGCCCATCATTTTCAGTGCGGAGAGTATTCGGCGTTTCTCGGGAACCTTATCTCTAAATGTGTATTCTTCTTTTGCCACGTGCCACAAGATAAGGTGCGATTAATTAAGCTGTTAAGCCATCTTACAGGTGCAAAATCTAAGCATTCCATGCTATAAATAGGAGTGAAGAACGGAGAATCTCACAACACAAAGTAAGCAGTTTTCGAATATTTCAGTGATTGAATCTGCTATGGCTTTCCGCATCTCTCTTTTCTTTGTCCTCCTCTCCTTAATTGCCCTCCCATATCTCTCCAATGCTGAGATTTCTGAAGGGGTGGCGAAAAAGATAAAGAGTATTAATGCGAGAGGCGGCCATTACGCTCTGGTGGTTTCCGGCGAAGCAGAACTCAACGTGTTTCTGGCAAAGGGAGTCTTCCAACCTTACACCGACATACCCTCTCTAGACATCTCTGGTTTGAAAAATACTCCATTCTTTTCTCCTTCTGCCTTTTCATTAATCTTTTCTGTCTCAGCATTAGTTTAATATTTGCTTTTCTTTTTTACTAGTATTAACTGGTTTTGATTGTTGGACCACAGGTCGAAGGTTCCATGTGGGGAAATTTAGAGAGCGCAGGACAATTTTAGTAATGAGCGGAAGTGGATCGGTAAACAACTAAGAAGCCATTTATTGTGTTTCTATCTGTTCAATAAAATAGATTTGTACGAGTAATTTGGTGTGATTGTTATTATGAATATGGAGCAGGTGAATGCAGCACAGACGACACAGTTGCTGCTGACTCACTTTCGTGTGAAAGCCGTAATTCACTATGGAAGAGGCGCCACCGCAAACCCCAAAAAACTACGTGTTGGTGACGTGGCAATTCCAAGGCAATTTGCACACACTGGTGTGTGGTACTGGGAGGTACTTCATTGATTACCCCGTCCATTCTTCTTTTCCTCGCTTTCTCTGTCATTTTTCGCTTTCTATAAGAAATAACTGGATGTTTGATTTTGGATCATATCAGAAGTTTGGCGGCGACGAGGGAAGTTTCACTCGCGAGATTGCAAACCTCACATTTTCAAAATTTAATGTTGAAGAAAATGTTGGCAACAGACTTCAGAGTGTATATTTTCAGCCAGAAACAGTTTATTCAGTGAAAGGCAAACCCCAACAGGGAGTCCCAAAATTCTGGTTCAAAGCAGGTGGCGAACTGTATGCGAGAGCAGGAGAAATTGAGGTATCACCGCTTCCCACGCTATGCTTCAAAAATTAAATGTTGAATTTTGTACTTCTTAAGTGGTATTATCTATTATAAATATCTTAAATCTTATCTTATCTTCTCTTTTATATTATATTTTACTACATATAAAATTTATTTTGTATATTTGTTTACTAATGTGATTGTTCATATCTATTTTTAAAATAAAAATTATATTTTAATTATTCTTATTAAATATTTTTATTAAATTTATACATTTTACTAAAATTTAAGACATGTCTTTATATGGTGTTTATTTCATAAGATTTTATGATTATAAAAATATTAATATTTTGACATGTTTATGGTTGTCAAATTTAAGATAAAAGATAAGAATTTTTGTTACCACATGTTAATAAATTCTTCTTTTTGAGTACCTCTTATAATTGATAATGTAATGAAATTGTATTAATGATGTAATGAAATTGTATTAATGATGTAATGAAATTGCAGATGGATGTAAAGTTGGATAGATGCGTGGCCAAATCTCTTATATGTTTGCCAGGACAACCAAAGATCAAGAGGGTTGATAGAGCAAGTAGTGCTAACTTCTATGTGAACAATGTGGGTTATAGAAACTTTCTCCAAACAGAGTTAAATGTCGACTCCATTGACACTACAACTGCAGCAATTGCGATGGTACGATTACAAGAGGAGATTTTATTACATGTTGCTCATTAGAAATTGATATTCTTCCTAATTTTAATTGTGTTGGTTTATAGGTGTGTGAGAGCGAGAACAAGCCGTTACTTGCCATGAGATCAATAACTAATTATGCTGGTGGGTCTTATGTGGAAAATGATGTAATTGTGATCAAGAAGTTGTGGAACTCCCATGCTCTTGCAGCAGTCGGTGCCATCTTTGAGAAATTGGAATCAAGCGATTCTACCCTTCCTTTAGTTAACATGTGGTGAACACAATAAATACCAAGATATGTAGTTACTATATTTATATGCACATGTCTAGTAATAGTGGTTGTCCGATCTATTTGTGTATGTCTAGTGACAACAACTGCACAATCTGTGTATTTGTGTCTTAAGCTACTCTTTAGTTTCATATTTAAATCTACTAGTGCATATCAATGACTTCTTTTATCTAAATAAATAAATTATTATATATTAAAATTATTGCATTCCATATCTAAGTTAAATAGATTTTGTAAATACCGAATTCAAGAGAATGCATGACAATAATAAATCTTGATTTAAAAATAACTCTATTTTTTTTATAAGTAATAAACCTCAAGGTTAGGGCATTCTAAATAATATGCACTTTAAAGATTTATGTATAGGGCACGATAATATGCACAAATTCGCATTAAGTGACTGTTGATTGATGTAAAATGTACACAATTGTCGATTGATTGCATTAAATTCATTAAATGAACATGCATTTTGTATACATTACAATTATCCAAATGAGATTTACTAGTGAAAACGTGCGTTTATTCGTACTTCACACGCGCCCTGCACGAGCGATTCGTTCTTTACACACGACATCCATAAGCGATTCCTTCTCCATATATTACAATAATAAAAATCAGATGTCCAAATGGAACAATTAATCAGATAGTGATTGATTGCCCTCCACAAGCTGTAAACGCCAAATTTGCACTGACTGACTGTTGATTGATGTAAACTGCATACAATTTTCCACTGTATACCAGAGTTTTTGCGAAAAGTAATAGTTTAAAATTAAATCTTCCTTTTCAAAATCTCTAGTATCTTCTTTTATCAGGTTTCCATTAAATGTGAAATCTAGGAAATGTGAAATCAGGTTTCCATTAATTGCACTAATGCATAACACATTAAACGAAATCAAGATTGTAATATTAAACCTAGGTTTCCTTTTTAATATAATATAATATTAACCTTGTAGATTGTAACCTTGCAGATTGATTATGTAAGGTGACATTTATTATATTTGTTATTTGCACTAATGCATAACACATTAAACGAAATCAAGATTGTAATATTAAATTGTTCATTGATGTGAAAGATACATGATTTCATGCCAGGGAAATGTTAGAAATGAACTAATTATTTGCAGGGAATTACGTAAAGAGTGGAAATGATTGTGAACTTGTGCAGACTGTACTCAAAAGCATATGCGGATTTTCGAAAAGCATATCTGTTCTTTAACATCGTCGCGTATAAACTGTCAATATATGCTGCAGATTCATTCTAGAAAGCTTGGAATTCATGGACACTGTCCTCTGCACCAATTACTTGGCACTCATTATACAAAACTTTCCTTTTAACTCAAGGAATGATTATATAATTTTTAAGATACAATAAAAATGGAGGTAGTGGCTATGCAGCCATATAATTAGATAACTTGCTAAGGGGACACTTTTTCAAGAAAAAAACTAAGTATACTTTTTCTTCTTGGTAAGTTATCTAATTATTTGGCTGCATAGGGACGGCTTATTAATTGATTGAAATGGAGACTTCCGGAAAGCACTACGTGTTGAACTATTTATAAACACTAGAACATCATCCTGCTCTATATACATTACCTCTATCCAATTCAAAGGGTCATTTTACCCCCTCAAAAAGGCGAACATGAAAGATTTACCAGGAATGTTGTTTTATCTGTTAACTCTTTCATAAATTGACAAATTGTAAATATCTTGTCTTGTATTTACATTCAGGGGATATATATATATATATATATATATATATATATATATATATATATATATATATATATATAGTATTACAGTGACCATGATCTAACGAAATCCCAAGAATTAGAAACAATCAACTTGTTGGTACCCTTAAATTTTTGAGGAATGGGACACATTAGCATGCATATGTATCCTGTTTTGCTTTTAGGATGCATGTGGGAACCGGGTGTTTTCCGGGTGGTTTCATGAAAATTCTTTTGTCCATTGCCTTTCATATGTTTCAGTGGTTTATTCTGAGTCCTAAAGTTGCATGTTGAAGTGGGTTTTCATCAGTTCGTTTCTAGGAGGTCCTGAATGCAGACATTGCAGTGTTAAAGTCACCGGGAAGGGGTACTTTGTCGGCTTATATTTCACGCCCTGAAGAGTGTCATGAAAATCTGAGTATGGGGTCTTGTTCCACATGTTCCATACTACTTATGTGTCTGGTTTCAAGTCCCTGTGATAAATTTTGACCCTATTTATTCATCCCCTTCTAGAGGTGTTTTCTAAAATCTGCATTTTCACCTTTTCAGAGTTTTGTCGGGACCCTTGTTCATGATCTTATAATTTGCACCCGATGGATTGGTAGGGAGATTTTCGTTATTTCCCTACATTATAAACAAGTTTTACTCTACCCCTGTCAGTTTGTAGCTCGTGATGAATCCATCTGATGAGAAATTGAAGCTGATTCCACTTGCAACTTTCGTGTTTTGCACTGTTTGGTTATTCACCAGTTTTCTAGAGCCCTACTTTGACTGTGAATAATTCATGCCCTGTTGATCGGGTCATCAGTATGTTTGTCTCAGTGTATAGTAGACTTAAAATACTTCCATGCTATAAGATTGTGGCTCTTGACGTATTCATTTGGTCAATTTGCCAGACCCTTCCTGTTTGCAAAAAGTGCAAATTGCCCAGTTATGTTTTCAACAAGTTTGTCAGAGGCTTACTTTTCCTACTAACAACTTTTCACAGGATGATCCTATTGTCAAAATTCTTATTGTCCTGTATTGCTGACAAGTTGTACTGTATCTCATTCTGATTTGAGCATCCTGCCAATCCATTCATGCACTTTTCAAGGTTAATTCCAAATGCAGTTTTTGCTTCTCTGATCATTGTTTGCAGATGCAGAATGAAAAGGGCAACTTCACAGGTTAATAACTTTTGCCTCAGGTACAGTCAAGGGATGTCGTTTTGCAGGGTGATTCTATGTATCTCAAGGTTTATGTCAATCACACAGTGAGATTTGTTCAGGTGATTTTGTCAATTTTTAAGGCCGGTTTCTGGGCCTGTTGGTGTGATTTTGGTACTCTTGCATAGCAAGGTTTTCTGACATTTTGGCGATTTGGGTTTGTTCGTTCTTCAATTCTGAGAGGTCCTGGGGGCGTTTGGAGCAGCTTGTGGTTCAGGTGTTTGAATTCAAAAAAATTTTTAGTCGGGCCCACTCTGGGACCCGACTTGCATCATTAAGGTTGCATCTAGTAGTTTTCAAACCGAATTGTTAGAAAGGTTTGTCTGTGTGTTGAAGCATCCTTATGAAAATAATGAAAGCATAAACAAGGCGTTAGAAAGTTCCAAGCAGATAATCTTGGCGAATGCAAAGCGAAGTTTCCACAATCATGGCCCAACATCCAACGTGGTTGTGTACATGCATAATTGAGGCATGATGAACTATTGACCAAGTACCTCAAAATGGAATGTGTGACATAGCTACCACGGTTTTATGAATTGCACAGTATGGGTTTTGTTGAAATATCTTTAGAAACTTTTGAACAATTGCTATTGATAACTATGTACGCAGTAAAAAGGAATTGTAAACCAGGAAAATTTTGAGGACAATGCCAATATCTTTATGTTGATAGAGATTCCAATGAAAGTGACAATGAGATATGGATTTGCATGTCAAGCTTTTACAATTATGGGGTAGAAGCTATGGAACATCATAGGTCAAATCTAAGCAGGTTAATATTTTGGTGAGCCTGCAGGAAGAATGGGTCTTCATTACATGGGCATTGCCATAGGAAGCCAGCACTTTAAAATCAATTGGGGGCATGCGTATTGCAAAAAGGGAGCTATTTGCAGTCAAATGAAGAGGCTTATGCTCAATGTGAAAGGAGGCTAGCGCAAGTGAATGGACAAGCTAGCGCATGTTGTGAAGAGAAACCAATGCATTAACAAATTGAGGGACCAGCGTTGATGTTTGAAAGGAGTGCTCAACGCAAGTAACATAGAATGCCCATGCAAGTTAGAAGGAGAGCTAGTATTGCACGGGTGCTGCTGGTATGTTTGGCAACCCTGCGTTAATTAGCAAAGTTGGATACCAGCATAAACAAAAACAAAGTGGCTGCATATTAATCAGAGGTGAAGGGCAGGATATCGAGTATATATAGGGGTGTGTTATGGCGTATACACCAAACCTTGAAAATTAAAAACAAAGAGAAAAGAGAGATTGCCTTGCGTAAGAGAGGCAAGGGGGTTCTAGTCACCAAAGGAAGAATGCTAGTGCAAGACATTGTAATGCCATGACAAAATGTGGGAAGTGCAAAACATGGAGGACATGAAGGCAGTGTATATGCATCGAGTTGTGCATGAATCTCTACCTGCTAGCTGCATGGGATCACGCACTGAGAATGAAGACTTGTGCATAATTGAATGCGGCATGCAGTGAGTTGGAGCCCATTGAAAGGGGGCTTCCATCACATAAAGTAGAGGTTTCCTGCATAGATGGCGCTTCACATAAGTAGAAATGAGGTTACACAAACATAGAGGATCTCACATTATGAACAGAGGCCAGCGTGAGAGCTTAATTGCCAGCACATAGCAAATAAAGAAGACCCATGTGTTTTGAAGAGTGCTTTGCGCAATTTTTAGGAGGCCCACATACTCAAGCAAGGGATTCACACAATAGACGGGGGAATACAAGTGAACTATAACTTTGGAGGCTACAAAGTGTGCATGCCATTGGGGCTACCAATCACGCCTTGGCCAATGCAATGGTGGCTCATACTTGTGTTGGAACTTACAAGCCAGTGATAGTGAAGAGGCCTGCGCATTTTTAAATGCCAAAGGGAGACTTGTGGCAACGAAAGACCAATTTCAAAGGATGGGGTCTACTAACACGAGGAAAAGACAAGCAAAGGGCCAGCGTGAGGTAGAAGATATGTGTTTCGAAAGAAAGCCTGCTCACGTAAGAGCCAACACACCAGTATGGAGGCACGATTTTTTTTTCAAACACAAGGTTGTTGGTAAGTGTTGATGCTAGTATATGGTAGGAAAATGTTGCCAATCAACAAAACCATGTGGTGTACAGTCAATTTGGTAGTTGCGCATGTGTCAATGGAGGATGTCTGGTCGGGGATCCATGCAAATGGAGTGAAGGCTGCACAATGTAGAGGAAAGGTGTTTTGAATTTTTAACACATAAAAGTGTTTATCCCACATTCAGTGGGTAGAGGTTTTTATTGTGTTCATATACTACAACACTCCCATATAGTGTGATTAGAAACCGAGAAGGCTATTAGTGGGCCATCTTGGCTAGAGTGCGCAGTGGGTCCCACACCCTTCATATTTTGGTGCAGGTAGTTAAGTCAATTTAAAAAATGGCAAAACCAATATCCCACATGCATGCTGGAAATGAACATTGTAGTGTTTATTAACAACTACCCTCACATATGAAGGTAGAAATAAGCAGCAGAGGTTCTGCTCACGTGACCACATGCACCCGCCTCAGTTTTTGTGCTAGCGGGCCCAGGAAAGAAATTTTGCGACAGAGAGAAGGTTTCAGAGAATGGACATGTGACAAGAGGTCGCATGATTGCAAGGGCCAACTTTAGCCCTTGCGAACATGCGACAGGCTGACATGTGGCAGCCCGATGAGGTGGTGAGGAGGCTCTCGGTGGGCCCCTTGACTGGAGGAAATGTAGTGTGCGATGGGCCCTAAATTTTGAATGAAAATGCACTTAAAGCTTTAAAACTCTAAAAGTCTAAAGTGCCTCAAGATTTGTGCGGTAATCTAAGGGTATATGCACAAAGATGGGGGACCAAAAAGATGCCACTTTTCTTTTTGGCCCCCCATCGCACATAGTGCGTACGCACTAAAGCGCGTGTGCGCTATAGCGCGCACGCCCTATGGCTTGGGTTGCCCGAGCCTTAGGCTTGGGCAATCCAAAACAAAGCGCGTGCGCGCTATAGCGCGCACGCGCTTTGAAAAAGCCAATATAAATGGCAAACGCGGGTTTGAGAAAGCCCAAAACTTATTTTGCTTTCTCAAACCCGCGTGTGCAGTGAAGAAAACCTCCCAAAGCGCGCACGCCTTCCACCTGTTGCTATTATTTTCCTTCATCCATTGATCAAATGGCTCCACCGCGTCAACGAAGTCGATTGAGAAGAAGAGGTAAGTGTTTCTACAACTTATGCCTCTTATTTGTTTTAAAATTTCAATTTTTTTGCAATTTATTTTGCTTTAATTTATTTTTCTTTAAATTCTTTGTATAGTGAAGATTTTAAAATGTAATTTTTTTAATTTTCAGGAAGAAATAATCTCCCTCCACCAAACACTCCTCCAAACCCTCCATCTCCTCATGAAGAACAAAATGAACCTGAATTGCCTCCTCCAACAATTGAGAAACCTCCTCCTGGAACCCAAGAAAATTTGATGAACCAAATTGAAAAAGGGCAAAAAGAATTAGAATCTTTAATTAGTAGGTTAAAAGATTCTAGAGGTACAAATTCGGGACGGGAAAGTCTTGCAAAATCATTAGAAACAATCTTGACCCACGTAAGCGCGGTTAGTGGGCAACTTAATATATGGCAGGATAAAAGAGAAGAACAAAAAAGATATTATGCAAATAAATTATCTTATGCCGACATAAAGAAGAAAAAAATCACAAAAGATGACATTTGTTTGCTATTTAAAAAATCAGGGGACGCAAATACTCTTAGAACTACAACAAAGAGGTTCCCAATTCATTGGTGCACAAATGAAGACATTAAAAACAATTTTTGGGACAGATGGTGGATAGTCTTTGATGCGCCTCCTTGTAACAATCATGAAGTTCCTATATATTTCTTGAGGAAACTCTATTGTGAGTTTGTACTCAAAGAGGTGCCAAATTATTTTGACATTCTAGATTCTCAGGGTAGAGGAGGGGGGTCATCATTTGATCGAGAAGGGGCACATCGTGACCCTAATGCACCTAGGCCTGTTATTGGCAAGCCACATGCAGATCATGTTAGTATTCCTTCTGCTGTGAAGGAACATGTAGAGACAGACACACTAGGCACAATTAGTGCTCTGACACAAACTCTCATTCAGTGTGCCACTCCTTTAGTTGAGGGTGACCATGGTCAATCCTCGAGGGGCCATATTTGTCGGTCATGTGGATGCTTGTGCACATATGGTACTAGCGAGAGAGAGGAAGATGATCCTGGATTTATGACCGATAGCTTTCTAAATACGACATTTGGCATTGACACACAGGTAAATATTTCCAAGTTCATGAAATTGCTTTGATCATATTTCATTTATAAAAGAATAACTATTTAATTTGTAGTATCTATTGTTTATGATGAAAATTCAGGGCAAGAGTGTCAGTGACAGTGATGGTGGCGGTGGAAGTGGCAATGATCCTAATGTCCCCTTTTACACTTCGTCGCCACACACCGGAGGACGCAGTGGAACCTTCACAGAGGTATCATTTACTCATTAGTAGGGTTGTAAAAAATATATGTAATCTTGATAACTACATAATTTAATTTTTTTGTTTCATTTTCAGCTTTTGACATCAGAGACTCCTCCTTCTGTCTGTGATACTTTGGATCGCGGAGTAGCTACAGCAGTAGCTAGTTCTGAAGCACTGACTTAGGTATGAAAGAGATCACTTAACTTTAATTGTTATTTTAATAGTTTGTATTGAATTTTATAATGATATCCATGTATGTATTTTAATTATTATTTTGATCATTGTTGTAGGGACTTATGACTCCAGATCGCCAGCATGCGCCTTCGGTGGATGAACATAGTGACTATCTGCTAGCGGTAAGCCAATATTCAATTTTATGTCATTGTATAATTCAATTTTGATGTATATTAGTTATCTCTATCTAATTTTATTTTTTATCAGGTCGAGCTACAGAAGAGTCTAGATAGGAGGACGAGTGGGCGCACTCGGAAGACTACGACATCCACTGCATCTCCATCGACGCGACGATTGAAGACAGCTCGGGATTTGTTTTCTTCCCCTAGCAGGAAAGGACTAGATTAGGGATATGGATTGTATGCCTATATGGCATTAGTGGACATATTTTTTGTATATTGTATCAGTGATACGTTGTACATCCATTTGGCTTTGAGGAAGCCAATTTTACTGAATATATTCAATGTATGACATTATTGGACATATATATTTGACTTCATGCCCTACGAATATATATTTTTTATGTTTTAGGTATGCAATTCATGTGTTTAGTGTATTGATGTATACTAAATTATGTTTATGTTCATGTCTTTGCTTTGTAAATTTCCCATGCCTTATAGTTATGCTTATATGTTTAACTTGCTAACTGTGCTACAAATGTCAGTCACTGTCCTCAATAAAAGTTAATTCCTTAACTGTAATAATAACAAAAGTAATGAAATGAATGCATAAATGTATAAATATAATATGTAAGAAGCCTAAGTGGCTCTTGTTCTTGCAATGATAATTTTTTAAAGAAATTCTAACAAATCCAGATACTAATGCTTCAACAATTTGTTTATAGCTTGGTTGAAAATTTGATGTAAATAGGTAGGTTAGATTGGGGTTATTTTATAAATAAAGTTTTCTTGGTTTCCTCAAAGGTGTTCCTTACCCAAGTGGCCCCAAGTGCCAATATGCCACTAACCTATCAATCTGACTTCTCCCAACTACCTTACTATTATAGGGATTCAATATGGCTTAAAATATGAATCTAACAATGTTCAAGTGGTTCTTGAAGTCCTACTCCAAGATCTTACCCTCAATCCACACTCTAGGCTCTCTATCCTTGTACTCTTAACCAGCGAGTTTTTCCCAAATAACTCTTAGTTTTCCCAAAACACTTCCAAAATAAATTACATATTCAGATACCTTTTATGGTTTTACAAAACATATCTCAGAATTAGGTAGGGTTAATTTGGAACACAACCCCCAAAAACTATTGCTCCACTTTCCTTCCTAGACGTAATAGGTCACTTTTACAAAGGAACCCTATTAAAAACTTAACACCCAACCTTGCCACTTTTCACAGAGTGCTAATATGGTCCCAATTAGAGAAATTTGAAGTCAATTGGATCCTATAGGCTTTCTATACCCAAAAGCCCCAAATTGCTCCCTCTAGGCCTTCAAAACTAGGGCCTTATTAAAAACAACTCAAAACTCATTTCCAGAACTCCTCCTTATGGATTCACCTTTCATTTGACATATAATTTTGCTGTTTCAAATAAAATTATACCCTTGTTAAGGCGGATCCTTTGCTACTACACTTGTGGCATCAATTTTGTATCATTTTCCCACTCTTCGTCATGGTGTACACCCACTAAAATAACTTATCCTGCATCCAAATGGTTAGTAACATCATACATATGTTACATAGGGTCCATTCAATGAAAAAAATTATTTAAATTCATTGAATGGCCCATTATATCATCAAAAAGACCAAAATAGAGTTATTTCAATGCACCAAAATGACCACCTACAACAACTTTCCAAATTTGAAGCAAAAAAGATTATATAATCATTCAATATAGATGAAAAATGATGTTATGATATTATTATATCACCCACAATTCTGTTCCAAACCCAAAATAATCAAACTTCAATACCGTTTTGGCTTTAGGGACACTAGGCCTAAACCTAGCCTTTAGTTAGAACTCTTTACCAGTGGACTTCCTGACCACTCTGAAGTATGTAGATGGTCCTCATATGACCTAAGGACTCTGAAACAACTCTTATTTTGTTCCTTTTACAACCATAACATAGCAAACTAGACCTGCACGCTAATTTCCTAGGCCTAAACCTAGCCTTTAGTTAGAAATCTTCACTAGTGGACTTCCTAAACACTCCCAAGCATGTAGATGGTCCTCATATGACCTAAGGAGTCTGAAACAAGTCTTGGTTTGTTCCCTTTACAACCATACCATAGCAAACTAGAATTGCACAGTAATTTCCTACGCCTAAACCTGGCCTTTAGTTAGAACTCTTCACCAGCGGACTTCCTGACCACTCCCAAGCATCCAGATGGTCCTCATATGACCTAAGGACTCTGAAACAACTCTTGGTTCGTTCCCTTTACAATCATCCCATAGCAAACTAGACCTGCATGCCAATTTCCTAGGCCTAAACCTAGCGTTTAGTTAGAACTCTTCACCAGTGGCTTTCCTGACCACTTCCAAACATGTAGATGGTCCTCATATGACCTAAGGACTCTGAAACAACTCTTGGTTTGTTTCCTTTAGAATCATCCCATCGCAAACTAGACCTGCACACCAATTTCCTAGGCCTAAACCTGGCCTTTAGTTAGAACTCTTCACTAGTGGACTTCCTGACCACTCCCAAGCATCTAGATGGTCCTTATATGACCTAAGGACTCTGAAAAAACTCTTGGTTTGTTCCCTTTGCAATCATCCCATAGCAAACTAGACCTGCACACCAATTTCCTAAGCCTCAACCTAGCCTTTAGTTAGAACTCTTCACCAGTGGAATTCCTGACCACTCCCAAGCATGTAGATGGTCCTCATATGACTTAAGGACTTTGAAAAAACTCTTGTTTTTTTCCCTTTACAACCATACCATAGCAAACTAGACCTGCACGCTAATTTCCTAGGCCTAAACCTAGCCTTTAGTTAGAAATATTCACCAGTGGACTTCCTGACCACTTCCAAGCATGTAGATGGTCCTTATATGACCTAAGGACTCTGAAACAACTGTTGGTTTTTTCTTTTTATGACCATACCATAGCAAACTAGACCTGCACGCCAATTTTCTATGCCTAAACCTAGCTTTTAAATAGAACTCTTCACCAGTGGACTTCTTGACCACTCCCAAGCATGTAGATGGTCTTCATATGACCTAAGGACTCTGAAACAACTCTTGGTTTGTTCTCTTTACAACCATACCATAGCAAACTAGACTTACACGCCAATTTTCTTGTAGCCTTCTCAACTTCGATTTTCCACTCTAACTTCTTCACAACTTGGTATCTTGACACAATCAAGATATTTTTAGACACCTATTTAGAAGTTATTTAAGATCCCAAAGCCTTGTTTTCCAACTCCACTCCAACACCACCTAACACTCACCTTGGAGACAAACCTAATTTAATGCAGAGGTGACAGCCGAAAAGTAGTGTGCCCTTCACTTGAGTCCCACAATTCACCAATCACCTGTAATGACTTAAGGGTATTCCCAATCTCTTAGGATGGTGTAACACAATCAATTAAGTGAGTTTCTATCGCAATAAACTCCCTTCGCAAAGTTAGACACTTAATCAAAGTTCAATATCTTTTTGGGTTTAGGGAAACTAGGCCTAAAAGTGACTTATTGCTGAAACTCTTCACCAGTGGACTTCCTTGCCAATCTCAAGCATGTAAATGGTCCTCATTTGACCTAAGGCCTCTGAAATAACAACTGGTTCATTGCCATCAAGACCGTACCATAGTGAACTAGACTTGCATGCACTTTTCCTTCTCGCCTTCTCAACCTTGATTTTTCACTATAACTTATTCACAACTTGGTATCTTGACACAATCAGGATATTTTTAGACACCCATTTGGAAGTTATTTAACATCCCAAAGCCTTTTTTTTTAACTCCACTACAGCACAACCTAACACTCACCTTGGACACAAATCTAATTTAATGTAGAGGTGACAGCCGAAAAGTAGTGTGCCCTTCACTTGACTCCCACAATTCACCAATCACCTGTAATGACTTAAGGGTATTTCCAATCTCTTAGGATGGTGTAACACAATCAATTAAGTGAGTTTCTATCCCAATAAACTCCCTTCGCAAAGTTAGACATTTAATCAAAGTTCAATGTCTTTTTGGCTTTAGGGAAACTAGGCCTAAAAGTGACTTATTGCTGAAACTCTTCACCAGTGGACTTCCTGACCAATCCCAAGCATGTAAATAGTCCTCATTTGACCTAAGGCCTCTGAAATAACAACTGGTTCATTCCCATTAAGACCGTAGTATAGTGAACTAGACCTGCACGCACTTTTCCTTGTAGCCTTCTCAACTTCAATTTTCTACTCTAACTTATTCACAACTTGGTATCTTGACACAATCAGGATATTTTTAGACACCCATTTCGAAGTTATTTAACATCCTAAAGCCTTGTTTTCCAACTCCACTCTAGTACAACCTAACACTCACCTTGGACACAGACCTAATTTAGTTCAGAGGTGACAACCGAAAAGTAGTGTGCCCTTCACTTGACTCCCACAATTCACCAATCACCTGTAATGACTTATGGGTATTCACATCTCTTAAGATGGTGTAACACAATCAATTAAGTGAGTTTCTATCCCAATAAACTCCCTTTGAAAAGTTAGACACTTAATCAAAGTTCAATGTCTTTTTGGCTTTAGGGAAACTAGGCCTAAAAGTGACTTATTGCTGAAACTCTTCACCAATGGACTTTCTGACCACTCCAAAGCATGTAGATGGTCCTCATATGACCTAAGAACTCTAAAACAACTCTTAGTTTGTTACTTTTACAACCATACCATATCAAACTAGACCTGCACGCTAATTTCCTAGGCCTAAACCTAGCCTTTAGTTAGAACTCTTCACCAGTGGACTTCCTGACCACTCCCAAGCATGTAGATGGTCCTCATATGACCTAAAGAGTCTGAAACAACTCTTGGTTTGTTCCTTTTACAACCATACCATAGCAAACTAGACCTGCACGCCAATTTCCTAGGCCTAAACCTGGCCTTTAGTTAGAAATCTTCACCAGTGGACTTCCTGACCACTCCCAAGCATGTAGATGGTCCTCATATGAACTAAGGACTCTGAAACAACTCTTCGTTTGTTCCCTTTACAATCATCCCATAGCAAACTAGACCTGCGCGCTAATTTCTTAGGCCTAAACCTAGCCTTTAGTTAGAACTTTTCACAAGTGGACTTCCTGACCACTCCAAAGTATGCAAATGGTCCTCATATGACCTAAGGAATCTGAAACAACTCTTAGTTTTTTTCCTTGAGAATCGTCCCATCACAAACTAGACTTGCACACTAATTTCCTAGGCCTAAACCTAGCGTTTAGTTAGAACTTTTCACCAGTGGACTTCTTGACCACTCCCAAGAATGTAGATGGTCCTCATATGACTTAAAGACTCTGAAAAAACTCTTGGTTTTTTTCCTTTACAACCATACCATAGCAAACTAGACCTGCACGCCAATTTCCTACGCCTAAACCTGGCCTTTAGTTATAAATCTTCACCAATGGACTTGCTGACCACTCCCAAGCATGTAGATGGTCCTCATATGACCTAAAGACTCTGAAACAACTCTTGGTTTGTTCCCTTTACAACCATACCATAGCAAACTAGACCTGCACGCCAATTTCTTAGGCCTAAACCTAGCCTTTAGTTAGAACTCTTCACCAGTGGACTTCCTGACCACTTCCAAGCATGTAGATGGTCCTCATATGACTTAAGGACTCTGAAACAACTGTTGGTTTGTTCCTTTTACAACCATACCATAGCAAACTAGCCCTGCACGCTAATTTCCTATGCCTAAACCTAGCTTTTAAATAGAACTCTTCACCAGTGGACTTCTTGACCACTCCCAAGCATGTAGATGGTCCTCATATGACCTAAGGACTTTGAAAAAACTCTTGGTTTGTTCCCTTTACAACCATACCATAGCAAACTAAACCTGCACGACAATTTTCTTATAGCCTTCTCAACTTCAATTTTCCACTCTAACTTCTTCACAACTTGGTATCTTGACACAATCAAGATATTTTTAGACACCCATTTAGAAGTTATTTAAGATCCCAAAGCCTTGTTTTCCAACTCCACTCCAACACCACTTAACACTCACCTTGGAGACAGACCTAATTTAATGCAGAGGTGACAGCCGAAAAGTAGTGTGCCCTTCACTTGAGTCCCACAATTCACCAATCACCTGTAATGACTTAAAGGTATTCCCAATCTCTTAGGATGGTGTAACACAATCAATTAAGTGAGTTTCTATCCCAATAAACTCCCTTTGCAAAGTTAAACACTTAATCAAAGTTCAATGTCTTTTTGGCTTTAGGGAAACTAGGCTTAAAAGTGACTTATTGCTGAAACTCTTCACCAGTGGACTTCTTGATCAATCCCAAGTATGTAAATGGTCTTCATTTGACCTAAGGCTTCTGAAATAACAACTGGTTCATTTCCATTAAGACCGTACTATAGTGAACTAGACCTGCACGCACTTTTCCTTGTAGCCTTCTCAACCTCGATTTTTCACTCTAACTTATTCACAACTTGGTATCTTGACACAATCAGGATATTTTTAGACACCTATTTGGAAGTTATTTAACATCCCAAAGCTTTGTTTTCCAACTCCACTCCAGCACAACCTAACACTCATCTTGGACACAAACCTAATTTAATGCAGAGGTGACAGCCGAAAAGTAGTGTGCCCTTCACTTGACTCCCACAATTCACCAATCACCTGTAATGACTTATGGGTATTACCAATCTCTTAGGATGGTGTAACACAATCAATTAAGTGAGTTTCTATCCCAATAAACTCCCTTTGCAAAGTTAGACACTTAATCAAAGTTCAATGTCTTTTTGGCTTTAGGGAAACTAGGCCTAAAAGTGACTTATTGCTGAAACTCTTCACCAATGGACTTCCTGACCACTCCAAAGGATGTAGATGGTCCTCATATGACCTAAGAACTCTGAAACAACTCTTAGTTTGTTACTTTTACAACCATACCATATCAAACTAGACCTGCACACCAATTTCCTAGGCCTAAACCTAGCCTTTAGTTAGAACTCTTCACCAGTGGACTTCCTGACCACTCCCAAGCATGTAGATGGTCCTCATATGACCTAAAGAGTCTGAAACAAGTCTTGGTTTATTCCCTTTACAACCATACCATAGCAAACTAGAACTGGACGCCAATTTCCTATGCTTAAACCTGGTCTTTAGTTAGAACTCTTCACCAACGGACTTCCTGACCACTCCCAAGCATCCAGATGGTCCTCATATGACCTAAGGACTCTGAAACAACTCTTGGTTCGTTCCCTTTACAATCATCCTATAGCAAACTAGACCTGCACGCCAATTTCCTAGGCCTAAACCTAGCGTTTAGTTAGAACTCTTCACCAGTGGATTTCCTGACCACTTCCAAACATGTAGATGGTCCTCATATGACCTAAGAAATCTGAAACAACTCTTGGTTTGTTACTTTTACAACCATACTATATCAAACTAGACCTGCACATCAATTTCCTAGGCCTAAACCTAGCATTTAGTTAAAAATCTTCAGTAGTGGACTTCCTGACCACTCCAAAGCATGTAGATGGTCCTCATATGACCTAAGGACTCTGAAAAAACTCTTGGTTTGTTCCTTTTACAACCATACCATAGAAAACTAGACCTGCACGCCAATTTCCTACGCCTAAACCTGGCCTTTAGTTAGAACTCTTCACCAGTGGACTTCCTGACCACTCCCAAGCATGTAGATGGTCCTCATATGACCTAAGGACTCTGAAACAACTTTTGGTTTGTTCCTTTTACAACCATACCATAGCAAACTAGACTTGCACGCCAATTTCTTAGGCCAATTAACATTTAAAACCTCACAAATCTAACCTAGCAATTTGTCACTATCTAGGTGAACCCTGTGACCTAAGGTATCTTAGGCTTATAACTTTGCCAAAAGATCCTTGATCACACATTAGGATTCCAAACCAAAATTAGGATGATCTATACATATCCATCCTATTTATTACAAACACTAACAAAGCAACACAAATTTCTACTAGTGGAGGGTCCCCTGCACCATAATTGGCCTAGTCAAAAAGTCAGAGAACTCCATTTGATCTTTGAATAGGACTAATTCCTTGAGTTGATTCCAAGTTACTTGTTGAATCCTCAAGTTGAGTTAGCGTATTTAAGGTGATAGTGGAGAGCTCTGCATCAAGATGGTATGAAAGGAGAGAATGAAGTAAAGGATGGTCATTAAATGCTACAAACTTCTCGTTATACATACAGGGTAATGCATGAGCAATTTACAATCCACCCAATTTATAATGCTATATAAATTTGACATGTTACGATATTTTGTATCTCCATTTAGTCCAATGTGCCAATTGGGTTTGCCCTACCCTTGATTGTCTCAAGTATTACCTCGTGGTCTGACTCAAGAACCTTCCAAAGAGTTTTATTTTGTGGTCTTCCCCCATATCTGATTAAGTGGACATTTGATGCAACGACGAGGTTTGAATAATGAAGAATCTTTTTGTGTGTCTCCCAATTCTCAAACAACCACAACCTAGGGTTCTTCATAGCATACCGTCTAAGCCATGTACCAGTTACAACCACTACTCCTATAGGGTATTCCAATTCTTCACCATCGATAACTGAGTGATCCAGTTTCTTTTTTGCCTCTACACAATGACACAAATAATAATCTGTCCCTTCTTCATTGTCTTCAGGTGCAATAACAACAAAAACATGGCTTGTAATGATATAAACATAATGAGGACATTAGTTTACTAAATATTTATGATAAAGTACTAAATTTGAGATTATTTGTATGTGGAAAATACCGACCTGGTTGTACTAGATCAGATAAGCGATCAAAGTCAATGGATGATTCCATTTTTGTCAGTTGTAGTGATTCATGGGGATGATAGGAGGCAAGTGGACTCAAACTATGTGTATACCATTCGTCAACCCATTCCTTTGACTCACACCCATCCCAATCTTCATCTACACATGATGAACAAAAGCACGCCATATGTCGTGTGTGGATACTCCATGAACCTGCATTACAACTTCTAAAAGAGTGTAGCTCACTCGATCCTGTCAATGTACAACAATCCTCATATGGTGCAATGTTAGTTTCATCCATAAACCAAAAAATCTACGAACCATAGACTCACCTTCATTACCTGGACCCATTGTAGCATTACACCATTGGACAATACATCTCGCATCTGACAATGTTGCTTTCTCTGTGTACTTTAATTCTTCACGTGCTAAAGCTCTTTTAATACATGCACCTGCGCCATTGTGCTCTCCCTTTCCATGACCGACCTCTGTGAAATTCCACATATATTGAATTCCAGTAATCTTATGCATCTTGCACAACCAATAAAACATCCGTGAATTCTTGAATTGGGATGCACAATTATCTGACCAAATGATATGTCGATGATATTTTATGCCCCTATTTGCCAAATGACCATAAAATAGTTGAAAGCAACCATGTAGAAACTCTGTAGAATGTGAGCGATCATCGCTGATATAAAAATGATACTCCCTCAATATCTTCCTATTCTGCTCTGTACTGTCTGGTCCATGCATGAATGCTATATGAACAAATATAGCAACCTGTTGAGAGCTGTAATACTTTGCTTGCACCTCATTCTGTGGTTGTAGTGTGTAGTTCTCTGCAAAGTCCACAACTGAAACAATGGTTTCAAGTGGGAATGTGTCCTTGCACAACTTGAATTGCATTTCTAACCATCGTGCTCTATGTGTATGCCTTGCATACTCATAAATAACTTTTTTACAAAAAATGTCCATGAACTGATACACTGGAATTTTTTCAATTACTAAATCACATCTTTTAGCCTCTTTTCCATCTTTTAGATTGTATGTCACGGTCTTATATTTTCCAAATTCCACTATTTCATTACCGATTGCATGCGTACTCTCCATATGTTGACAAATTGGCAAACGTCGCAAACCTCCGCAATCTATGCATGTACCATTCAAGCATGAGAGCTTGTAAAATTGTTGACCATCCACTCTTTCACATAAAATGGTAGATATTAATTCCCTTGAAGATCTAGGTGGGACATTTATGTTACAATCTTGCAAAACATTGTTAGAGTGCAAAGCTACACATATATTCCTATAAACTTCAAAATGGTTAGAAAATTCAATATGTACCCCACAACAACAAGTTGTGTGTGTGTGATTTATCTTGACATAAAAAGGTTTACACATTTCAAAATATCCCTGACTAATTTTAATTTGAGGATACGAAAGCATAAATTTTGAAAAGAATTGTGTCTGCGTTGAATCCAAAAAATGTTTTGGATGTGGAACACGAATTCGACTACCAATCCTCCTTCTTACAACATCTCTTTGATTAGGAGAGACCTGTGTATTATTCTTCCAAAATTCTTCAATCAAGGATTTCAAAGCTTCAACAATTGCTTTATCTTTTTGCGGTAGTCTACCAAAAAATGCCCATAACTCATTGCTATTTGGATCTTCCACTCTTTTACGCCTTCTCAGGGATCTCATTAGAGACTTTCTACTTATTTTCAATGTTTTCCTTGTCTTTCTAATGAGTCGAGATTTCTTCATTTGATTGCTTACTATTGTTGATGTAAGTACACGACGTGTGACATTACTATCTTTCGTGCGTGATGTAGAACCCACACTCTCATATGCAGTCATTAGATTCTTTACAATAGATTTTTCACTAGACTCATCCATTGTTCTTAGCCCAAGAATCTTCATGATGGGCCTAAATTTAAGATTTCTCATCATTTCAACAAATAGTTGACATCTTCCTGTCATGTTTAAATTCTCAAAAAATGATCTCCAAATACGATTAGCATTTCTTTGACAAGTACGCTTGGGAATCTTGTCAGGCATTGCTTGCAAAATGTTAGTATCAATATCAATCAAATATTTTGGCTTTCTATAAATAATTCTAGGAGCATCAGAAACATTATGTGTGAATTGCGTACCATCTTGAGTGTCATCAACATGAGACGATGTGGTTGCTACACCTTCAGATGTAGATAATGGTGTGCCTTCAACATGATATAAGGGTGTGCCTTCAACATGACACATTGGTGTGACTCCACCTTCGGAAGTAGACGATGGTGTGCCTTCAACGTGATACATTAGTGTCCCTCCACCTTCGGAAGTAGACAATGGTGTGCCTTCAACATGATACATTGGTGTGCCTCCAACATTGGACGACGATGTCTCTTCAACTTGGGAACTCATAGATGATGTCCTCGCATTTTCATAATTCAATTGTCTCGTTGCACGCAAGTTTCTCATTCGTTGTCTTTTTGTTTCCAATTCCAATTCTCTTTTACATTGTATTGATGTTTCATGTTCCTCATCCAAAGACAAATCTTCTTGTATGGTTTCTAATTTTTTGTGTTCACGAAGTTGTCTCATTCTTTCCCTTTTCTTCTCTTTGTTTCTTTCATGCTCTTCCGATGTTAAATTCTTTGCTCGTTTCCTTGGCATGATGATGATTTCTACATATGAATTGATTACAATTTAAAAAATATAATATAAATGTAAAACAATAAGTCAAATTCTAATTTAAACCTCTTACAATATGACAAATTATAATATAAATTTATTATAATTATATCAAATTATGCATTGAACAAGTATATATCATACCAATTATAAACCAAAACACTCTTTATTCACATTTGACATGTAAAAAACTAAAAAACTTACCTCAATCAATAAATTTCGCTGATAATGATTGACCTTCGCAATTTGATGTTGATTTTTAAACAATAAAATAGTGCAAATTGACAAAATATGTTTTTTTGTCACTTAGCACCATGAAAAGAAGAAAACTTGTCGGCTAAGATGCAGAAATCAAACAAAAACAGCAAAAGTGGGCCTCAATCACGAGTTTCATGGCCAATTTAACCGTTGTTTTTAGTTTTGCATAGCGTGAGCGCGCTATGCAAAACTAAAAGTCTCTTGTCTTTACTTTTTCATAGCGCGCACGCGCTATGTAAAACTAAGACTAGAGTGATAGTCTTTAGTTTTTCATAGCGCGCATGCGCTATGTAAAACTAAAGACTAGAGTGATAGTCTTTACTTTTTCATAGCGCATACGCGCTATATAAAACAAGAAAAAGGGAGAGAGGGAGAAGGTGATAAAAAAGGGAGAGGGAGAGAAGGAGAGAGGGAGAAGTTGAGAGAGAGAGAGAGAAGGGGAAAGGGAGATAGACAAGGGGAAGGAGAATGAATGTAGTCCTTACAAGTAGTACTTATTTTTCCGCGGGCACTAGCAGTAGCACTGAGAGACCAATAAATATGTTTATGTTTGAGCCTTGGTTGGATATGGGAGATGGTTGGATAGTTTGGATGGACTCTAGATTGGAGAGGGATCGTGAGGGAGTGGATTGAGATAAGGTCATCTGACTAGGATCTATGTGTTAGGCCAACAAATCTAGGGGTGACTATAGCATATACAATATGGTGGGTTAGGATGATACCAAGAGATATGTGTAGGATAGGGATTCCTACCCTATGGATGTGTAAGAGGGAGGTGCACATACAAGGACACCAGGTTGATGCATACCAGTTGGCTCAGTGCTTGAGGAGAGCAGTGGTAGTGGCACTATGGAGGAAGAGAAAGGAAGCATCACCTATGAGGGGGTACAAAGACAGGTAGAAACACTTTACCAAAGGGTGTTCAAGAAAAGAGTAGCTAGGTAAGATAGAGGGGGAGATGGAGGAAGACCATGGGTATAGGTAACCTAGATATATGGAAGATATAGTGGGTAGGGATGTGTTACCATGATGGACATTGATCAGGGTGCACAAGCACAACCACAAGTACTAGGACAAGGACAAAGACAACATTGGTACCACAACCACCATCTAGTACATGGACCAATATGGAGGACTAGAGCATCCATGAAGGTACAAGGAGAGGGAACCTCATCCATAGGGGATCATGTGACAAAGATGTTAGGCCCAAAAGGAGGTAAATACAACTAAGAGTGGTGGGGTTAATCAATTGTTCACTCACAATTAAAACTTGAGAATGTCATAATATAACATATATGCAAATTAGATAACTATGCAGATAGACTAGATAAGAATGAAAATGCTCTGATAGTTTACCTCCCCAAGACATAATAAAGGATGGGGGTAAAAGGCTTAATTAGGAAAAGCAACTAGGTTAGGATGAATTATGGGTGAATAAAAATGCAA
This sequence comes from Chamaecyparis obtusa, assembly GCA_027943335.1. Taxonomy (NCBI): domain Eukaryota; kingdom Viridiplantae; phylum Streptophyta; class Pinopsida; order Cupressales; family Cupressaceae; genus Chamaecyparis; species Chamaecyparis obtusa. Next base: position 1,697,325 of record BSBK01002608.1, on the reverse strand, counting down.
GCGAAATGGTGATGAAAAATGATCATGGATCTTGAGTACCCTTGCAAATGGCTTGTCATGTAGCGAGCACTTATTTTGATTTAGCAACATCAGTGAATAGCCAAGGTATGAAGAGCCAAGGTTGTGGCATAAATAGTGCATAGGACATGACACGACAAATAGAAACTGTTAGACTGGCATCACACAAGATCCATAAAGGACTTTGGTGCAAATGATGTTGGAAGAACACAAGCAAGAGATATGACCTAGTGCACCATGTGACTATTGGAATCACATGTGGAAGTGCAAGGAACAAATTTAGACCACACACAAAAGAAAATAAAACCATAAACAAGTCCCAAGTTTCAGCATTCATGACACACCATGATATAAAGGATCATGGTAACCTTGAGGAGACTAAACAAGAGAACTCCAAGAAAGATATAAAAAAATCCAAAAGAACTAATGTCAACATGAATGTAACAAATATCTTTTGCCAAAATTAGATGATTGAAGAAAAAGATTAGATTTGACATGTTTGACATAAGGATGGATGCATCCTACGTAGACTGATGGTGGGATGATGAGTGACTGCCTGAGGATAAAATACACTCATATATGTTATGATACCTAATGGCAACAGACAACCAAGAAAGACCAAATGTACCCAATTTATATCTAAATGTACCCAAATGTATATCTAACCCAACGTTTAAGAGCTATGTATGTTATGATACCTAATGGCAACAGACAACCAAGACAGACCAAACCAATTCTAGAGGCCCTGCAATGCTCAAAAGAGTAGGGCAATGACATATCTACAACATTGGAAAATCATGTTAAGCATGATAATATCCATAGAGATTTGTGTCAGTTTTAGACAAAAAAATTAGTTTGAATAGATTATATATTTCACATGCTTATAGAAGCGTGCAATATGCAATATTTTCTTACTTGCAGTTGTAATTTTAGAAATCCTTGACAATCTAGAGAGAGAGAGAGAGAGAGAGAGAGAGAGAGAGAATTGATAGCAAGTGGGATAATGCAGATGCTTTAATAAACCACTATCTTCTTTACTCAAGCAACACCTGGTTCATCTGCTCGACTGGGGCATGTTTGGGATCAAACAGTCTCCATTTAAACTCAAGTCTCTAGAAGCAATTATATTTGTTAGTAGAGGAGATACACCTATTGGATCTGCAATAACTTTATGCTCACTGGAATTTCCATTTCTCTTCAATTGGGATACTCTTTCAAAAATTGCATCTACCCTTTTACCAATTTCAAAAATTGAATGGGTCTATTTGAGGACCTCCAAGGAGTTGGTTGCCTAAATGAGAACCTTGAGATGAATCGGGAACTTCTCTATGAAAGAGATCAGTACCTTGATAATCTCTCCACTTGTCAACTGAATTAAAACCTTGGACCATAGATGGCTGCCCTTTGTTGTAAAATGAGTCCAGTGAGACTACCTTTCCAAAGGTGCCAATGAACTTACATAATTTGATGGATATTGCCCAACATGAGTAACCGGGTTTCCCAAGTCCCGTAAATGTAAGGCCATTGATGAATAGGCATTTCTAATATAAATATTTGTGGTGCTAGATTGAAGTGCATGAACAAATTCTTTGCCTACTAATGAACCAATTTTCAAGGCTTCATTTCACATTGCTCTATGGATAATTCCACAACACTTGTTACTTCTCTATCTAAAATTTTTGTGTCAGTACATGTCCACTGAAGAGCTTCTATCACTACTTGAGCTACTAGCAAATGGTGAGTACTCATGATGATCATCTCACATAGGCTCACACGCATATCTTACTTTTTTCCTTTGCCGCTTTCCCCTTCCTAGCTCTTCCTCCTTATCTGTAACTTCTATCATGGGTCCAAGAAGCTCTTCCCACTCTTTCCAAAATTGCATCTACCCTTTTACCAATTTGGGATATTGAATGGGTCTATTTGAGGACCTTCGAGGAGTTGCTCACCTAAATGAGAACCTTGAGATGAATTGGGAACTTCTCTATGAAAGAGATCAGTACCTTGAGAAGCTCTCTGTTTGTCAGTTGAATTATAACCTTGGACCATAGATGACTACCCTTTGTTATAAAATGAGGAGTGAGACTACCTTTCCAAAGGTGCCAATGAACTTACATAATTTGAGGGATATTGCCCAACATGAGTAACTAGGTTTCCCAAGTCCCGTAAATGTAAGACCATTGATGAATAGGCATTTATAATAGAAATATTTGTGGTGCTAGAATGAAGTGCATGGCCAAATTATTTTGTTGCTAATGAACCAATTTGAGGCTTCATTTCACATTGCTCTATGATAATTCCACAGCACTTGTTACTTCTCTATCTAAAATTTTTGTGTTCTAGTGTACATGTGCACTGAAGAGCTTCTGTCACTACTTGAGCTACTAGCAAATGGTGAGTACTCATGTCATCATCATCATCTAACATAGGCTCACATGCATATCTTACTTCTTTCTTTTGCCGCTTTCCCCTTCCTAGCTCTTCTTCCTTATCTATAACTTCTATCATGACATGGGTCCAAGAAGCTCTTCCCACTCTTTTCCATTAATTGTGGGCTTTTACTCTTCATCCTAAGTAATTGGCATACCTTTGATGGCACCAAAAATCACCATTAGATTCTAAAATGTCCCTTTCTCTCACATTAATCTCTCTATTAAGAAGATTTTCTATATCTTCTTCAGTATATTGAATAGATGTAACTGCAATCCCATGTTCATCAAGAATATTCCTTGCACCATTGAGTGATATATCATGCAATTCCTTAATAGTTTCATTCTTAAGAAAATTCATAACTAGATTTTCCATAGCCAATTTTCTTCTTCATCATTGCAATATTTTCTCCTCAACTGCACATTTTGTAATCAGTTGATATACGATCACATTTTTCTCTTAGCCAATTCCATGGGCTCGCAATTAAACCTGTAAATGCATAAAAGGGTTGAAATTTGGATCCGATTTGATGCACCTTCGCTATTTGATCTATCCCTTCCCTTTCATTTCACTTGCTTTGCTTATTTTTCACATCATAGGCCAAGATTTGACAATGGATATGACCTTGGTGCTATCGACGTTAATGGTAAATTTTACCTTTTAGCTATTATTTTTTGTCATTTTTATTGTATGATGCTTTTGTATATGAATTGTGGATATTCTTTAGGAAACATTTCATCCTTCTTGTAGGATGCCATTGTATACAAATTTTAGAGAATCTCTATTTTGGAAAGAGAGAGAGGAAGAGAGAGTGCTCTCTATCTCTCTCTTTTCCTCTCAATTCAATATAGCGCGTGCGCGCTATAGCGCGAGCGCGCTATTGAAAACTATGACTTTCATAGCATGCACGCGCTATGAAAGCCATAGTTTTCAATAGCGCGCTCGCGCTATAGCGCGTGCGCCCTATAGGGTGCATGCGCTTTTCAAGGCATTGGAATTTACCAATCCTAAGGCTTGGATTTGCCTTGGAAATCCAACCCAAAGGCTTGGACGATTCAAACAGGCCTGAGACGTGTTTTCCAGCAAACATACAAAAAAATAACATGTTTTTTTGTGTGCTCCTCGTCAGGTTTACTCGTAGTTCAAGAACGTAAAAATCAGACAACATGATATTGTAGATCTCTCTGTTAGCTATCTAAGCATATAATTTATTTTGAATTCTGATTATGTTAAGTTTTTCAACTCTAATTTCTTTTGTGTGTATGTCTATTTTTTGTAAAAAACCAACGTTTAGTATTTTGGGCATAGATTTTGGCTCGTTTATCAAATTTTGCAACAAGTTACATTTTTAGAAACTAGACTCCACTCTACACACTTTAAAAAAAAAAATTTTGATTTTTGATTAGTTTTAAATGATTTCTAGGGGGAGCACACAGAAATTTCATGTTTTTAGGATGTGTGCACTTCATAAATTCATAAAAAATTATACATTCATAAAAAAATTACCAAAAAATTCTAGGATAAACTACGTGGTGTTAGCTAACTTCTCACTGGAGCGATTAAAAAAATTAAAAAAAAAAGTTAACATTTTAGGGGGAGCACACCAGACGCTATGTTATGTTTTTTCACAAAAAATAGGACCACTTTTTGTGCTCCCCCTTTTTGAGGGCCTTAATCTGCACTATTTTCAAAATAAGTTAGTAGTTTAGGAACTAGATTTAGAGTATTACAACTCTTGTTTTTGTCGCATCTTAAAATTTTGAGTCTAACTATCTTCAATTTGTTGTTGAAGTTCAGAGTTTGCTGATTTCAGGAAAAAAGTGGCATCTTATACCCCCTTTTTGGTCCCCCATCTTTGTGCACTTACCCCTAAGGGCGGTCGCATGATCTCATGGGCCATTTCTAGCCCATGCGATCACGTGTCAGGCTACCATGTGGCACTCCGATGAGGTGAAAATAAGTTGCTATTCAATGTGCCCAGTCAGAGATGCGACCCAATAGTATTGTGACACGTGGCACCTAGTTGGAGAAATAAAATATTTCTATTATATTTTATTTTGTTCTTTTTTGTGAAAATCCAAGTAAAAATAAAAGTTAAAAAACATATTTTCATATAGTTTGAACTATATTGAAAATTCAAATATTGAAATGATAGACCTGGGAGACCATTTTAATGGCTGGGGGCTTTATTTTTCGCCCAACTATGGACTATTATATACCACCGGAAAGGTCTCGACGTGAGGATTCTGATTTTAGAATTAGATTTTGCACAGGTGGCCATCTGTTCGCATTATGTTCAGTTTAAGTTTTAGGGGGGCCAGGAAGATATTTTTGTGAAATCTAATTCTTTTCATCCGGTGACTCACATTTCATTTGAAAGAGATGACAGGTGCTTTCCAAAGTTGAGAGCAGGTCCCATTTTCAGTTTAAAGGTGGATGACTCATCCAATGAGCAGATGAGAGGGAGACAAGTGTCGATTTGTGATGATCTTGAGATTTCTCCTCTCCTTATTCTGAATTGAATTCTTTGTAGAGGGTTCTGAATTTTGGTTCTCCCAAGGAGAAATCCAATGCAAGTTCCATTAATGCAAGCTTGGTTCTGAAATTGATGTTTTAGTCTAGATGTAGTGTCAATTTGAGTGTACTGAAATAGATTTTATTAATGAAATATAGCTGGAATCTCATTGCAAGTATTTTGATGTCTTTGTGTGTTTTGGAAGTTCTTATGAATTGGATTTGTAAGGCAATGTCCAATTTGTCGTTTACAAGGTAGACTGTGATTTTGTCCATAAGTTTCCTTTAAGGAAGGAGTAAATTTGGCTGGATAATCTCTGAGAATTTAAATAATGTATAGATTTGATAATCATGTGTTTGCAGAGAAAATGGTAGTCTGTAAGGCAGGGTATTGATTTTAGGTATTTTTGAATTGATGAAGTTTTGTGGATGTTTTCTCAATTAGACTCCGCACCCTAGAATAAGGCATTGGTTTTACACCAGACTTGCATCCAAATCTTAAAAATCTATTCAACTTTACTTTCCTGTTGTTATGAATATTCATGTTTGATTGTATTCAAGAAATAAAATTCATTTGCTGATTCCTTGAAGAGTGAATCACTAGGTTAGCCTGCTTGAGCCTCCGGGTTCGAAGAGAAGAAGGAGTTTATCCTTACTATCACATTGGCCATTTTCCTAGTTCTTAGCAGATCATACAGGTGGGATCCTGTATAAGACTGGTTGAGTTGAACTCCCATGTTTTATAAGTCTCAGCACTATCCACAATTTTCATATCTGCATCAGGGGTTCTAGCTAGTGAGTTATATGTATGCAGATTTCAGTTTGTTTTAGGTGCACCCGCCTAAGTGTGTGGAACTCGAAGCAGAAGGAGGATCAGATCCTCATTAATTAGTCTTTTCATGCCCGTCAATTCGCATGAACAAGCAGATTTATGTTACTAGACGAAGATCCCCAGGTTTGGTTTTCATATGTCTCTTTTAGAGTTGAGGGATACATGAAAAAGCACTAACACAACTAATTCTGGGAAACAGTCTAAAACTATACAAGGAAAGAAATTAGTTGCTAAATCAGCGTGAGCTAACAGTCCCCCTCAAGTTGGAGTATGAACATCATGAATACCCAACTTGCAAAGAAGATAGAGAAATTTTGAGCGTCCCAATGGCTTGGTGAAAATATCTACAAGTTGATGCATAGTAGATACATAAGCAGTCTAAATTAATCCTGACTATATTTTCTCATGAATGAGATGGCAATCTAGTTCGATATGTTTTGTTCTTTCATGAAAAATAGGATTGGCTGCAATATGTAACGCTGAATTGTTGTCACAATATAGAATTGTTGGTTGAGAATGAGAAATCTGCAAATCATGAAGGAGGTAACGAATCCAGGTAAGTTCATAGCTGGTGGTGGCCATGGCACGGTACTTTGCTTCAGCTGAGGAGCGAGATACAGTATTGTGTTTCTTAGTTTTCCAAGAGAGTAAAGAATTGCCAAGTAAGGTGCATAAACTTGTTGTGGAGCATCATGTCATCGGACAACTTGCCCAATCTGAATCACAATAAGCCATGAGAGAAAGAGAGCTTGTGGCTAAATATAAAAGGCCCTAACTATGGGAACCCTTGAGATATCGAAGCACTCACATAGCTGCATCTAGATGGGGTTTGCAAGGTGCATGCATAAATTGGCTCAAGGTATGAACAACAAATATAATATCCAGCCGATTTATTGTGAGATAAATAAGGTGCCCTACCAAGCGGCGATAAGAGGAAGGATTATGGAGAAGTTGGCCTTCCTCATTAGATAGTTTTAGTTGTTGCTCCATAGGAAAATTTGTAGGTCAAGCCCCAAGAAGACATGCATCAGATAAAATATCCAGCGTGTACTTCCTTTGTGAAATGCAAATGTCCTGTTTAGAATGAGCCACTTCTATTCCGAGGAAGTACTTGAGTTGGCCAAGGTCTTTGATATGAAACCGATCTTGAAGAAAGCATTTGAAGTGGGTGATAGCTGAAGAATCATTGCCAGCAATGATGATATCTGTAATACCCCAAAAATGGGCTATAAGTTCATTAATCTCTTACATCTTCAATTCAAACGAAATCGACATCAAAGTCCTAAGCTAAGGCACATCTAAACATCATCGAATCATAATTGATTATCTTAAATTCTGCATCGGGGAATATTCCTAGTAATATTCCTAATCATCATAATTATCTTTAATTTTATAATTATTGGGCAATAAATCACATTTATCCTAAAGTTTGATTAATTGAATATTTTTATATTTAATTAATTAGATTTAATATTTGCCACTTAATTGTGTAATTAAATTTAATTTTATCTATTATTAATTGTATTATTTAATTTTGACAATAAATCTAATATCATATGAATAATTGATTAAATTCTTATTTAATTAATTAAAGCAAGTTGTCATTATTTAATAATATAGTTTTTAATAAAAGTTTGATTAAATAATTGATTAACCCATAAATTAATTGTTTTATTTTTAAAAGCAGTTAAGTTAGAAATAAATCACTTTATTATTAAATTAATTCATAAATAAAACATGCACAATCATAAAAGCAGACAACTATCAATTATCAATTAAAGCTAAACTCTATTTTGAGTTAAAACTTAGCTTTTGCATGTTTTTGTGAGTTAATTATCCTTTATTTAAAAATAACTCAAAAATCAACTTGAGTTATTTGAGTGATTTATGGCTTTTTTTTTCCATGCACCTCCAAAGCCCTGGATTTTTATAAAATCAAGGCTTCAGCTCATCTCAAATCATCTCATAATTCTGCAAGCTTACTTTGCCAAAGTCATCTACGAATTGCACAACTATTTTGAAGAATTGAAATTTGGAGAATCAAAGCTTATTGCGAATCAAGGCTATTGTGAGATCAATTTGTTTTTTTTTTAGATTCATTTAGATTCTTTTTTATATCATTGTTAGATCAATTCATAGCATATCAATTTTCCATATTAGCATAGATTCCATATCAAGTTTTCATATCATTGCATAGAAAATCCAAAAAATATAGATTAATTGCATTCATATTTTACATCATTTTTGCATCCAAATCCTTCATTTAGGTGTCGTCTAGGTCACTGATCTCGATTACAATTTGAGAACATTAATCTCGCACCTACTAGAAGGCAGTAAATCGCTTGGTTAGAGTAGATTTTAATTTTGCATGATTTTGATTATAGCTAACCTCTAATATTTTACTGAAGTGTTGTGTCTACAGATTAGATACAAAATTTACACAAACATTTTTGGTGCCCACCGTGGGGCAACCCACCTTTGCATGCTGATTTTGATTTTTTTTGGGAGCTAAAACCCCAAAGTTTCAAAAATTTAATTTTATCTCCCAAACGGCTTGGAGTTTTGGTCTGAAATTTTTTTGCAGGTTGGTGACATATCAAGAAAGCTACAGTAAACAATTTAGAATTTTCTGAAATGTTTTGAATTTTTTATAATTTTTTCTTAAAATTTAGGAAAAAATTAATATCTGATGCAAATCAGCATATTTTTCAGAAATTTTTATATTTTCAAAAATCTCTTTAAAGTATACAGGGGGTCCATTCTTTGTGTTTTAAATTTGGACATGATATAATAGCTCAAATAGTCAATTTACAAAAACTGGTCTGTTTTGATAAAACGGGTCTCTAGGGCACAAATGAAGAAATTTTTCTAAAATTTTTGCATTTTTGGAAAGCTCTCTATCTTTTAGTAGGGGTCTCTATTCTTAATTTCTATTTTTGTGGCCAAAATCATATCAAAAAAATTAGATCTTGTTGACTAGGTCAAATGCAGTGCAAAAAAATAAAAATTTTGTGATGGGTATGCACTTATTTTTCATATGATTCAATGCATGATATGAGTTGTCATTTGGATTAATTTTTGGTTATTATTTCTCTTAACAATTGATTTTTAGATCTAATCCTAAGGTTTTCATAAGTTGAATATACCTTGCATATCTTGTTTGCTTGTTGGCTTGTTGGAGAGTTCGTAGCTTGCTTGCATGGTAAAGCTCAACAAAAATTGCTAAAAATCAGGTAAAATCTACTAAGCACATTGCAAGGATCCCAGGTATTCTCCTTCATCTAATGACATTTTGATTTGGGACTTAAAATAAATCTCTCATGTGTCTAGCTTGGGTGATTCTTTTCATGCTTTTGTTTTACACACTTGCATAATTGATACTAGGTTGTGACCCCTTAAGGATTCATTAAGTAGTCTTACATACTTGTGATTGATCTTGATTGCTATCTTGGGTTATTGGACTCGCTAATCCACTGGCCCCTCATTTCCACCCCGTGGTTGCAATCTCAGTGCCATAAAGGGGAGGGGTCAACATGACAGAAGCGTTAAGTGTTCCACTTGGCAACCCTTTTGTGCTTTTAGGAACTCACTTGTTTTCTAAGTTGGGGACTCGTTTTCAGCTTGTGTGAGGTGTTAAGTGTTCCACCTTGTGGACTCATCTCATATTCGCTTTAAGCATTAGGTGTTCCTCTTTCTACTTTTTGGGTACTTTTGGTAGATTTGCTTTCGGGAATATATCTGTGCTCACATAGTAATTAGGCCCTATGAACACTATTCGTGATTTTTGAGGGATTGGATTCCTAGTGAAATCTTTCTTGACGACAGAATCCTTGTAGGTAGGGAGGATACTTAGTGTGTTTCACATTCAACTTGGTTAGTGTGTCTTCTCTTATTGATCGATACATTCTCTCCCAGGAGAGGTTGATAGATCACGTGGGGTTGACATCACGAGCTTTGGTGAATCAAAATTGGTTAGTGCACCTTCTCTTATTGATTGATACATTCTCTCCTCGGAGAGGTTGATAGATCACATGGAGTTGGCATTAGAGACCTTGGTGAAGCAAAACTTTGTCTTAGCGTGTCAGATTAATTTGCTTGCTTTGTTTGGGTTAAAAGTGAAAAGGTGTCAAAAACCTTGGATCTGGAACCAAGTCCCCTTGTGGTATACTATTGTGAGTCATTTTTAGAGAGGGTTAACCGTAGCGGACAATCCCTTCATAGGGAAAACTTCATTGACGGAACCTCAAGTGGTCATAGCCATTTTCACCATGGTAGTGACAACCGCTATATAAATGTCCTTGTGGAAGAAATCTCCACGGGTATGGTTCATTGTTGGGTTGTCAGATCTCCCTAGCAGCTCCTGAAGATTAAGTTATCAGATTGTGTCAAAACCTTGGTGCGTCGGGATTGGAGTTCACCCCTTTGGATCATGAAAGTTGCAGAGTCAAACCATTACTAAAAACCTTAGCGAGGCCAAATTTTTATTTTATAGGGTATATGTGCGTTATTGCAAAACATTTTTGGAACATACACAATTAGCACTCCTGAGGATTAGAACGAATAAGTCACTTGATTGTTCATGCACAAGGTTTCTTTTGCCCTTGTTCATTATTTTCAAACATGCTTGAAATCACTTGCTTACTGTTTTGCGTGCTTGTTTATGTATCTGATTATTGAAAATGAACAAATTTGTTACAATCTTCAAATCTAGACATTGAAATTTGCAAACAATTCAAATCTGAAAACTCAAAATTTGCAAAATCTGAAGTCAAATTCTTTTCTGGAGTCAAAAGTCATCTTAGGAGGTCAGAAAGTCGTACGAGTTTCCATCAAGTGTCATTTCATTGCAACCCATTTGTCGTATGATAGCAAACCCAGTGTCGTACAAGTTTTCATGCCAGCAAATCTTCAAAGTCAAAATCTTGCAACTGTCGTATGATATTGTCAACTGTCATTTCATTGCTACCCAACTATCGTATGATTGAGTACCCAGTGTCGTACGAGTTTTCATGCCAGCAAATCTTCAAAGTCAAAATCTTGTAATTGTCGTATGATATTTTCAACTATCGTTTCCATGCTACCCAACTGTCGTATGATTGAGTACCCAGTGTCGTACGAGTTTTCATGTCAGCATATTTCAAGAAATCAAATCCTGCTTACAACTGTCGTATGAGATTTTCAACTGTCATTTCATTGCATACCCACTGTTGTACGAGCTTTGCAACTGTCGTACAAGTTGTGCAACTGTCATTTCATAGCCTACCCACTGTCGTACAAGTGTTTTTAGAGTGTCATTTGGGAAATTTTTGAAAGTTGTCAGAAAATTGTCAGGATTGCCAAATATTTAGCTCTTTCAGCCTAGTTTTAGAATTTGTCGAACGGATCATTGTGTTAGGAATAGAGCAGTAGCTATTAAGAGTCCAATCATTTTCTTAAAGTTTCCTTTTGAATCTAATTCAGCTTTTTGTCTAATCGATTTGAGTCTTTATCATCTCGTGTCAAAACCTTGTCATAACTATCAATCTTCAATCAATCAATCATCAAAATGACTAAGTGTTGTGATATCTTGTCCGCTATCTTTTGGGAACCTACCCATACATCCAGGGCATAGTATCCTTCATCCACATCTAATCAAATCTTCAAATCAATCAAACCTTGACAAGGTTGCGTCATCTGATCATCTTGATTCAATTCATTCTTTAGTTATTTGAATCTTATTCTTTTGTTTCACTCAAAGTTGATGGTGGAGACTAGAGCTTCCTCTCACAAGAAATCTATTACCACTATCCAAAATTTGACTTTTGAGCAACTCATCAATTCTAGTCTTTATGAGGATGACGGTCTTGGAAACTATCAATTGAAATCTAGTTACGTACCCCCTCCATCGACTCACAGAGGTACTCAACATACCCCTCATCAATCTAATCCAGGGAGTCCAAAAACTCCTACCATGTATCAAGTAGGGACAAATTTTGGCTCTCAAAGAGCTCAATCTCAACATGGTGTAGATCAGGAACCCACACCTGAAGAAATTGCTCGCTACCAAAATGACGATGAATTTAACAAGATGATGAGACATTTCTTGAAAGAAAATAGAGAAGCATACTTTTTACAACTAGCTCATCAAGGAGCTAAACTTCCTCCCAACTTTAATGTTGAAGACATCATTACACATGAGGAAGAGAATCCACTCACAGCTATGATGAAACAAATGCATGCTATACAATTTGAACTTAACAATCTCAAGAAAGAGAAGGAACCCAAAGAGTTCTCCATGGAGGCTCTATGTCCTTTTCCATTTAACAAAGACTTGTACATGCCGCCGTTTCCAAAAAGAGTGGAGATGCCGAAGTATGATAAGTATGATAGACACTCTAATCCCCAAGATCATGTTAGAGAGTTCTGTATGCAATCCATGGAATTCATGCATGAACCGACCTATCTGATGCATCTTTTTCCTAGATCTCTAGGTGGAGCATCCATTCAGTGGTTTTCAAGATTGCCTCCTACGATCAAAACGTTTGAGGAATTGATTAAATTGTTTTATCAACAATATTCCTACAATATTTAGCATTTGGTCAACATGATTGATATTTGTAATCTCAAGCAATATCCAGGAGAATCATTCCTAACTTTCCTCAAGAGGTGGTGAAAGAAGTTCTCTCTATATGCTAGACCAATTCCCGAAATGGACAAACTTGAAATCTTTATCAATAACCTTGTTCCAGAGCTCAATTATCCTCTGCAAATGCAAGATCATACATCTTTTGACAAGATGGTGGATAATGCTATCAAAATAAAAAAAGTACTTGTAAAAAAAGGGGAAATCACACTCCAAAAAGACAAGTACGAATCTGGATCTAGTTCCAAAGACAAGAACCAAAATTGGAACAAGAACAAAGGCATCATCACAGATGGCATTGTAGACACTGTCCGTGCCCCATCAAAGGCACTAGCCTACAATCTCACTCTTGGCACTCAAGCCATTAAAGCTTCCGAGCAAAAGTCTTCTCAACCATCTCAAAAGAAGCCGGAATTAAAAAAATGGGATAAACATTGAAAATTTACTCCTCTAGGAGAGTCTTTAGAATCAGCTATGAAAACTCTACTGGCTGATAACATCATCTCTTTACCACCAATCCGACCAAATGCTCAGGACCCCAAACCGATATGGTGGAAGGATAATGAATTCTGTGATTTCCATTGGAGTAAAGGTCACAAAACTAGTAGTTGCTACCACTTGAAGCATACCATTCAAGATTTGATTGATAGTGGAGACATCACAATTGACAATCTCACGAGCAATAATGATCATACAGCATTCACAGAACCATTTCTGAAACATGGTCAAAAGGTTTCAACTTCTCAGCCTAATATGGGGGCAAAAGTCAACTATGCCTACCCTGGAAATAACACTGTCATCAATATGGTTGAGCCATGTCTCTCTGAAAGTTGCAATGTCATCACAATCATACGAAGAGACAGAGATCATTCCTCAGCTAACATAGTTACTCGATCACAAGCTCAAACGCATCTGAAAGGACAAATCCTGGATTCATCAAATGTCCCTAAAGTGCCCTTCAATCTTTCATCTGCTTCTAAACAGAAGGCTGCTTCCAAATCTTCCAATCCAAAGGATACAAGGCCTATGTCTTATAGCATTGTTCAAGAACTCCAGCACACTAATGTGAAAATCTCCATGTTTGAGTTGCTTCGAATATCTCCAGCTCATAGAGCCATTCTTGATAAAGCTTTGCTCGGTTCCAATGTTCCTGATGACCTTGATTTAGACATGTTCCAGACTATGGTTGGACATCTTACATCTCCACAATATATCTCCTTTTTAGATGAAGATGACAACTCCTTGAGTCACCCACATAATCAGCCTTTGCATATAGAAGTCTTGATCCAGAACCATAGAGTCAAACATGTGTTGATAGATGGGGGCGCTGGCCTAAACATTTGTTCTTACAGCTTGATCACACAATTGGGATTTTCAGAATTGGCTACTGATCCTAGAAAGAAAATAACTATCAAGGCCTATGATGAACAAGAAAGATCTTCTAAAGGCACCATTTTCTTACCTATCAGAGTGTGTCTAGTTATCAAAGATACCATCTGTCAAGTGCTTGATCTACCTTTGGCCTACAATGTCCTTCTAGGGAGACCATGGATACATGAAATGCAAGCTATTCCTTCTACATATCATCAATGTTTGAAGTTTCCTTATGAAGGAGTAGAGGTTACTATCCCCGTAGATCTGAATACAACTTGCAACACCTTGAAGGAAAGTGTAGATAAGCTTGTATCTAATAACCGAGAATCTTCTATTGAACCAACTAAAGAAGCATCCACATCTAAAATGGAAGATCTTGCAAAAGAGGTTAATATCAAAGAAAATAGTATGGGAGAATATACTATCGAGCCAGTCTTATCTTTGACATCTCTCCCTATCTCACCTAAGTCTTATGGGAAATCTTTGAAACAATCCAAACCAAACTCTAAAACACCTCTTGAAGCATATAAAAATAATTTTGTAGTAGAACAAGTATCCAAGAAAGAATTTGAAGAGGATGAGGCTGTGCTATCATGGCTGTACAAAGATGAACCTAAATCTCAAGTTGTGCAAACTAGTGACTCTGCAGTCTCCAAACTCCCTTCCAAGTCATATGGTCCAGGAGATAAATTAATAGCTAAGATGGGATATTCAGGTAAAGGACCTCTAGGAATTAGAGGAAAAGGTCTTGAGGTACCTCTCCCACATATTGGTAGAGAAAATAAAAACAAAGTTGGCTTAGGCTTTAAGAAGAAACCCTATCATCTCAAAGGTAATTGCTCTCATGTCATAGAGTAGATCGCACCAGGGGAACCTCTTCTTAAGAAAGAAGAAACATAACCATCCGATAGTGATTCAGATAGTTCAGAACTCATCCCCTATGAAAAATTGCCTAAAGAGATCAAAGACCTTCTTGATGATAAAGATGATTCTATCAAAAGCATTAATGTAGTAGAAACACAAGAACCTACTATCAATCAAGAGATAGTTGCAACACAAGAACCAGCTAATCTTGAAAACAATCAAGAAGAGGGAAGTGGTAGTGATTCTGAGATAGATTCTCATGAGTATGAATACAAATCAGAATCTGAGGGTAACCCTTCTTGGGGTATTCACCCTGACTTTACTCATGTTCTAAGATTTCCTAGAGATCCTGAATCAGAAGATGAATCAAATGAATATGAATTGGGAGCCATTCCAGAACTAGATGAGCTTATCATAGAGAAACATGTTGATGTTATTCACCAATATGCACCTCAAACCAACGTAAGTCTAGAGCAAAATGATGAACCTATCGAGTCTGATCCACCTATGGCTGAATTGGACTCCCACGATGACATTGAGCCTATTCACGAATTGAATGTCTTAAGTTGTAGTATCACCTTTGACCTCGAGTGTCAAGTTAGGACCAATGATGACAGATCAATATCCGTAAACACCATATCCCAAGCCTTTCCCGCTTTGACTATCCAATGCCCTAATCTTATCGACCAAACTTCCACAAACCCAAACCATGGTATTTATATCTTCCCAAATGACTATGCCCTTGCCTGCTACCTCAATGGATTTGAGCCTATGAGTACTTCCATCAGTGAACCAAGTGTCAGCATGACCAAGTCGGACATCAAATATCTTAGTTAGAAAAACAAGAGTAAAAAGAAAAAGAAAAAGAGTTCTGAGGGTGAAAACCACTTTGTGGCAATCTCAGAACTGACAAAAGTAAAAATAAAAGACATATCCAAAGGTGAAAACCTCTCTGAGGCACCTAAGGATGAGATATTTGATGTCCTTCCAAGTCATTTACAAGACAGATCTCCAGTTCTAATTGAGCCCACCCAATCCATCAATTTGGGTACAATAGAGGAACCACAATTAGTACATGTAGCACAATCCTTATCAGAAGAAGAGAAACAGAAATTTACTACATTCTTGACAGAAAAAAAGATCAACTTTGCATGGAAGTATTCAAATATGCTAGGGTTGGATCCAAATCTTATCATGCACCATCTATCCATTACTCCTGGAGTAAAACCGATCAAACAAAAATTGAGAAAGATGCATCCTCATGTTGCACTTTTAGTCAAAGCTGAATTAGAGAAACTCCTAAAAGCTGGATTCATCTGCGTCATAGACTATGCTAAGTGGATATCCAACATTGTACATATTTCTAAACCAAATGGCTCAATCAGAGTGTGCACAGACTTTAGAGATGTGAATAAAGCGTGCCCTAAGGATGATTTTCCACTACCTAACATTGACATGATAGTGGACATGACTACGGGTTTTGAGATGTATTCCTTAATGGATGGTTTCTCTGGATATAACCAAATAAAAATTGCTCCAGAGGACCAAGAGAAAACTGCTTTCACATGTGCGTGGGGAACCTTCTATTGGAATGTTATGCCATTCAGACTCAAAAATGCTGGAGCTACGTATCAAAGAGCAATGACATCTATTTTTCATGATATGATGCATAGAATAATGGAGGATTATGTTGATGACACATTAGCAAAATCTATGATCAGAACTGAACATCTAAAGGACTTGAGCATGATCCTAGATAGAATGGAACAGTTTAGTCTCTGACTAAATCCTAAGAAGTGTGCTTTTGGTGTCACTTTTGGAAAGCTCTTAGGATACATAGTTTCAAAGAAAGGCATTGAAGTTGATCCGGCTAAATTCAAGGCTATAATAGAGATGCAACCTCCCACAAATATCAGTCAAATGAGGACGTTGCAAGGTAGAGTTCAATCTATTAGAAGATTCAGATCACAGTTAGCAGACATATCATAGCCTTTTACAAAAACATTATATAAAGGTGTGACCTTTGCATGGAATGAAGAATGTGAGAACAACTTTAACCATATCTAGAAGTATCTATCAAATCCGCCTATCTTGATGCCTCCTATTCATGGGAAGCCATTGATCTTGTATGTCTCTGCAATAGCCACATCACTAGGGGCATTGCTAGCGCAACATGATGAAGACAAAAAGGAAAGAGCCATTTATTATATAAGCAGAACATTGGTGGCATATGAAAAGAACTATTCTATGATTGAGAAAGCTTGTCTCGCTATGATCTTTGCATCACAGAAACTGAGACACTATATGTTAGCTCATACCATGCATCTAGTAGCAAAAATTGATCCACTAAAATACTTACTAAGCAAGGCTGCCCTCATAGGTAGACTGGCTAAATGGGTCATGCTTCTAAGCGAATTTGACATTGAATATGTTGAAAGAAAAGCTATAAAAGGTCAAGTTATTGCTGATCAACTAGCAGATGCACCCATGTTTGATGACACACCAATGCAAATGGAATTTCCAGACTCATCTATTATGCACCTATCTTCTAGAGAATGGCAATTGTTCTTTGACGGCTCCTATACACAGAATGGATCTGGAGCAGGCATATTGTTCCTAACTCCCCAAGGATACTCAATCCCCAAAGCATTCTGATTAAAGTTTCCTTGCACGAACAATATTGTGGAATATGAAGCCCTTTTGAATGGTATGAAAATAGCAATTGAATGGAGAGTAACAGAGCTACACATTCATGGAGACTCTCAAATTGTTATTCATCAAGTCAATGATGTGTACCAAACTAAAGATGAAAAGCTCATTCCTTACAAGAGAATGGTCGATGATCTTAAGAAATATTTCATATCTATCACATTTGAACAAATTCCTAGAACAGAGAACAAGGCTGCTGATGCAATGGAAACACTATCTACTTTATTACAGCAGCCTGAACATGAGCTATGCTATGAGTTCCTGGTGGAAGCACTCTCTTATCCTGCATATGACTCCCCTGAAACCCGCATGATCTGCACTGTTGTAGGTCATGATTCATCCTGATATAAAAACCTATTTTCCTATCTCCAAGACCAAATCATTCCTGATACCTTCAACCGTCATGAAAAGAGATACCTTATCCATAATGCCTCCTGATATGTCATCATTGGTAATGATCTATACAAATGAGGTCTAGATGGTACGCTACTTAGATGTTTAGAATAGGAAGAGTCTCAACGTGCATTAGAGGAAGTCCATGATGGTATTTGTGGGTCACACTCGAATGGTTTAACACTAGCTCGAAAACTTATTAGGGCTAGGTACTATTGGCCTGAAATGGAGAAAGAGGCTATCAAATTTGCTAAGAATTGTCAAAAGTGCCAAGTGCATGGCAACTTAATTCATGCTCCAGGGAGGGATCTAATCCCCTTTACAACATAATGGCCTTTCCATCAATGGGCATTTGATGTTATCGGGATGATTCATCCTCACTCTTCTAATGGACATACCCATATAATCACTACTACAAATTATTTTACAAAATGGGTAGAAGCAGTCCCTCTGACACAAGCAACGGGGAAACAGATATCTATGTTCATATTGAACTATATCATATACAGAT
Source organism: Chamaecyparis obtusa (assembly GCA_027943335.1). NCBI lineage: Eukaryota > Viridiplantae > Streptophyta > Pinopsida > Cupressales > Cupressaceae > Chamaecyparis > Chamaecyparis obtusa. The sequence goes on along the minus strand of BSBK01002608.1, from coordinate 1,679,058 downwards.
ATGGGATCCCTCATTCCATAATCACAGATAATGGTGGGAAATTTAGGAATAAAGACCTCGATGATCTATGTGCCAAATTCAAGATCACCCAACATTGGTCTTCTATCTACTATCCACAAGGGAATGGCCAAGCAGAGGCTTCTAACAAAAATCTATTGAAGATCTTGCACAGAATAGTAAACAAAACCGATAGAGACTGGCATCCCATGATTAATCCAGCTCTATGGGCCTACAGAACAAGTATCAGAACACCTACTGGGGCTACACCTTTCACTTTAGTTTATGGGTCTTAAGCGGTACTGCCTATTGAGGTTGAAATCCCATCACTCAGAATTAGAATGCATGGTCTAGTAACTGATGATGACTACAGAGTGTCTAGGTTGCAAGAACTTGAACTACTAGATGAGCGCAGACAAGTAGCGTATGATCATCTTAGAGTATATCAGAAGAGAATGTCTAGAGGCTACAACAAGAAAGTCAGACACAGAGAATTTTAGGTTGGCGATCTAGTCTTGAGAGAAAATCCAAAAAATCAATCCCATCGAGAACGCACTAATACATTTGGGGTGAAATTGCGACGGCAATTTGCGACGACAGGCAAATGTCATGCGGTTTTGGCTTTTTTTTTTCAAATATAGCCCGACACCGTCGCAATTTGCAACGACAATACATTTGGCAACGTCACCATTGCGACGTTGTCGGGATATAAGGACAAAAAAAAAAGGAACGTTGTCATTTGTGTTTTCAACAGCACCGTAACCCTCTGCGAAATCACATCAGGATATAAGGGCAAAAAAAACAAGAACGTTGTCATTTGTGTTTTCAACAGTGCCGTAACCCTCCGTGAAATCACATCGGGATATAAGGGCAAAAAAAACAAGAACGTTGTCATTTGTGTTTTCAACAGCGCCGTAACCCTCCGCGAAATCACAGCTACAATTTCTGAGTACGTTGGGTTTATTTTTCTTTTGTCATTATTATGTAATCTGGTATTCAGCTGTTAGAGAGCTAAAATACCCAGAAATGAGGACATATCTATGTTGAATTTACTGTTAGCGGCTTTGGTTATTTAGAAGTTTAATTTTATTTGTTCATCTTTCAAGCACAAACATTTTGTGGACCATAACGTCTTCATTGTTTCGGGTATGCAGTGAAACAGCCCTAACTTGCAATTGCGATGTTGTCGGGATATAAGGGCAAAAAAAAAAAGGAACGTTGTCATTTGTGTTTTCAACAGCACCGTAACCCTCCGCGAAATCACATCGGGATATAAGGGCAAAAAAAACAAGAATGTTGTCATTTGTGTTTTCAACAGCGCCAAGAGAGATTCCCTCCGTGAAATCACAACTACAATTTCTGAGTACGTTGGGTTTATTTTTCTTTTGTCATTATTATGTAATCTGGTATTCAGCTGTTAGAGAGCTAAAATACCCAGAAATGAAGACATATCTGTGTTGAATTTATTGTTAGCGGCTTTGGTTATTTAGAAGTTTAATTTTATTTTTTCATCTTTCAAGCACAAACATTTTGTGGACTGTAATGTCTTCATTGTTTCGGGTATGCAATGAAATAGCCCTAACTTGCGACTACCTTCACGGTACTTGTGTACATTATCATGTTGTCTTTACAGTGACTGTCCTCATTCAAGTGGCAATTACACAAGGGACAGTCACTGTGAGATGTCCTCATTTGTGACAAGGACAGTCACACTTAGGACATCTCATAGTGATATTCCCTTGTGTAATTTCCACTTGAATGTATTGCTATTGAACCACATTAATGCTTTTCTTCTTCAACAAATGAGGATAGTCACTGTAAAGACAACATGATAATGTACACAATTACCAAAAAATGATCTTGTTAATTGATGTAACACTTTGTCTTGCTCACTCCCTATCCTTCACTAGGGTCTCTTTAGGCCAATGTTTTGACTTGATAGGGTACTTAACTATCCCTACACTCTTTAGGTATCTCTACCCAAGATCCCACTCCTTCAACTAGTGCACACCAACAAGAAATACAACGAACTCTGCTCAATACCAATCTAGCTACTAGGACACTCCTAGTCTTGTCTTCACAAATTGAAACACATTCAACTAGAACTTTACTCCATGGAGAGGCTGGCCACTAGGACCTCTATTGGTTTCAATATTACTCCTTCACCTATAATTTTCATCAGTACTTCAATCCGGTTCATCAAACCATGCCAATTGCACCCAAAAATAGGCTGCTAGCAATTAGGCCTTTGTCAAGCCTTTTTGTTTATATTAAGCCACCTAAAGGGCTTAGGATTCAGATGCCCTTTATTGAGAACTCCAAGATATCTAAGGTCTTCTCCTCCTAGATTTTTTGTACACCAATTGCTACAGCCATGCCTGAAAACAAGTATTTTGACACAACTTGGACAGTCTGACTAAGAGTTTGTTTTCTTAGCAGCCAAAGAAACTCACCCAATCTTCTAATTTGACTTGGGGCTTCTTTAGATGTGTGTCTACCTCTCCATGAGATTTTAGTTGAAGCAACCAATGCATTCAACTTGTTGTAATCTTCTTGTAATGATTTGTCATCCCTAACTGTGCTCAACTGACTCACCTAGGACATCATTGCAAACATAGAAAATGAGCTTCCCAAGGCCCCTCCTTCCAAACATATAGTACATGGAGTCTCCTCACCCATTCCAAGAGCCCGTACAAAATTGACAATGGAATGATGAGCTAAGACTCCATTTGTTCAACCTGCCTGGTTCAAACCAATGATAGGGTACTTAACAAAAGAATTAACAAACTAGTTGGAATGCTTCAAAACTCAAAAAAAACACAACACAGAATAAAAAAACAACTTGTACTAACTTTTCCAATAGACACTGCGAGCTATCTAATCCATTAATCAACTGAAAACAAAGAAACAAAAAAACTCAAGAATTCACTAAAATCGTGTTACGCTACAAATCTTCTTAATTCCAAATGTTTTTCCCCCCAACCTTTTGCACAGATCGATGGAGGCCTCTTATAGTTGATCTGATGCCTAATTCAATGGTTTCATATAGTTACATAATCATCTTACTCGAAAATGCTCCCTTGCACAAATGTTGTCAATGTTGTGAATGACAACATTGACAACTTGTTACAACCTTTGGGATTTTGGTTCAAAACCTATTGTTCAAACACCATAAGACCCTAACCATGACTTAGTTAGGCTATTTAGACCTCACATAGGCCACTTCTACACTTCTTTGCCCAATTTGACCCCTAAATGCTTCATTCCCACTTTTGCCACAATATTGGTAACTTGGGTACAAATTGGCACTTGCCTTCACAAAGGTCACACATGAGGACATCTCACAGTGATCGATTGTCCCTTGTGTAATTTCCACTTGAATGTATTGCTATTGAACCACATTAATGCTTTTCTTCTTCAACAAATGAGGACAGTCACTCTAAAGACAACATGATAATGTACACTCACTGTAAGGACAGTCACAAATGAGGACATCTCACAATGACTGTCCCTTGTGTAATTGCCGCTTGAATGTATTGTTATTGAACCACATTAATGCTTTTCTTCTTCAACAAATGAGGACAGTCACTCTAAAGACAACATGATAATGTACACTCACTGTAAGGATAGTCACAAATGAGGACATCTCACAGTGACTGTCCCTTGTGTAATTGCTGCTTGAATTACACAAGGGGCAGTCATTGTGAGATGTCCTCATTTGTGACAAGGACAGTCACACATGAGGACATCTCACAGTGATTGTCCCTTGTGTAATTACCACTTGAATGTATTGCTATTGAACCACATTAATGCTTTTCTTCTTCAACAAATGAGGACAGTCACTCTAAAGACAACATGATAATGTACACTCACTGTAAGGATAGTCACAAATGAGGACATCTCATAGTGACTGTCCCTTGTGTAATTTCCGCTTGAATTACATAAGGGATAGTCATTGTGAGATGTCCTCATTTGTGACAAGGATAGTCACACATGAGGACATCTCACAGTGATTGTCCCTTGTGTAATTGTCACTTGAATGTATTGCTATTGAACCACATTAATGCTTTTCTTCTTCAACAAATGAGGACAGTCACTCTAAAGACAACATGATAATGTACACTCACTGTAAGGACAGTCACAAATGAGGACATCTCACAGTGACTGTCCCTTGTGTAATTGCCGCTTGAATTACACAAGGGACAGTCATTGTGAGATGTCCTCATTTGTGACAAGGACAGTCACACATGACGACATCTCACAGTGATTGTCTGTAATGTCCCCTTTTTGGCTAACTTGGAAAACAGGAACAATTACTCCACTTCTCAGACTTACTCTATTAGATACTTACAATTAAACTAAGTAATGGAGGTTACTTAAGATATCAACCGCTATTTCAGATTCAATCACAATATGTGTGCAAGATGATATTGATACCAATATGTTTAATAGCACTGTCGGATATAATGATATGAAATATGCTATGAATATGATGTTTCCTATCACTTATAGTGATAGTATAATGATGCTATGTCTGATATAAACAATATCGATATACAATCAATAAGTATTGCTTACAGCAATGTATTTGCTGTGTCTGATATGATGATGTAATTATGCAAATGTGTAATATCGCTATGAGTGATATGTTGCTATTTCAGATTCTGAATTATATGCTTGCAACTTCAAATATTGATGATGTTTCTGACTATCCTTTCTATTTGTGCAATCATGGTGTTGTCTCTGATCTGCAATGATAAACTTGAAACCAAACTGCCAAAGGCAGATGCTCTATTGAGTATATCCAAATATGGATAAGTAAATAAAGTTCTAATGATGCCTTGAGTGACTGACGAGAATGCATTCTTATATTGTCTTTAACAAATGAAGAGATGCTATGAATGAGACGTGTCTTGTTTCTTCCTCCATGTCCCTTTGTTAATCACACCTTTCCATAATCCGACAGTTCACATAATATTATTTCATTATTTTCTGATCATAGATAACTCCCAAATTGACTCAATATCAAATCTTTTTATGAAGGTAATCTTCCCTAATTGGTAGTGCAACCAGTAGTTAACATCCATTGTGTTTGTATTAGTTTGGTCTAACTATCATTAGTATTTAGTCAATCGATATTAACTCTTGCCTTATCCCATATTGTTATGATTATATCCAATCTTTCTACTCTGATATAAGTCGATATCATTTTCTGATAATTGTCCATTTATTGGTTGATTGCTCGTAATGGAGTTTGATCTTCAAATTGACTTCCATTCCTGTTAATACTTAAGGATACATTGTACTTATTATCCATGACTGATGCCTCATTCATCAATAGCTTGTGATATAATCACTGATGCTTTTGTGTTTCTACAAGATGTGGTTTATCTCAGACAATCGATAATCTTTCAATCCTTTAGTCGATATCCTCCTATGTGGTGTCTATTGATATAGATAGTAGAATTCAATCTAGTTTATGTTATTGTCATGATAACATAGGAAGTGATGGTGCATATTTGCTAGCGGGTCTTCATGTTTGATATTGCTTTATCAGATATGTCATTGTCTAAACTTGTGCAATTAATGATTATTTATAATATATGAATGGTTATCCTTCTTTCTTATCAATACATCTTCTGAAACACATAGCGACCTATCCCTTATTCATATCATGTTGATCTTGACTTCATAGTATTTGGTTCATTAATCATCCTCTCATGGTATCGATGTGTAATGACTAGTGATTGTTGTATCACTTCTTCATTCCTCATCGTGATAGATAATGCAGATGTTTAATGTAGATGTATACCGATTACAGATATTCGATATTGCTTTAAACGTTATTATTATTATTATTATTATTAATGTTATTGTTATTATTAAATATTATAATTAATGATGTTAGTAATATTAATAATATTATAATAAATATTATTATAGTGATAACATATTGTTTTATATTGAGAGGTTTATTAATATTATTTATATATTAAAATTATTATATCAATAATTGATTTAATATTATTACTTAATATATTATTATAATATAATATATATAATTTATTAATAATTATTTATTATTAATTTATATTATAATTATAATCATAATTATATTATTTATTAATATTTTAATATTATTTAATTAACATATTACTTATTATGCTAACTATATATTATTATTATCTTTTGATAATAATTATATATTATTGTTATATACCGTTAATAATAGATTATTATATATCATCTAATCATTTTATTATTATACTAAGTTCAATATGTCTCGGCTCATGACATTGTCCCTTGTGTAATTGCCACTTGAATGTATTGCTATTGAACCACATTAATGCTTTTCTTCTTCAACAAATGAGGACAGTCACTCTAAAGACAACATGATAATGTACACTCATTGTAAGGACAGTCACAAATGAGGACATCTCACAGTGACTGTCCCTTGTGTAATTGCCACTTGAATTACACAAGGGACAGTCATTGTGAGATGTCCTCATTTGTGACAAGGACAGTCACACATGAGGACATCTCACAGTGATTGTCCCTTGTGTAATTGCCACTTGAATGTATTGCTATTGAACCACATTAATGCTTTTCTTCTTCAACAAATGAGGACAGTCACTCTAAAGACACCATGATAATGTACACTCATTGTAAGGACAGTCACAAATGAGGACATCTCACAGTGACTGTCCCTTGTGTAATTGCCACTTGAATCACACAAGGGACAGTCATTGTGAGATGTCCTCATTTGTGACAAGGACAGTCACACATGAGGACATCTCACAGTGATTGTCCCTTGTGTAATTGCCACTTGAATGTATTGCTATTGAACCACATTAATGCTTTTCTTCTTCAACAAATGAGGACAGTCACTCTAAAGACACCATGATAATGTACACTCATTGTAAGGACAGTCACAAATGAGGACATCTCATAGTGACTGTCCCTTGTGTAATTGCCACTTGAATTACACAAGGGACAGTCATTGTGAGATGTCCTCATTTGTGACAAGGACAGTCACACATGAGGACATCTCACAGTGATTGTCCCTTGTGTAATTGCCACTTGAATGTATTGCTATTGAACCACATTAATGCTTTTCTTCTTCAACAAATGAGGACAGTCACTCTAAAGACACCATGATAATGTACACTCACTGTAAGGACAGTCACAAATGAGGACATCTCATAGTGACTGTCCCTTGTGTAATTGCCACTTGAATGTATTGCTATTCAGCCACATTAATGCTTTTCTTCTTCAACAAATGAGGATAGTCACTCTAAGGACAACATGATAATGTACACTCACTGTAAGTGTACATTATCATGTTGTATTAAAAATGGACCTTATGTTGGTCGGGATATAAGTGCAAAAAAAAAAAGGAACGTTGTCATTTGTGTTTTCAACAGCGCCGAGAGAGATTCCCTCCGTGAAATCAAGCGGGTTATCATTTGTGTTTTGAACAAAGCGGGTTGTCATTTGTGTTTTGAACAGCACCGAGAGAGATTCCCTCCGCGAAATCAAGCGGGTTGTCATTTGTGTTTTCAACAGCGCCGAGAGAGATTCCCTCCGCAAAATCACAGCTACAATTTCTGAGTACGTTGGGTTTATTTTTCTTTTGTCATTATTATTTAATCTGGTATTAAGCTGTTAGAGAGCTAAAATACCTAGAAATGAGGACATATTTGTGTTGAATTTATTGTTAGCGGCTTTGGTTATTTAGAATGCTTCCCCACAATACTTAATTACACAAGGGACAGTCATTGTGAGATGTCCTCATTTGTGACAAGGACAGTCACACATGAGGACATCTCACAGTGCCTGTCCCTTGTGTAATTGCCACTTGAATGTATTTCTATTCAACCACATTTATGGGCCCGTTTGGACCACGATACACAGTAGCATCTACAGAGAAGAATATCCCAGGTGTAACAAGTTGTAAGAATATACCAACAGTTCTAAGAAGTTCCCTAGCACGTAGTAGCATCTACAGAGAAGAATATACAACATGAGGGCAGCCACTGTAAAGACAACATGATAATGTACACTCATTGTATGTGTACATTATCATGTTGTCTTTATAGTGACTGACCTCATTCAAGTGGCAATTACACAAGGGACAGTCACTGTGAGATGTCCTCATTTGTGACAAGGACAGTCACACATGAGGATATCTCACAGTGACTGTCCCTTGTGTAATTGCCACTTGAATGTATTGCTATTCAACCACATTTATGGGCCCGTTTGGACCACGGCACACAGTAGCATCTATAGAGAAGAATATCCCAGGTGTAACAAGTTGTAAGAATATACCAACAGTTCTAAGAAGTTCCCTAGCACATAGTAGCATCTTCTAATTGTCTATACCACTTCACAAGGTATTGTTTGCACACATTGTTTTTGGTTCTTTTGATGACCCTTGTTTTGAAATTGCTATTAGGCCTTGTAGCTTATATGTTTTGATTGCTGGAGAGCTTCTAAAGCTAAGCAAGAAGACCATTGCACGAGTTATAGCCGCGCGCTCAGGTTTGAAAATTGTATATTTTTTAATCTAATGTATATTTTAACTAGACTTTTAGCTTATTTTTGCTGTATATTTTAATCTAAAGGGAATCATGGATGTGAACTTGAAAGAATTTTGTACTTAGTTCTTATGGAGAGAATAGTAGTAGTTTACGGTCTAATATCAAATAGAGTTTTCCAATTACAGAAAGTTAATGAATTCTAATAGCTTATATGTTTTGATTGCTGGAGAGCTTCTAGAGCTAATCAAGAAGACCATTGCATGAGTTATAGCCGCGCGCTCAAGTTTGAAAATTGTATATATTTTAATCTAATGTATATTTTAATCCTTTTGCCATGTCATGTAATATGTCTTGCCTTGTAGCTTATATTTTTTGAAATTGCTGTTAGGCCTTGTAGCTTATATGTTTTGATTGCTAGAGAGCTTCTAGAGCTAAGCAAGAAGACCATTGCACTAGTCGTAGCCGTGCGCTCAGGCATGAAAATTGTATATTTTTTAATCTAATGTATATTTTAACTAGACTTTTAAAATATTAAAGGATTTAACTAGGTCTAAGAAGATTTGTGTACTTTTGACAATTTTGCTTAGTCACTGAAAGTTGTAGACCGAAGTTTTCATAGCTCAATTTTTGCTTCCTGCGAAGAACAATCATGTCAGATAATATAAGTGAAGAACAAAATAGGGAGACAATCGCTAGATTGTGGTCTAACTTGAAAAGAAAAGGTGATGGAAAATGTTATTGTCCCTACAAAATTTGTAAGGGCTTAAACCGTAGAAGACTGCTAATCAAAACAGTTAAGAGACATTGTAGGGAGAATGGTCACATTGAAGGGGGGCATGACTATCATCCACTGGTAAGTTGTTCATTATATCATTTTAACAATTTATATACATATGAAATCACTTGATGATGAGTTGAAGATCATGGTTTATTTATGTTAATCAATTTTATATAGGTTGATCTCCCCAGGGAAGTACATGATATGGAGGAACATGGGGGTGCGAATATCCAAGGTGAAGATAATGATCCCATGGAAGATGATGATCATGCGCCAGAAAACACAATTGAAGATGATGGTATAAATACATTGATCCATGACACATTTAGTCCAAGCAGATTTGATCATGATGATGATGATAGCCTCGATGTACCTCTACTTGAGAAGGCATACGAGCCCCTATACAAAGACTCCCAAACAACTCTTCTCTCTGCTGTATTGTTGTTGTTGAACTTGAAGGTTATGAATTGTTTATCCAACATAACAATGTCACGTATGTTAAGGTATGTCATATATGTCTTTATAGTTAACAAAGGGTGAATAATGTACCACTAATATTGTTTATATTAACAACTTATATTTTTTGCTGTAGATTGATAGGCGAGTTTTTATTACCACCATCAAATATTCTACCTCGCTCATATCGAGAATTATCTGCTATTATGAAAGATATTGGAATGGAGTATCAAGCAGTACATGCTTGTCCCAATGATCATATTATATATTATAAAGAACATGAATTTGCAACACAATGCCCTGTATGTCATACGAGTAGATATCGAATGGATCGAATAACAAAAAAGGTGCCTCACAAGGTTCTTCATTACATCCCCATTATTCCATGGATGCGACAATTATTCAGGTGTACTAGCTTGGCACAATTTATGGATTACCATGCACGCAATAGAAGTCGAGATGACATTATTCGAATCCCTGCGGATGGTTCGGCATTTATGCACATAGAGGAAAAGTGGAAACACTTCAAAGAGGAACCTCGTAATCTCAGGCTTTCATTGGCAGCGGATGGTGTCAATCCATTTGGAGAGATGAGATTTGTTTGCTCGTTGTGGCCTATTTTTGTTATCAACAATAACATTCCTCCGTGGATGTTAATAAAGAGGGAGCACATTATGTTGGCAATGATTGTTCCAGGTATTTTATCATTTGATAGTTATTAATTTACATGTACTTACAAATCTTACAGTAAAATGGTCACAATAATTATGTAATGTTACTGTTCATTCAAGTAGGTAAATATCAAGTTAAAGATATGAATGTATATATTGAGCCTCTTATTGACGAGTTGGTGGAGTTATGGAACGGTGTCACTATGTATGACGTGTCTAGACCAATAGGACAAAGACAATTTCAATTCCATGCAATACTTGTATGGACAATACATGATGCCCCAGGGCTAACACATTTTTGTGGTATGTTATAGTGAATTCAAGTTGCGCATGATAATTCTAATTATAAAAATCAACATATTTAATAATCCAATTATATCATTATCTTGTAGGTCTTCAAACAAAGAGAAAATTTGCATGTCCAGTTTGTGGTCCAAAGATGAAATCTCGTCATTCAAAAAGTTTAGGAAAGCATGTGTTTGATGAGTACAGACACTTCCTCCACAGGAATCATAAGTATCGAAGTATGGAAAAACATCTTTTCAATGGGAAAGAAGAGACTACATCAAAGCCACAAAGAATGACACCTCGCCTATGTTAGTTGGAATATAATAGAATTAATCGTCGAGGTAATGTCGTTCCACTTAATGGTTTATGTTTGTAATTTATATATTTCTATTGTGATTTTTGTTTACTAATTATGTAATTGATGATCGTGAAGGTCGTCAAGGCACTACTGACAACCTTCCAAAGGGACTAAAAAGCTATCCCAGACAATTTAGTAGGTTGCCCTACTACGAGGACCTACAAATTGTGCATTTGTTTGATCTTATGCATGTTGGAAAGAATATAACAGAGACATTGTGGAAAATACTGGATGGAAGGTGTGACAAAGAAAAAATTGTCAAAATTTGTAATGACATTCATGAATCCAATCATTCACTGAAGAATTTCATTCACTCAAATAGCAATAGAGATCAGATTAATATAAGTGCCCTTCCTTGGTTATTAACGGAGCAGCAAAGTGATGCCATAAAAGAAGTCATACGAAAAATTTGATTTCCCACAGGATTTGCTGGGAACATAAGCAATCTCATATCAAAGAAAAGTGAATTTGGGCCAGGGCTCAAAACACATGATTGGCATACTTTCATCAAGGTAAGTTATGTTCTTCTGTATTTACAATATATTCATAAACTACGTGTACTATTCATTATGTTATGTTAGAAAATAATGAAATGATTGGTTTATAATTACTGCAGTACGTGCTACCTCTATCTCTCCCAGAGCACTTCAACAATAACATCAAACAAGTGATATATGATCTTGGAAAATACATGAGGTAAGCAGTAATATCTGTTCAATTTGTTGTATATATTTATTATATTCGCGATTTGTTTTTCTTGCTATGTAATCTATTGTATATTATTTTGTAAAGTCTCGTATTTATATATTTTTTGTGACTTGAATCTCTTAATGTAGGTGGTTGTCATCTAAAGAAATCCATAAAGAAGATATAAACTATTGGAAGAGAAGAATTCCTCATTTACTGTGTGAAATGCAAAAGTGTCTACCTCCAACTTTTTTCAATGCACAAGAACACTACCTCATACACCAAGTTGAGGAGATTGAATTGTGTGGACCTGCACACACTAGGTCAAAATGGATGGTTGAGAGGCATTTGAAATCTTTGAAGGCTTTGGTTCAACAAAGAGCACATCCTGAGGGTTCTATGGTAGAGGGATACATGGTATACCAGACTATGGTGTACATTACTTAATATCTTCCTAAGTTTGCTTCAAATATCCATGTAGATCGCATTTGGGATCTCGACCCTTTTAAAAAATTCAAAGGGGAGTACTTGATGGGGAAAGGTAGATTGAGGAAAGTGACAGGTAATAAATTATAAGATGTTATTGTAATAAATTATTTCTTAATCTTCAAAATAAATCGGTTGTAAGTCATCTATTTTTTTTTTGTACAGTTGCTCGAGAGTGGGATGCACTACATTTGTATATTGCAAACAATCTTGATTGGATGATGGTATGGATTGAATGATGTCAACATTCTGGTCACACATTAACATGGGAAGGTGTATCTTCATTGGTTAAAGAAGCTCATCGTAATGGAGATTCTAATGTTACGCAAAGGGAAATAGATTTAGCATATGGTTTAAGAGATTTCTAGGTACGTACAAAATTATTAATCACCCGTATGTTTATCAACTCACGATATAATAATTTTGACATGTTTCACATATTATTGCAAGTTAAACACCACAAGGGTATGTTCGGTAATGGTCAAAAATTTCGCGTCAAAGTGTTGGATGACACGAAGAAAACTTGTGATTCTGGAATAACTGCAGTCTTTCAAGTGACTAATATTTCATCTAGAAATGACTTAGATCCTCAAGAGTCTAAAAATCAATACTATGGCATTTTGGATGATATACTTGAGTGCAACTTTAGTTCCTTCAAATTAGTACTCTTCGTTGTCAAATGGTACAGGTTACGACTTAATCCAAATGATCCTAATAGAACTGTTATTGAACATGATAATGGATTTACAATGGTTAATACAAGGTCGTTTGAGCCAGTTGGGGATGAGCCCTATGTTCTTCCAAGCCAATGTGAGCAGGTATTTTACTCAGAGGTTTCACATAAACCGGGTTGGTCATTTGTTGTTAGACATGAACCGAGAGGAAGGCCGATAAAGTATAATGCGATGGAAGAAGAAGATACCGAAGAAGTAGAAGATGATGTAGATGATGATCACGATCGACAATTATTGGATGATGTTCCTGAGACAAATTTTCATGAAGAAGAAGAAGAAGATGATGACGATGATGCTGCTACTGATGATGATGATGAAGATGATGTTGATGTTGATGATGACGACAACGACGATAATGACGACGACGACGACGATGATGATGACGATGATGACGAGGATGATGATGATGATGATGATGATGATGTTGAGGATGATGATGATGAAATTTAAAGGTATGCCATCAATCCTTAATGTATTTAATATTCATTTCTTGATAGAAATATATTTGTCTTAAATGGTTACATAGTTTATTCATTATCTATTTAAAAGCTACAAGTTTCAACTACAAATAGAATACTGCTAATCTAAATTAACTATTAATCTAAATTAATTAAATAAAACTATTTAAAACACATATTAATGTGAGCCTGATTTAAGTGTTATAATGTGTACGTTTTAATGTTTTTAATTTTTATGTGATGCTTATGATGGATGTGATTATGATTATGATGTGATTATGCTCACGATAATTGAATTACATTTGCAGGAAATTGAACCCCTTTCAAGAGCATCCCGCACAGTCTCATGGATCGACAGGTATAAGTCAATACACCTTATAGAAAGTCTATTTAATACACTTATCAATAGTAAGATTGATGTCTTCTAAGATCTCTCCCATTTGCAAGTACCAGCAAATAGGTATTTGTCAGAAGTGTCTTCCTCGAGTGAGGGAAATATAGGAATAGAAGAGGAAAGTGAGACATGCAGTTTATCTAGAATAGGGAGATTAACTAGAGGTCAAAGGACTAGAAGGAAATTCAATAAACACATGAAATTTTTCCTTGCTCAAGGGGGGTCATGTTCTTATGATGATGAGATGAAAGGTGACATCGAGGTGCCCTTGAGGTACCAACATCTATAGAAACATTGGGTACCCAAGGAACTTCCTCCAATAAACACTGATTTTTGTGTTAATGAGAGGATATATCGCATAGCACCATCATCATTACATGGTTTGGGCCTATTTTCTATGGATGGCATAAAGGTGTCTTACAACAAAGTTTCTGAATTGATGGAGTATGTTGGACCATGTTACGATTACAAAAGTTGGATGCATATTGTTCAATATAAAAAAAGTATGCGTAGGTATGCACTCTCGGCAAATTATATACAACAGCAAGACAATAATCAAAGTAAAAGTGTGGCTATATACATTGATGGAAGGCCAAAAGCAACAAGGAATATTGCGGGTTTTATAAATAGTACACGACCTGGGTCAACTATAAAGCAACCCAATTGCATATTTGAGGTGCGCGAGGGAAATCGTGTATTCATCTGTGCGATAAAATCAATACGTGCAGGGGAAGAGCTGCTTATTGATTACAATTTGAACTGCATAGATACAAACGAGGCTACTATCATGGGGGTGGTACATACTATTAAACCAACTTCTAATCAATGACTCCAACATACCATTTAGTTATTAAATTTTTGGCTAACATTTTTATACTTGATCTTTGACACAGGGGCACAATATGGAGCAACCGCCCGAAGGTGATGGTGACGATATTCCTAGCTCATCTACACATGAGCAGGTAAAACTCATTGTAATTGTGCAAACTAGATAGAAGCAAAATGTTATTTTTTTTAATGTTATTTTCTTCATTGTTTTGGAGTAATTTTGATAATACTAATACTATTGTTGTCACAGAGGGCTGGTGGTCGGAGAGAGGGAAAGCAACCTGCAGTCCCTCAGGAGTCCCCCCTTGTGGACCCTTTTTTTATTGATTTAGCAGAGACCGATGACCCGATCGGTTCCATTAAAAAGTTGCTAAAGAAAATTGGGAAAGAATTGTGGTATTCCTTTGGATACTTCTAGTGGTATTCCTTTGGATACTAGTACTGTGGTATTCCTTTGGATACTTCTAATGGTAAATTTCAGACATCAAGTTCTTTTCGTATGAAACTACTACATTTGTAATCTGTAGTTTTAAACTTTTAGTTTATAAATGTTCATCAGCTTTAGTTCGTATGCTGCCATTTCAAGTATGATTAATGAAGTTACCCTTATCACAGGATGAAAGTGAGCAGTCAGCATACTGGTACGAAGCTGGCAGCATTGATACGGTGACTAGGGCATCGTTTAATGGTGGTATTGTGTTTTCCCGTGTTTAGGGGATCGGCCTTTTGAAGCATTGCCTTCATCTTTCTTAAGTCTGAGTTTTAAGTTTGTTTATCTCTCTCGGCGCTGTTGAAAATACAAATGACAACGTTCTTGTTTGTTTTGCCCTTATATCCCGATGTGATTTCACAGAGGGTTACGGCGCTGTTGAAAACACAAATGAAAACACAAATCCCTTGTGTAATTGCCACTTGAAGGAGGACAGTCACTGTAAAGACAACATGATAATGTACACTTACAGTGAGTGTACATTATCATGTTGTCTTTAGAGTGACTATCCTCATTTGTTGAAGAAGAAAAGCATTAATGTGGCTGAATAGCAATACATTCAAGTGGCAATCACACAAGGGACAGTCACTGTGAGATGTCCTCATTTGTGACTGTCCTTATAGTGAGTGTACATTATCATGTTGTCTTTAGAGTGACTGTCCTCATTTGTTGAAGAAGAAAAGCATTAATGTGGTTCAATAGCAATACATTCAAGTGGCAATTACACAAGGGACAATCGATCACTGTGAGATGTCCTCATGTGTGACTATCCTTGTCACAAATGAGGACATCTCACAATGACTGTCCCTTCTGTAATTGCCACTTGAATGAGGACAGTCACTGTAAAGACAACATGATAATGTACACATACAATGAGTGTACATTATCATGTTGTCTTTACAGTGGCTACGCTCATGTTGTATATTCTTCTCTGTAGATGCTACTATGTGCTAGGGAACTTCTTAGAACTGTTGGTATATTCTTACAACTTGTTACACCTGGGATATTCTTCTCTGTAGATGCTATTGTGTGCCGTGGTCCAAACAGGCCCATAAATGTGGTTGAATAGCAATACATTCAAGTGGAAATTACACAAGGGACAGTCACTGTGAGATTTCCTCATGTGTGACTGTCCTTGTCACAAATGAGGACATCTCACAGTGACTGTCCCTTGTGTAATTGCCACTTGAAGGAAAAAAACATTAATGTGGTTCAATAGCAATGTATTCAAGCGGCAATTACACAAGGGATAATCACTCTGAGATTTCCTCATTTGTGACTATCCTTAAAGTGAGTGTACATTATCATGTTGTCTTTACAGTGACTGTCCTCATTTGTTGAAGGAAAAAAGCATTAATGTGGTTCAATAGTGATGCAGAGTAGTCAGCAAGAAACTTGGATCTACGTCCCAACCCACTTCAAGACACCAAAATGACTCAACCAATCAATTAGGCTCTGATTTCTATAGGTTAATGTTTAAACTCTGCAAAGTAATGAATTTGAAGGTTTCAAGGATCACACAACAACTTATGGACTCAATCCCATTCAATAACAAATTTCCTTTTAGGGACAAGTTCCCTGATTTTCTATCAAAAGAGACTTTTAAGGTTCTAGATCTTACTTCCTGTAGAAAAACTTAGAAACCCCTTAGATATCATCTAAATAACAAGAATCATGCATTGGTTGTGATCTAAACAACCCAAGACATCAAAATAACAAACTGACCTAGTGACCCTAGTAGGTCTCCCAAACCTGCTCTGCAGCCATAACTCTGCAACTTGCCAAAGGACTCTAAGAAGTTATATGTTTTCTGAGTACCCTTTTTGGATTTCTAACAGACCACCAACTCATCCAAGACCCTGACTCCACTCCAGCATATCAATGTCTTCATTGAGTCCGCAGACCTAATGCATGCTTTTAGGTGTGGGTTCCAAAACAAAGCATTGAAAATGGGTGTATGAAACCAAGATCAGAGTTTTGGAGTGTTCTCCTGATCTAGATAAACAAGAATGCACAAGTTTTCAAGTCCTCAATACGATGCAAGCTTCTGATTTTATTCTGATTACCATCTTCCCAGCCAAAAACATGGTAGTTTTTGATCTAGCGCTCGCTCTCAACAAATGCAGATGCAACCCCCTGCCTCAAGGCTTTTAGAATATACAAATATACATCCTTAACTCTCATTCCACCAAGGAAGAAGGAATTCCAATGGTTGAAATGTGAGTTAAGGTCTTTACATCAGTCAAACCCTGAAAATGAGGGTTTGTAAACAATGGACAGAAAATTTGAAATAACTTAGATATAAAATAAAGAGAATCAATCAAACCAACTTCCAAAGCATCAGATGTCACTATTACAACTTCCAGGCAAATTTTATCATCCAACCACCATCCGTACAGCCGTACAGAGTTCATTTTTCACCAGAAATGCACTAAAACAGGGTTATTTTTATTTTTTATGAAAGCAAAATGATTACAATACTGGTTCTCTGTCTGTCTTCAACCATTTGAAGCCTAAAATAGGCTCTCCAAATGTTGGTTCAACCATCTAGGTGGTTAGAACAGTTTATCCAACAAATGTCAACTTTGCTAAGCAAATTTTAAAGTTGCATTACAACTTTGCAAACAACTTTGCCGAGAAGGTTAAAAATGTGTTGTGAAACTTTAGGAACCTTATTAAAGTTATTTTGGACCTTCAAACTTCTTAACAACATCTAAAAGACACCTAATAAACACTTACTATGCTCATTTCATCCAAGGACTCAAAAGATGCCCAAGGTTTATAAGTCACCAAGGGGTCTTGTGTCTAACAAGTGGATGTTTATAAGGAGATAAAATCAATCCTTAATATTTATTACAAACCAAGAAAACATCTAAAACTCCTATTCTAATTTATTGTCATTCAAAAAGACTCTGATTTGTCAATCAAAAGGACCTTTCACTAGTCAATCCTTCATAGCTCCAAGGTGAAAATCTTATGTTCCAATTGATAGGATTTGACTCCTTGGCTTCATGGAAACTTCCTTCAATCATGGTGTCTTTGGCTTGCATTAGGGATGCCCCTGCATCAAATAGCAATGCATTCAAGTGGCAATTACACAAGGGACAGTACATGCCCATTAAAGTTGGTGTTTTGTTATCCAGCATGACAATGGAGACAACATACTCTGTGTCAATTTTACTGATCAAATTTCCCTCCGCCAGGCAAAGAAACAATCTGGGTATGATAAGGTAAAATTTTGTAGTCCTTTTGGGTATGATAACAGTTCCAGTTTCCAATAAGATGGTTCATTTTTATAATCTAGCTTCAATTTCTCTTGTGAAAATCTTTTTTTCATTTTATGGGTGGTAAAATATAATTATTATGCTAGAGGTGTGTACTTATGGATGATAATGAAACAAAATGATAAGATTTAAGACTCTTGTTTTTTTTTTAAATAGCAATTTAAGTTTCCTTCTATTATAAATTACTGTTTTTCTATTTTTTAATGTATCTTTCCAGATCTTTTATATCAATTTTATTTATGAAATATAAATATATTAATAATGTTTTAGTGTTTTTAGGATTAGTTTATATCAATTCTATGTATCATCATTCGTCATTCAATTGTCAGTATTATTAATTTAGACTGTGCAATTGTAGAACTACTCGAATATGGGTTGGATGGATACTCAAGCAGGGGAACCCTCCTCAAATATCTCAAGCAGTGAACTTGGAAAAATGTGTCCTGAAGGAACCCTTTCCATCAGAGAGATAAAAGTACAAACAAGTAAAAGAAGCAGGCTCTGCAAATATGTTTTTGAGAAGAAAAATGATAGATTATTCGAGTATGGTTCATGAGGTATATCTAAAAAGACATTTTTTTTCTTATTATAATAAAAGAGGAAGTTGTGAATGTCAAAGTTGAGTGAAACCAAAATTATTTTCATCAAATTTTGTTAGGCTTGCTTTTGGGAATAGTTTCTTACAATATTGCTATTAAGATTTTTATTGTGTAGTTTTTAGATTAGGTTTATAAAATTATATTTCATGAGTAGTGATTCATATTAATCAATTAACGATACTTTTGGAAGGTATTTTCAATGTGTCAAATTTTGATATTTTTACAAGAATTAGATTGTGTAATTTTTTTAATTAAAGTCATTGACTCATATTTCATAAATAATAGTTCTCATGAATCCATCTCTTATAAGATTGAATAGTCTATTTAGGAAGTATTTCTGATAGTATGTCAAATTATGATATTACTATTACCATTAGATTGCATGGCTTTGAAGTCAACCTCGTTGACCCATATTCTTCTCTGTAGATGCTACTATGTGCTAGGGAACTTCTTAGAACTGTTGGTATATTCTTACAACTTGTTACACCTGGGATATTCTTCTCTGTAGATGCTACTATGTGCCGTGGTCCAAACTGGCCCATAAATGTGGTTGAATAGCAATACATTCAAGTGGCAATTACACAAGGGACAGTCACTGTGAGATGTCCTCATGTGTGACTGTCCTTGTCACAAATGAGGACATCTCACAGTGACTGTCCCTTGTGTAATTTCCACTTGAATGAGGACAGTCACTGTAAAGACAACATGATAATGTACACATACAATGAGTGTACATTATCATGTTGTCTTTACAGTGGCTGCCCTCATGTTGTATATTCTTCTCTGTAGATGCTACTATGTGCTAGGGAATTTCTTAGAATTGTTGGTATATTCTTACAACTTGTTACACCTGGGATATTCTTCTCTGTAGATGCTACTGTGTGCTGTGGTCCAAACGGGCCCATAAATGTGGTTGAATAGCATTACATTCAAGTGGCAATTACACAAGGGACAGTCACTGTGAGATGTCCTCATGTGTGACTTTCCTTGTCACAAATGAGGACATCTCACAGTGACTGTCCCTTGTGTAATTGCCACTTGAATGAGGACAGTCACTGTAAAGACAACATGATAATGTACACAAGTACCGTGAAGGTAGTTGCAAGTTAGGGCTATTTCATTGCATACCCGAAACAATGAAGATGTTACGGTCCACAAAATGTTTGTGCTTGAAAGATGAACAAATAAAATTAAACTTCTAAATAACCAAAGCCGCTAACAATAAATTCAACATAGATATGTCCTCATTTCTGGGTATTTTAGCTCTGTAACAGCTGAATACCAGATTACATAATAATGACAAAAGAAAAATAAACCCAACGTACTCAGAAATTGTAGCTGTGATTTCACGGAGGGAATCTCTCTCGGCACTGTTGAAAATACAAATGACAACGTTTCTCTACATTATCATGTTGCCTTTACAGTGACTGTCCCTTGTGTAATTGCCACTTGAAGGAGGACAGTCACTGTAAAGACAACATGATAATGTACACTTACAGCCCGTGTACATTATCATGTTGTCTTTAGAGTGACTATCCTCATTTGTTGAAGAAGAAAAGCATTAATGTGGCTGAATAGCAATACATTCAAGTGGCAATTACACAAGGGACAGTCACTATGAGATGTCCTCATTTGTGACTATCCTTACAGTGAGTGTACATTATCATGTTGTTTTTATAGTGACTGTCCTCATTTTTTGAAGGAAAAAAGCATTAATGTGGTTCATTAGCAATGTATTCAAGCGGCAATTACACAAGGGATAGTCACTCTGAGATTTCCTCATTTGTGACTATCCTTACAGTGAGTGTACATTATCATGTTGTCTTTACAGTGACTGTCCTCATTTGTTGAAGGAAAAAAGCATTAATGTGGTTCAATAGCAATGTATTCAAGCGGCAATTACACAAGGGATAATTACTCTGAGATTTCCTCATTTGTGACTATCCTTACAGTGAGTGTACATTATCATGTTGTCTTTACAGTGACTGTCCTCATTTGTTGAAGGAAAAAAGCATTAATGTGGTTCAATAACAATGCATTCAAGTGGCAATTATGCAAGGGACAGTACATGCCCATTAAAGTTGGTGTTTTGTTATCCAGCATGACAATGGAGACAGCATACTCTGTGTCAATTTTACTGATCAAATTTCCCTCCGCCAGGCAAAGCAACAATCTGGGTATGATAAGGTAAAGTTTTTGCAACAATTTGTTGCTGCTGCTAAGGTTACCATTGTTTATGGTTTCTATTATATAGTTCTATCTATATTGCTATATGGTCTTTTGTTTAGGATTAAGTAGACGAGGGAAAATATTTCTTTTGTGGATTGTAAACAAAACATTGAATTATTTTAGAGAACAGATCTAAATCTATAAGATGCTACGATGGAGCACATGACCATGTACTTGTGAATATTAGGATCCATGTTAATGAAATGACTGCTTTATGTAAATTACTTTTGAGTAAGTAAAAGGCAATACAATTTTTTGAAGTGTGCAAGGATTTTTATGATATACAGGTGTACGAAGAAATGAATCTGTGTTGTTTTGTATCAATATCAAACATCTCTGATATATTTTCATGTTTTTATAATCTATTTTGCAGATGAAAACTATCCAACAGATAAAGATTGGGAACTTCTCCCAGCATCTGTACCTGCATCTCTCTTATATACTACAAGTTGCTTGCCATCAGAAATTGCAGTTCCCTCACGTGACATTGATGGTGAAGTGTTCTTTTCAGAACCATCATCTATGGTTACCAATGCTCCTATTTTAGGCAATAAGTTTGTTGCATTCCATGAGCCATTGGTCAAGTTTCTTCTACGAGCTTCTGATGCCTCAAAATCTAAGCAGCGCCTACGCATGCCTCGTTGTGGTTGATTATCATTCTGTACATGAATTATAATGAGTAATCAGTTTTGGGCCTTGGAATCTTGTATGTAACATGCACAGGAATTTCATGGCTAAATGAATCTATTTTAAAAGCATTAAATTTTCTTACATGATGCTGGATACATAAGTAGAACAAGCGTATATCAAATTGGAAGCAATCAGAACTCCACAATGACATATTATTTAGAGTACTCTTCAGTTTAAGTAATAATGCATATATTGACACTGTAAAGACAACATAATAACGTACACTCACTGTAAAGACAACATGATAATGTACACTCACTGTAAGGATAGTCACAAATGAGGACATCTCATAGTGACTGTCCCTAGTGTAATTGCCACTTGAATGTATTGCTATTCAGCCACATTAATGCTTTTCTTCTTCAACAAATGAGGATAGTCACTGTAAAGACAACATGATAATGTACACTCACAGTGAGTGTACATTATCATGTTGTCTTTAGAGTGACTATCCTCATTTGTTGAAGAAGAAAAGCATTAATGTGGCTGAATAGCAATACATTCAAGTGGCAATTACACAAGGGACAGTCACTGTGAGATGTCCTCATTTGTGACTATCCTTACAGTGAGTGTACATTATAATGTTGTCTTTACAGTGGCTGTCCTCATTTGTTGAAAGAAAAAAGCATTAATGTGGTTCATTAGCAATGTATTAAATAATTTATTTTTTTTAATCCACCCACGGGCGTCACCATTGCGATGGGAGCCCGTCGTAATGCGATGCAGGTGCCCGTCGCAATTGCTTGGGAGGACCGTCGCAATTGCGACGGCCCTCCGAAGCCATCCGACGGGGGGGCGATGCCCATGCCGCTAACAAATCTTAGTGACATTGCGACGGGAGGGCGCCGCAATTGCGATGGCTACCCATAGACGTCGCAATTTGCGACTAAAAAATAGCGATGTCTATGGGTGTTGCTATTGCGACACATAGCCATCGCAATTGAGACACATAGCCGTCGCAAAATGCCCCCAAATGTATTAGTGACGCAAGGGGAAGTTCGAACCCAACTGGCTGGGTCCCTTTGTCATCACTGCTACTTTTGGCTCTGGTGCCTATCAACTCTCAATGACTGAAGGAGAACAGCTCTGAGAACCACTCAACATTCTCCATCTGAAGAAATTCTACACCCAAGGCATTCAGTCTATGGTTAAATATCCTAAAAAAATTATAAAAATTAGAAAAAGTCCTGAAAAAATGAACATCTTGGTGAAAACCTAGCAATAGGCACCTCGATGATTCACAAAAAAATAAAAAAATATCAAAAATACAAAAAAAAAGCAAAAAATGAAAAATACAACAAAAAAAAGAAAAAAGAAAAAGTGCCTTGGTGAAAACCTGGAAATAGGCGCCTTGGTAGCAAAAATAGAATCTCTGCCAAGATGGTGAAAACCTGACAAACGGGTGCCACTTGTTCCAAATACTCCATCTATTAGTGCAATCTTGGTCTTTCCTAGCTTTCAGTCTTGCTTTAGTTTGTACATATCTCCCGGTTTGTTTCTGCATTTCCAATTTTCAATAAGTTGGTCGGTACACCAATCAGCTCAAGCATTTGTATCCGATCAATGTTTAACACTTGGGGGCAATCAATGTCATATCCTATGGTCTCCAGTATACTTTAGACATGTCATATCCAGTCAAAGTCCTTTGAAGCTATATTTGAGTCAGTCAGTTAGTCTCCTCTCCAGAAAGGATTTTGCATCTACAACAACAATCAAACACAAACTGAAAACAATTTGTGCTTTTCATGCTTTTATCTCCTTGTATGCTTACTGATTCGCATTGAGATTTTTGCATATTGTGTCCCTTCGAGCTCTTTGATGATGTCCTTTATAGGATTTAGAGAGTGATGACTAGGGGCATAATCTTTTCTTTGTCTTCTGCTTGTATGTGAAAATCTAACGTCTTTGGAAATTTTGGATTGAAATGGTGTCCGACTGTAAGAGTCTCTATCTCGAATTGGATGGCCATGCGTACCTCGACCATTGATACCCAAAAAATTCAAGGAAGTTTGATCTAACTATTGTCTTTTGAGTGAGTTCTTTCTCCTACTGTGAAACACAATCTTACCTAAGGATGTGAACGATAAAGGGTCACTACGGGTAATTCACATTAGATTTAGAATAATCTCTTGGCTGTTTGATGTGTTTGTCATGCGAGGCGTATTCAGGTCATCATGACGTTTATGTTTTGATGCTTATACAAATTGCTATATCAAAATGGACATGATATTCAGGTCATCCTGGTGCTTGTGCCTTGGTGCTTATATCTAATCTGACATTCCGAAAATAAAATCAATATTCATATATCCATGGTTGTTGACCAATGGGTGTTGTATTGATTCTTGTGCATACAAATCGATATTCATATGTCTATGGTTTCATAGCTAGTGGGCATTGTATTGATTTATCCGATTACCTAAAAGTTCAATGATGATAACAAATCGACACATGATCAGTGACTAGGTCCTAGGTCTTAGGTTGCATTTCATTTTGCATGTTGCATGATCTCACAATGACTAAACGAACTTCAATGCTTAAACAATTCTTCAATCACCTCTTCCAATCTAACAAGAGCTAAATCCCACATGAAGGTTCCTCCAACGAAACAACAAGTAGAATCCTTTTTCAAGATCAAAATTCAAATCTGAGATCATTCATATTATTAACTACTTGCATATTTGACCTTCAATCATCACAGAAATCCAGTATTCAACTTAATTGATTATCTAACATCAAACTATCAAAATTTCAACTTGGTCAACTATGGTCAACTCATGGTTTGACCTAGTCAAACTTGGTCTTTTGGGGCCTTCCAATGATGCACAATGTGTTCCCGGACATGTTTAACCACTTCTCAAATCAATTAACATGCTTCTAAACTCTCAATGCTGACTTTTCTTATCAGATTTCAATTTTAATCCCGAAGGGGGCATGGTATTGCATATCATTCAAAGTCTGTAATCAAATTTGAAATCATATCTTTCTTAGTAATCAAGACAACAACCATGTCTAGTTACTGATTCATCAAAAAATACCTCATCGCTCGGGGCAAATCTATTATCACTTGGGGCATATCAGATTCATCAAGATCCATATCAATTTGGTATCCTCCTAATCTTGTAAACTATATCAATTTTTGCAACCATCGGATCATAGTGTTCTTTCCTTGGTTCTTCGGCAACTGAAAGATTCGGATGTGATACCTGCTAGTTCTGCTAAGACAATCAAGTCTAGAACCGGTCACTCACTTCTTTGCAATCCTAAGGTTTGGAATTAGGTGTTTTGACACTTTTTTACAATCATAGGTTCATTTGCTGTTATAGTGAACATTATCTTTGGTCATTCAGGACCTATTATCTTCATATCAAATCAATATCAATCAGCTTCTGTCTCATATCAATTATCAATTTCGAATCAGTTTCATATCTCTATCAAACACAGACTATCTTTGAACCACTGCGCTTCGCACAGTAATTCAAAGAGGGGCAAAATGTAATACCCCAAAAATGGGCTATAAGTTCATTAATCTCTTACATCTTCAATTCGAATGAAATCGACATCAAAGTCCTAATCTAAGGCACATCTAAACATCATCGAATCATAATTGATTATCTTAAATTCTGCATCGGGGAATATTCCTAGTAATATTCCTAATCATCATAATTATCTTTAATTTTATAATTATTGGGCAATAAATCACATTTATCCTAAAGTTTGATTAATTGAATATTTTTATATTTAATTAATTAGATTTAATATTTGCCACTTAATTGTGTAATTAAATTTAATTCTATCTATTATTAATTGTATTATTTAATTTTGACAATAAATCTAATATCATATGAATAATTGATTAAATTCTTATTTAATTAATTAAAGCAAGTTGTCATTATTTAATAATATAGTTTTTAATAAAAGTTTGATTAAATAATTGATTAACCCATAAATCAATTGTTTTATTTTTAAAAGTAGTTAAGTTGGAAATAAATCACTTTATTATTAAATTAATTCATAAATAAAACATGCACAATCATAAAAGCAGATAACTATCAATTATCAATTAAAGCTAAACTCTATTTTGAGTTAAAACTTAGCTTTTGCATGTTTTTGTGAGTTAATTATCCTTTATTTAAAAATAACTCAAAAATCAACCTGAGTTATTTGAGTGATTTATGGCTTTTTTTTTCCATGCACCTCCAAAGCCCTAGATTTCTATAAAATCAAGGCTTCAGCTCATCTCAAATCATCTCATAATTTTGCAAGCTTACTTTGCCAAAGTCATCTACGAATTGCACAACTATTTTGAAGAATTGAAATTTGGAGAATCAAAGCTTATTGCGAATCAAGGCTATTGTGAGATCAATTTGTTTTTTTTTTTACATTCATTTAGATTCTTTTTTATATCATTGTTAGATCAATTCATAGCATATCAATTTTCCATATTAGCATAGATTCCATATCAAGTTTTCATATCATTGCATAGAAAATCCAAAAAATATAGATTAATTGCATTCATATTTTACATCATTTTTGCATCCAAATCCTTCATTTAGGTGTCATCTAGGTCGTTGATCTTGATTACAATTTGAGAACATTAATCTCGCACCTACTAGAAGGCAGTAAATCGCTTGGTTAGAGTAGATTTCAATTTTGCATGATTTTGATTATAGCTAACCTCTAATGTTTTACTGAAGTGTTGTGTCTACAGATTAGGTACAAAATTCACACACACAATATCATCCACATAGACTAGGATGACTGTAAAGGAGGCTTCTCTCTTGCAAGTAAATAAAGAATAATCAGCCTTGGAGGCCGTGAAACTAGCATCTTGAAGAGTAGAAGAAAGCTTGGCAAACCAATTTCTTGAAGTTTGTTTAAGACCATAAATAGACTTATTCACGTGGCAAACGCGTATGTCCCCCTGTTTGCCAAGACCGGGAGGAAAGGCCATGTAAACTTCTTCGTCCAAAGCTCAATGAAGAAAATCATTGTGGACATCTAATTGACAGAGAGACCAATTGCGAACTGCGACAACTACTAAAAGGCAATGAACAGTAGTTAATTTTGCAACTGGTGTAAAAGTCTCATGATAGTCTAGCCCTTCTTATTGAGTGTATCCTTTGGTAACAAGGCGGGCTTTGTAGCATTCGATGGAACCATCAGAATTGTACTTGATGTTGTAAACCCAACAATAGCCAATTGGATGATGACTAGGAGGCAAGTTTACTAGAGTCCATGTGTCGTTAGTATCCAAGGCAGCAAGTTCAGCATCCATGGCTTGATGCCAATGCGAGTCCTGCATAGCTTGAGCAAACGTGGCAGGTTCTTGTTGCACAGAAATAACAATAATGAAAGAATGATGAGGAGGGGTCAAACGATCATACGAGAGAAAAAGAGATAAAGGGAAGCGAGTACCTTTAGTGGGAACTTGCAGAGAATTCAGCATCAGAGTGAGAGAAGTAGGGAGCGTGGGGCAATGGTATTCTTGAAGATGAGTAGGAGTTTGATGAGGCCGTGTGGATCAGCGAAGGGTATTGGAAGGTAGAGGATCAACACTAATGTTCAGGTGTGAAGGGATAGAGTCGAAAGAGGGAGTTGAATCTGTTAATGGGATAGAGGCTGGTGGCGAGGAAGAGGTGTCCGATAAGGGAAAATCTAGAGCAGGGAGTGGTAAGACGAGCTGCTCAATTTGTGGGTCATGAGTTTCATGGGAAGCAAATGGGAACACAGTCTCATGGAAGACTACATCTCGACTAGTGAGTACCTGCTTAGAATCAAGGTCATAAAGATGATACCCTTTTTGTCCATAAGGATACCCAATAAACACACAATGATGTGCACAACTAGTAAATTTTCCTTTGGCAGAAACAACAGTGGCAAATCACAGACAACCAAAAATGCGTAGATGACCATAGGTAGGTGAAATCTGAAATAAAATCCCATAGGGCATTTTTTCTTGAAAGAAGGGGTGTGGGCATTCTATTAATAAAGTAAGTGGTTGTGAGGACGCATTCACCCCAAAAGGTCATGGGTAAGGAGGCATGAAAATGAAGTGCTCGGGCAACATTGAGGAGATGATGATGTTTGTGTTCAGCAACACTATTTTGTTGTGGAGTATTTACACAACTTTGTTGTTGAATGACACCACAATCACGAAAGAAGGAATGTAACTCATGGGAAAAAATTCAGCACCATTGTCAGAACAAATGCATTTAATTCAATGATCAAATTGAGTTTCAACCATATAAAAAAAAGATTTGAGAAGAACACATGTTTCAGATTTAAAATGCATAAGGTAAACCCAAGTACAATGCGAAAAATCATCCACGATGGTAAGGAAATAATGAGCACTAGATAATGAAGCAACAAAATGACCACCCCAAATGTCACAATGAATGAGATCAAAGGTTTGACTAGAAGTTATGGAACTAACAAGAAATGGAAGACGAATTTGTTTTGCCAAAGGAAAAAATTCACAAAATAAAGAAGCATCGAAACTAATATCAAGTAGCACTCGTGTGAGATGTTGTAGTCTAGCATGAGATGGATGTCCCAGACGTTGATGTCAAATCTAAGGTGAGGCTTTAGTAAAAGTAGCAAAAACTTTAGGTAAGCTTGAGGGTGTCAGGTTGAACAGGTAGAGGCCACCAACTTCTTTACCCAATCCAATCGTCATCCTCATTGTAAGGTCCTGAAAAAGACAAAAATTAGGAAAGAAAGTAATGGAACATTGAAGTGATCAAGTGAGTTTGCTAACAAATATCAAATTGACATTGAAGGTTGGAACATGGAAAACATCATCCAAATGTAAAGTGGTAGTGAGATCAATAGAACCACTAGAAGAAACGGAAACTGAAGTTCCATTCGGTAATCGAATGGGAATCAGAGCAGCAAGGGAAGTGCAATTAATGAGAAAATTAGAAGAGGAAATCATGTGATCAGTAGCCCCTATTTCAATGATCCATGAGGTTTTTGAAAAAATGTTGAAACTAGAGAAGGAAGCAGGAGAAGTGGAGGAATGGCAACAAGAACCTGCGATGTTGGCTGAGTTGTGGGAGTTACCTTCATGGAGCAAAGCTAGATTTTTCTTATACTGTGCTAGAGTGAATGATGCAGTGGACTCATCTTTGGTTACATTGTGAGAGGATGATTTGACGCCGAGAACACCTTTGGTGGAATTTTTGTTCTTGGGATGGCTGAGCGGATAACCATGCAGACGATAGCACCAATCAATGGAGTGACCGATTCTAGGAAGGCCAAGGCTCTGACAATGGTCACATATAGACCATTCTTTTCCTTTTCCTCATCCATGACCATACGCCCCAGAGTCCAGAGCGGAGTAGGAACCAGAGGAAGAATGGTTCAAAGCAAGAGCTACACCATCAGAATTACGAAAAGAGTTGGCAATTTCTCTTAGTTTTTCTTCTTGTAAAACAAGGGCATAGGTCTTGTTAAGAAGAGGAAGAGAATTCATGAGAAGAATCTGTCCACGAACAATAGCATAAGAGTCATGAAGCCCCATGAGAAACTAGAGAACTTTCTCTTCTTGATCACGATCGTGAAGAGTCTTCATCACTCCACAAGTACATGAGGGCATGGGTGAATAAGATTCCAATTCATCCCAATATCCCTTCAATTTGTTGAAATAAGCAGCTGTAGAAGATTGGTCTTGTGTAAGAGACAAAATGGCCCGCCGAATTTGATAGAGATGAGGAGCATTGCTTTGAGAAAAATGCTCAATCAAGTAAGTCCATACCTCTGAAGTAGAATCTGTGTAGATGACATTGTTGGCAAGCTCCACGTTAACAGAATTGAGGATCTAGGAGAGAACCATATCATTGCAGTGTTGCCATAGAGAAAAATCATCTGGCTCCAGATTTGAATCTGGGTTGGGAATGGTCACATCAATGAAGCCCAACTTGTTCCTTGCACTCAATGCCATTCGCATGGCTCTACTCTAGGTTGAAAAATTGTCTCCTGTCAAGGTACGAGAGACCAAAATGGTGCCTAGGTTGTCAGAATTATGAAGGAAGTAAGGGCTTGTGGAATTGAGTGGGGTATTTTGATGATGGGTATTAATTGAAGAAATATGATGAGCCATAGAAGAGGCTTCCATGATAGCAATGATCAGAAATGCTAGGTTGAAGGGGAGAAAAGAAAAAAATAGGAAAGGAGTTGTTGAGATCATTACAGCTTTGATACCATGACAAATTGTAAATGTCTTGTCTTGTATTTACATTCAGGAGAAAGAAATATATATACAGAGTATTACAGTGACTGATTCAGAATGATTAGATGAAATCCCAAGAATTAGAAACAATCAACTAATTCTGGGAAATAGTCTAAAACTATACAAGGAAAGAAATCAGTCGCTAAATCAACATGAGTTAACATAAATATATATAAAGATTTACCTGCAAGAAAAGAGAAACGATTGAGTAGCCCATCATTTTCAGTGCAGAGGGTATTCGGCATGTCTCAGGAACCTTATCTCTAAATGTGTATTCTTCTTTTCCCACGTGCCACAAGATAAGTTGCAATTAATTAAGCTCTTAAGCCATCTTACAGGTGCAAAATCTAAGCATTATGTGCTATAAATAGGAGTGAAGAACGGAGAATCTCAAAACACAAAGTAAGCAGTTTTCAAATATTGTAGTGATTGAATCTACAATGGCTTTCCACATCTCTCTTTTCTTTGTCCTCTTCTTAAAGATCTATTCTCGAATCTTGAAAACAAAAACTAGAATAATCTATTCTGTGTTTAGATCCCATAATGTGGAATTGGAATAAAGATTATTTGTACTACTTAACTGGTATTAACTATTATAAATATTTTAAATCTTTTCTTTTCTTTTCTTTTCTTTTATATTATATTTTACTACATATAAAATTTATTTTGTCTATTGGTTTAGTAATTTGGTTGTTCATATCTATTTTTTAAATAATTTTTTTAAAAATTATTATTATGAAAATTTTATTTTATTTATACATTTTACGAAATATTAAGACATGTCTTTATATGGAGTTTATTTCATAAAATTTTATGTTTATAAAAAATATTAAAATAGTTTTAAATGTTTATGGTTGTCAAATTTAAGATAAAAGATACAAATTTTTGTTACCACATGTTATTAGATTCCTCTTCTTGAGTACCTCTTAGCATTAATGATGTAATGAAATTGTAGATGGATGTAAATTTGGATAGATGCGTGGGAAAATCTCTTATATGTTTGCCAGGACAACCAAAGATCAAGAGGGTTGATAGAGCAAGTAGTGCTAACTTCTATGTGAACAATGTGGATTATAGAAACTTCCTCCAAACGAAGTTAACTGTCGACTCCATTGACGTGTTGCAACTACAACAATTGCGATGGTATGATTACAACAGGAGATTTTATTAAGTGTTTCTCATTAGAAATTGATATTCTTCCTAATTTTATTTGTGTTGGTATATAGGTGTGTGAGAGCGAGAACAGGCCATTACTTGCCATGAGATCGATAACTAATTATGCGGGTGGGTCTTCTATGGGAAACGATGTAATTGTGATCAAGTAGTTGTGGACCTCACATGCTCTCGCAACAGTCGATGCCATCTTTGAGAAATTGGAATCAAGTGATTCTACCCTTCCTTTAGTTAGCATATGATGAACGCAATAAATAGGAAGATATGTAGTTATTATATCAATATGTGTATGTCTAGTAATAGTGGATGCCCAATCTATTTGTGTATGTCTAGTAAAAATAATTGGACCATTTGTGTATATGTGTCCTAGCCTGCTTCATTAGTTTCATATTTAAATCTACTAGTGTGTATCAAGGACTTCTTTTATCTAAATAAATAAATTAAATTATATATTAAAATTATTACATTTGATATCTAAGTTGATTAGATTTTGTAAGTTCCAAATTTAAGAGAATGCATGACAATAATGTACACCTAATTCAATGGTCAAAATTTAAGATACAACTTTGTTTAAACTTTTAAAGATATTAAGTATGATAAATTAACAATAAGTTTAAATTGTTAATGAATTATTTTAAATTAATAATTCTAAATAAATTATAGCTTTTCATTTTAGTAGTGTCTTTAATTTCAAGTTAAAATATATTAATTATTATTTGTAAAGAATCATAAATTTAATTTCTATTTACATAATAATATATTTCCTCACATAAAAATGGTATGAAATCACACTTACACACATAGGATTTAAGATATTGTATTTAACTAGTTATAGAATAACATCAAAGAGAAATTTTATAATTTCAATAAATAGAGATAGACATTAATAAAGTATTATTTATTTTTGTGGGATCTAAAATGTGTAAAAATATTAACTTATTTTCGGATCTCAAACCTATAAGCAAAAATAATATATTAATCTCAACAAAATATTCATGTTTTTCTTTAAATACACTATTTGTTAAAAATCTATGTGAAATTATTATAATATAAACATTTTTAATGCTTATCTACTTTGGTCTTTTGTATGCTTTGACTGTTTATCCAATAGTTCATAAGCATTATTTTTGTAAAAGGTTAAAAGGTTCCTTTCAAAACACTAATTCCTTGTCTAATTTTTTACTTTAGTGGAAGGAATTTTTGTAAGAAATTGTTTTGATGTTCTTTTCCAAACCCCTTAATTTTTATTAGGTGATCCTTTGTTGGGTTAGGACCCTTGTTATTGTTGCTTTTGGGTTGTGGTCAAAGCCTTTCCCTCAAAAAATGACGTTCCTTTTTTAAATTTTTGGTGGTCACACTTATTTTGAGTTTCTCCCTCTTATGTATTTGAATAGCTATTTTTTGTAATGGCTTTGGGCCCTCCTAATTTATCGAATAAAAAAAATTTAATGTATTTAATTTTTTCTAATTCCTTAAAAATTAATCAATACCTCTCATTTGAAGCTATGAATGTCTAGATGACCTAATTAGGGGCATAGGTAATGTAAACGCATAAAAAATAATTTAAAAATTATCTAAGGAAACTTATGGTAAAAGAAAAACATTTTAATAGTAATTATTTATTTAGAAGGGATATATAATATTTGGGATAAAGGATAAATGAACATTGGTTGGATCATGTTATGTATTTTATTCATTTTTCATTTGTAATACACTCTTATACAAATATGAGAAATCTTGTCAATGTGAGTCTTGACTTATGAAATAACAACCAAGAATTTAGAATTTGGTACTTCATTATGAATTATAATAAATTTATTAATCTTTTAAGGAAAAAGGGAATATTTTTTTTCAAAAAATAAAAATCAAATCTTTATGCATTTTATTAAATCAACATGGGAATGGCTATGATCCTGGATATTATTACTTAACACGTGATTGTTATCATGAATTATGAATATGTCCTATGAGGGAGGATTCTAGCAGTTCTAGAGCAATTTCATGTTGCATTCATGACGGTGTTTGTCATTGATGTCAACACACTAATTATACTGGAGATCAGCAGAGTAGTAGACAGAGTTTGAATTAGTGCACATGGAGAATTTTAGATAAGATTATGCAGAGTTAAGGACATGTTCCTTATGTTGTCCTAATATCATGGTTAAGAGCGTATACAAAAATTCAAGTATTTGTGTCAATTATGAGTAATCTAGTGGAAACTGTATTTTGTTAGTGTTCATGAGAAGCAGTTTGTAATAATCAAATTATATCTCCTAACAAAGATAGAATCTGGACATGCAAAGTTATATAGAGGTTGAAGACATTGTGGAGGTGACTTGGATGAGTTAGCATAGTTAGAGGTCACATGTGTGAAGATTTATTAAGTTTGTGAGATGATAATTTTATGTGATTATGGAAATATTATGTAACGTGTAATGTTTTATATTTTGTAATTGGTTAAGCCTAATTGGCCGACTCAATTATGAAATATTGTGCACGGTATAAAGGAAGGATTGTTTCCCTTAATTGTATGTGTGAATGATATGAGAAGTATATGATGCGAAGGTGAAATAGTGATTGATGTATGATGTGAAGTGAGCAGATCTGGTAGTGAGATCTGGTGAAGTATTTGGAACAATTTTGGCATAGTTAGAGGAGAGAAGAGAAGTTGCTGAGATCAATAATTATTGGTATTATTCTATTTGAATAATACAAAGATCGGTTGGAGAGTGTGTTCAGTGATCTTTCCCTTGAAGATATTTGGAAAGTGGGTCCTTCTACCTTTCTTAACTCCTAGCAGGGTTAGAATCTTCTCACAGGGATTCAAAGTCTCCTAACAGGGACTAATATGTACTAAATGTATTTCATAAGACTCCTTACAAAGTCCATCCTCTCACAAGGAATTTTCATAATAGTACACCTTTTGTGGTTACCATCCCCACTGGGGTTTACTCTTTGATCAAGAGGTTCCCTAGTTAACAAATATGGTGTCATTTTGTATGATTATTTTTTTGTGGTTATTGTTTATGTTGATTACATGTTTCAAATTTAATAAGGTTAATAAAATTTATTTTTATCTGATAACTCATTCACTCCACCCCCTTTCAATTATCCTAGTGGAATTTACTTTCTAACAATGATAGCATAGACTTAGGCTATTATAGCTTGAGGACTAGTATCCCTACAACAACAAAATCTATGAAAAACCCAGAGCATAACAAAAGTGACAATATATTCACATACTTACTACTATCCCTATACTCTAAAGAGTTCTTAACATAACTAGAAAACCTATTACTATGAGATTTTGTAACCGTCCAATTAACTAGCAAAATAGTGTTAGCCCAAAGGCCATGAGTATAAGAAAAGAACAAAGAATTCTTCATAGTCAGAGTGAAAAAATTCCTAACAGCTATCATCCTATAAACTTTAAACTTATAGTCACTAGCCTTATCTAATGGTATCTTTAGCCTCATCCTTCATTGAGATGATCTTCCAATTCTTAAAGAGACTTTTAAGGTTCACATTCCACTCTTCCTCATCCACATCTATCTCATGCTCTTCCTTGTCTTTGTCTCCTCCCTCCCACTTCTTCTTCTTGTCCTTCCTCTTGATTCTATTATGTCTAGTGACCACTTCAAACATATCCTTTTTAATTATTCAATAAATAATCCTACACAAATTAGAAATCGCCTTATCACATAAAAATTTAGTTTTCTTAGAAGAAGCAGCAATATCCTCCACCTAGACGACACTCTATTCTAAAGATTATCAATTTTTTCATAGAGATTGGTAGGAACTTATTTCTCTTTAGAAACATTGGGAGAGAGGAGAGCCTCTTCATCAACCATGTCCTTATTTGAAATAGGGGATAGATGGGCACATTCCAAAACCTCTTCATAATCTCCCAAATTGATAGTGATATCAATAGATTTTTCTTCTCTATCATTGTCAGACTCTTTCTCACCACCTTTATAGTCTGCATCCTTAGAGCTATCTAAGGAATCCTCCACCTCAAGCTTATACTCAAAGTTAGTTTCAAGGATAATTTCCTCTTTGATCTTCTTCCCTTTAAGTTCCTTTCCAATAAATTGATCTGATATTATTTCCCTAGAACTCATCTCTTTTTTTTTATCTTCACGGGTTTATATTTCCTCATTTTTCTCTAATACTTCTTCAACGTTCACATAAGGAATACCAAATTTAGTTCCCTTTCCCATTTTCCTTGTTTTAGTTCAACTCAACTTGCTAGAAGGGCCTTTCCTTTTCTTAGGGGTGGTTTCTAGAAACTCACCTTCAAGAGGTTTCTTAACAGGGTTTTTGGTGGCTTTACTCTTCTTTTTAAGATTAGGATTTTTAGACAACATGCTACTTTCTATAAGCTCAATGTGCACAAAACTAAACAAAGGAATTTTTTGCATATCATCTTTGGCCTTAGGGTAAGATATGAAATGACTCTTAAAAGGGGACTTGTCAAATTTATGTTGGTAAAGGACATAAATTAGTCCCTAGTGTAGATGAGGAATCTCCTTTAGTAATACTACTGCTAGGGAAAGAATGAAAGAACAACATTGTTTATCTTTTACCCATTTCTAATATGGTTTAGGATCTAGGAAAATGATAGCAGTGGAATGTGGTATATCTACCTTCTAAGGTAAAATGAGCTTCATAACATGATATCATAATATAGGGTAAGGAGGAGGGAGAAGGGACCTGTCATACTCATTTTTGTTAGAAATCACCAATAATTTCTATTGTGCTTAAATATTGGTAATCAATTAGAATGAAACCAACACTCAATAAACCATTAAATCAAGAATTTATCTATAGGAGTCCATATCAAACATTACAAAAGTTATTGGTAAAAGATAAAATATTTATCGATATAAGTAATTTATTGGCTATTGGTTTATATTCAAAAATTTCAATAAGAGTGAAATCTCAATGGTACTGATTCAGCCCCCTCTCAGTACCCTACCTAAAAAATTCCAATAATTGGTATCAGAGCATTGGTTTTGTAGAGGAAAGTTTATCAGTTTAAGAATAGATATGGAATGATGGGAAGTTATAGGTATCAAAGAGAGTTGGAGGAAGCTCTAGAAGATGCTACTGAATAGATTCATGATCTAAATAGTAAGTTAAAGATATCTTTTGCAAAAATAAAGGAACTGACAAAAAGACTACAAATGAACCTTGATGACCTTGACAAACTATCGAAAGATAGTATCAATTTTGAGAAAGTTGATGCAACTATACAAGATCTATTGAAAAAGAACAATGAATTAATTGAAGAAATCAGTCAAATGAAAAAAAAACATGAAATTCAAGCCCTGAGAATGATAGAAGTGCTAGAAAGAATGAGGATTGTTAAAAGTAGGAAATAAATTCTTGAAACAAAGAAGAGAAATGTGATGAACTACAACTGATTTAGAACCTAATTAGAGATCTGTGATTAGAGATCACCGAGTTGTTGATTAGATATGTAATATGATTAAATCAGTAATATGTTGTCATTGATGTCAACTAGTTTGACAATACTTATTTTGTAAGTTACTATAACTAAACATCTGTAGAAAAAGAGTAAAAGATATGAAGAACAAAAATATCTACATGAGGAAGATGTATATGAAAAATGAGGATAAGGATTACATTGAGTAACTTGCTGATGAGTCTATGAACTTACGTTATTGACTTGATTATGTTTCATTCATCTATGATGAGGAAAAGAGCTGAAAGACACAAGGCAGTGTGGTCGGTTGATGAAGCATTTCAGTATACACCGACAGGATGTAGTATATATTGAGCACAGTATAAATCAAGCTTGTGTTCACCGACACATTTCTTTATTAATTGAGTAGGAGAAAATAAATAAATGATTAGTTTAGCCATTAAGGATTGATGAGTTGTAAAGTACATCAAAATCAATGGTGGAGATAATGTTTGTTATGAAGATCAACGGATAGCATAATTAAAGGAAATTGTTTTGGATTATACATTTTGATTTGGGACTATGGATAACTGATTCACCCCCCTCTTAGTTATTTTAATAATTGGTATTAGTTATATTTGGAGGACAAGATTAAATATGTAAGTCATTTGCTGATGAAATGAGAAGTGAATTTGAAATGTCTATGTTCGGGGAGATTAAGTTCTTTCTAGGACTACAAGTGATTTAGGAGAATGATGGTATATTCATCACACAATCCAAATATATCAAGGAAGTATTGAAGACATTTAGCATGGAAGATGCTAAACCTGTGGGAACACCAATGGCTACTGGATGTGAACTGACTAAGGAAGATGAAACTACAGAAGTGAACCAGACATTGTACCAATCTATGATTGGTAAGTTAATGTATGTAGTACATAGTAGACTAGACATAACACATGTTGTGGTAATTGTTGCAAGATTTTCTACAAGCCCTAGAGAGTCACACATGATTGCTACAAAGAGAATCCTAAGATACCTAAAGAAAATAGAAGATTATGGATTATAATATCCTAAGGAAGGCAAGTTTGAACTCAGAGTCTATACCAACGCTGATTGGGTTGGAAATGTGGATGATAGAAAAAGTACCACCGGAGGAGCATTTTTCTTTGGTGAAAGACTTGTTACATGGACAAGTAAGAATCAGGCTTGCATTTCTCAGTATACAGTCGAAGCAGAGTATGTTGCTACTACTACAAACTGTTCAAATATTGCATATATTAAACAAGTTATGGAAGGTATGAATGAGATAATCACTAAGCCGGTGATTATATACTGTGATAAAACCAGTGCAATAAATATTTCAAAGAATCCTGTGATGCACTCTAAAACAAAGCATATATCAATCAAGTATCACTACTTAAGAGAACAAGTACAGGAGAAGCAAGTTAAGCTAGAGTTTGTTACATCAAAAGAACAACTTGCAGACATATTTACAAAACCTCTACCAAAGGATACATTTGAATACTTGAGGACAAGACTTGGGGTCCGTCCCCTATCTACCAGCCACTAAGGTGATTTGGATGTTTCATTAGCCTAATCTTATCAGAAGATCATTCATGTTGATGCAGCATAGTTCACACTTTGGATCATGTCTAAGGTTGTGAATAAAGTTGGAGAACTGGAATAGATTGGCATATCAGTATACAGAGATATAGAGTATGCACCGGACAACAGAGAGTTACTTGGCTACTACAGAGCTGTATGTTTATTTATTTCTTTGGCATTGTTGTCAAAGGGAGAGATAAATAATATGAAACATATGAAACAATAAGCACTGATGAGAACTATCAAAGAGAGACA
Source organism: Chamaecyparis obtusa (assembly GCA_027943335.1). NCBI lineage: Eukaryota > Viridiplantae > Streptophyta > Pinopsida > Cupressales > Cupressaceae > Chamaecyparis > Chamaecyparis obtusa. Next base: position 1,640,400 of record BSBK01002608.1, on the reverse strand, counting down.
AATTGAAGAAAGGGAGAGCACTGAAGAACATAAGAAGGAATCTGAGAACTGAAAAGATCATATTTGCATAATGTCAAAGCTGCATTGTTAATGTTGTTGAGTAACATAGTGATTAAACATATTAAGCTAGGGAGAGCTTGTACAACATTTGTTCACAGAGTTGTAGAATACATGTTTGGTATGTGTATGGCATATTTCATATTACTTGAGTTGCCATCAATGCCAAAGGGAGAGATTGATGAACTACAACTGTTTTAGAACCTAATTGAAGATCTATGATTAGAGATCACCGAGTTGTTGATTAGATATGTAATATGATTAAATCAGTAATATGTTGTCATTGATGTCAACTAGTTTGACAATGCTTATTTTGTAAGTTACTATAACTAAACATCTGTAGAAAAGGATTAAAAGAGATGAAGAACATAAACATCTACATGAGGAAGATGTATATGATAGATGAGGATAAGGATTACATTGAGTAACTTGCTGATGAGTCTATGACCTTATGTTATTGACTTGATTATGTTTCATTCATCTATGATGAGGAAAAGAGCTGAAAGACACAAGGCATTGTGGTCAGTTGATGAAGCATTTCAGTATACACCAATGGGATGTAGTGTATACCAAGCATAGTATAAACTGAGCTTGTGTTCACCGACACATTTCTTTGTTAACCGAGTAGGAGAAAAGAATTAAATGATTAGTTTAGCCATTAAGGATTGATGAGATGTAAAGTACATCGAAATCAGTGATGGAGATAATGTTTGTTATTAAGATCAATGGATAGCATAATTCAAGGAAGATCTAAAGGATGAAATCAAAACATTTTATTGGCACAACTACCGAGGAAGGTTTAAGTGGAAAAATGGACAAAGGAGAATAAGCGGCAAAATCTATGGAGGAAAAGAAAATGGTTTACTTGTCTATTTAAGAGATCAAAGTTTCATTATGAAACTTATGTCAGAAGAAGAAGGATTGCAGAATTATCCTATGAACAAGCTTCATGTATGCCTGATCAAACTGATTAAGGAGAACCGAACTGCAGAGTTTACCGAGTGTTAGAAAGCTATTACTGAGTGACAGTAAGTAATTGATTATTGTGATACAGAATTGTAATACTGATCAAAGGATTTGATAAAGCATAATATAGATCTGAATATTTGTAATTGAAGTTGTATTGTAATCAGATCAAACTGTTGTTGCATTTTAACCATTGTAAACAGAGAAATCTCTTAACTGAGTGGACTTGAAAGTCTTTTATGTTTCATTCATAGAATGAGCATTGTTATCTTGTCAACCCCAGAGTGACTGCTGGTTAGACAATAATGGCTGGTGTAAAATTCTCTAACAAGGTCACACCTAACAGTGTGTTTATAACCTTTAACAGGGTTGGGTCTTCACCGACCTCACTTCAGAAGAGTGAACATTTCTAAATTGTCGATCCCAGGTGGTTTTTCCCTTCACAGGGTTTCCACATTAAATATTTTGTTTTATGTGTTCATTGTAGTGATTGTTTGTTATCATACTTTACATATTACATGTTAGATTTGGTCAGTAATCATTAGCTTCTATTGACTAGTAATCAGTAAAAGCATAGACAGTATAGTATTTTATGTTCCCGAGCTGCAGAAGTTTAAGGAAATTGTTTTGGATTATACATTTTGATTTGGGACTGTGGATAACTGATTCACCCCCCTCTCAGTTATTCGAACAAAATGTTGAAGAAATTATCAGAGATAAAGACTTAATCTTGTAGGTATAAATAGAAGAAGTCTAAGAAAGAAATGACATGTTGAAAGGTATCAATGACATGAATCTACAACTACAAGTAGAAAATCAGAAGCTGAAGCAAGAAAATGAAGATCTGGAAAATAACCTTAAAGTTGAAAAAGAAATCAATGCTAGACTTATAGAGTTCGAACAAAGCATGCAAAAAATTGATGAACTAAAAAATCAGAGAAAACTAGGTGAACATTACTAGACTGGGGTATATTGGAAACAACATAATGGATATCGAAGAATCATCAAAATATAGACAATGAACTTCTAAAGAATCCAGTGATAAATTGTTAGATAATTGAGAGGGGGGTGAATTAGTTAAATCAGTTATCCTACAGTCCCAAACTCTCATATGTACTTTTCAAACTTCTTCAACAAAAAAATCAACTAGGTAAGATATTAAGATTAACTTTTTGTTCATTTACTAATTTCCAGTAAATTCCAAAACTATGTTTATCGATTAATCAAATATGAAATATGTAAAACATGATAGAAATCCAATCACAACAAATAACATATAACACAAATATTTAACGTGGAAACCCTGCTAAGGGAAAAACCATTTGGGACTGGTAACCCAAAATATTAAACACTCTTCTAAAGTGAGCTCAGTTAGGAGCCAACCTTGTTAAAGGTTACAAAACACACTGTAAGGTGTGACCTTGTTAGAGGATTTATCAAGTTAACAGTTCTCCCTCGACCAAAATTCACTATGGGGTCAAAAAGAAAATAATTAACATTCCTTGAATGCCATATTGAAATACAAAAGACTATTAAGTCCACTCAGTTAAGAGTTTTTCATTGTAACAATGGTTAAACTGATATAGTAGTGATCTGATTCAAATACAACTCAATTTGCAAGTATTTAGGTCCATGTTAAGCTCAATATAACTCTTTTGATAAATAATAAATTCACTCCATTACATCCTCCAACTTACTTCACTCGGTGTATAATTCTCTGATGCTTGGTAGTACCTACAGTCTAGCTCAGTTTTGTCTATAACTAGTTTGATCAGTGGTGCATGAAAAATTTCTTCATGTGAATTCTCCTGTAGTCTCAATTCATTTGGCCTCTTCTGCAATGAATCTCATGTCTCTTAAATGGATGTGTAAACCATTTTCATCTCATCCATTATATTTTGCCTCTTAATCTCCATCGTCCATTTTGCCACTTCAAGATTCCTGGGTAGTTGTATCAATAACATGTTTCAATCTCTTCCCTTCAATTATCTCTGAATTTTTTCAGTCGTTGATCTTCATAACAAACTCTATCTCTTACCTCGAAATCACAAGCATCTGCCAACTCATCAATTTCAATAAGCTCTTATAAACATTTAATGTTTTTATCCTACTCAGTTAATACAGAATGTGTCAGTGATAACTAACTCGATTATTACTATCACTCAGTATATAGAAGACTAACTTGGTGTATACAAAAATCATCAATTACCGACCATATTAACTTGTTCAATTCTGATCTCTTCTTCATAATAGAATAATGTAACATGCTCAAGTCAACAACATAATGCCATAGACTCATCAATAAGTTATCCAACATATACCTTATCCATATCTAGACCATATTCATCTTGTCCTTATGTAGATATCTCATCTCTTCACCATTTCTTCCTTCTACAGATTTTCAAATGTTTGTAATTATCAGGATAAGCATAGTCAAAACTAGTTGACATCAATGACAACATATTGATTGATTTAATTATCTTACATATTACTTTAACAACTCAGTGACCTCCTGAATCTTCATCAAGATATTCAATCAGTTGTAGGTTAACAATCTCTCCCTTTGGCACAATTGATGGAAACACAATATGAAATATGCCATAGAATACCTAACATCTATTCTACAACTATATAGATAAATGATGTACCTTAGTAAGCTCTCCCTAGCTTGATATTTAATATGTTTAATCACTACAATAGCATTTCATGCAGACTCTCCCTATGGATTTGATCTTCTTCAGTTCACTTGCCAACATATATCACTCTCCATGTGTTCTTGAAATCCTTCTCCCCCAAATGATATTTCATAGAAATCTCTCTCCCTTTGACAACAGTGCCAAAAGAAAACATTCAAATATCTCTTAAGTAGCAAAATAGTATTACTATTGTTCTGTTGGCATGTGATGTTTTGGAGTACTGGAAATATTCTAAGGGTTTTCATTTATGGCAACACTTATGTAAGTATGATCACATGTTATGGAGATTGCCACTAGATTTACAGTCATGAAAATGACTAAGTCCAGAATCAGGAAAATAGGGTACAGTGCCACAGTTTTGGTTAGAGATGAAGACATACAAGGTATTATGGATTTTGAAGTTAACTAGAGGTATTTTGGTACATGTAAATGCTTTAGCTAAGATCACATAAGTTTTGGATAGCTGGTGTATGAGATACAGTGTTCGAAAGGTATGCGAAGATAAAAAATAGCATATCAGGGTACATGAACAGTTGTGATGATTAAGGAAAGCATGCTGAATATGATAACATGCTAAGTCATGTAAATAAAGTTTAGTGCCGACTCTTTGGTAATATAAGAGTGTCAAATCCATATATATCTTTTGCACAAGTTTTTACTATGTCAAGTATGACATTTTGTGGAGCCGACTGGAAGGCTAGTTTTGTATAAATACATATTACTTTTGTGGTAGAAGAATAATGTTGTGATTGTGAAAAAGAGTGCAAAAGTCAGATGTGAGATCAGTAGGAGGCAGAGTTGTAACTGGAACTATCTAAGCAAGATAAGTGCTTGTATTGTTCCCTTTTGTGAACTATTTTTGGATAGTATTGATTGTAAGAGCAGTGTGCTCACCACCTTTAACCAGGTATTTTGTATGCCCCTAACAGGGTTTTTGTAATCCTCAAGAAAGGAAATGTACTATGTAACAATCAGCTCCTAATAGGGCTAGCTCTCTTAACAAGGACATTATACTTTAGTGCATATTTGTGGGTTCCATCCCCACCAGGGTTTTCCCTTTAATCAGGGTTTCCTCGAGAACAAATCATGGTGTCATGAGTAATGTGTTATGCTTATATGTTCTTTTGATTTTCGCATTACTTTGGATTATTTATAATTGTTTAAAGTTGAAAGTAAAGTTTTGTAATACTGATTCACTCCCCCTCTCAGTATTACTCAATCCTAACAATTGGTATCAAAGCTATTGGCCCTTTGAGAGAAAGCTTAACAACTTAAGGGAGATCAGAATGGATTTAGAAGACTTTCAAGTAAACTTTGAGATTGCACTTGAAGATCTGGATAAGATGAAAGATGAAAATGGCGAACTGAAATTCAAATTAAGAAGAGTAGAAGGTTTCATGAGGAAACTCAAAGAACAACTTATGACTATAAAAGATCAGAGACAAGACCTTATGGAGAAAATCAAAGAAAGCTTTGACAATGACACATTAGAAAAATTAAAGATGCTGGAGCAAGAAAAAGAACAAATCAATCTCTTGATGATCAAGGAGATTCAAAATGAGAAAGATGAAAGAAATAAAGTTGAAGAGTCACTAAAACAAGCCAACCTTTAGATAGATAATATGAAGACTTAACTTGAGCATTATAAAGATACATATCAAGAATTGGATAATTACAATTAGATCATCAAAGGTGAACTCACTAAAGCTAGACAACTTATTGAGGAGTTACACATAAGAAATGATCAAAGAACTAAAGCTAACATAAGTGGACCAAATGAAGCTGGAAGTTCAAGAACTCAAGAAGAACCAAATGAAGCCAAGAATGAAGAAAAATATATTCCAAAAGAAAGACCTACAAATGAAGATTATAGAGAATAATTCAGACCCCTCAGAGGTAGATGTTTTGGATGCAACAAAGTTGGTCACATGAAAAGAGATTGCAGGAGTAATGGTAATTCTAAACCCTTTACTAGCTATTGTTTTAATTGCTATGAGTATGGACACAAAAAAGCAGATTATAGAAAACTTGATCAATCCAGGTATAAGCAAGACTATATCAGAGAAGAATCTACAGCCAAAATTATATGTCAGAAGTGTAAAAACTTTGGACGCACATCAAGGTATTGTAAGTTGTAGACCAGTCAAGACAGAAGAGGACCACCCATCTGTTACAAATGCAATAATCCAAGTCACATTGTGAAGTTTTGTAGATATAATGGAGATAAAAACAAAAGAGGACCAAGAAGATTCAATGAACTAGAAACACCACCACCTATAGTCATAAGGAAAAATATTAGTGACAGTGGTAAAAGCTTAAATGATTACATAAGTGAAAATAAGAAATCAGAAAATGAAAAGATATGGCAACTAAAAGTTCTAAATAAGGCCATGGTTCAAGGAGAGACAACTTGTGATGTTGTATCTTCACATGATGAATTCTTTGAGGCATCAGCCTAGAAGGCCTCATGGCCTCATGGGGAGCAGTGGATGAAGACAACAGAAAATATCCAGCCCCTGTATGAGCGGAATAAGCTTGTGCGAGCTTATGTGTGATATGTACAGATGTTTGTGAATCCATGGATGAGATCGTAGCACTTGAAGATTCATCTTCTATGTTCATGAGTTTTTCATTGACCGAACGACATGCGAAGTTGAGCTACCTATGTTTAATGCTCACACTCAACTTGCAATGGATAAAAGACTTGAAAAACTTCATTTTTCCACCAATTTTTTATCAGCGACTAAGGAAAGTAGAAGTGTGAAGATGAAATAGTAATCTAGCAAAGAGATTTTATGTTCGCGTAAAGAAAAGCATTTGATTTGTGTGCATTAAAGGTATTTAAACCTAATCTCTTTATTCATGGATGCACTAGTAATCTACGATGTAGTTGACAGACCTAGGTATAAGTTCAAAAGGCATCCATACAAATCATGTAAAGATGAGCCAGAAGGGGCATTTTCCCAAACCCCCATAGGTGTATTACACGTAGAGGATATTAGGGCATACATACACTACAAGTATGAAATTATTGGGGAAGTCAACATCTTCTATGGGCTAAATGGAATGATAGATGTGAATGGGTCTTTGATAGATGAATTCAAACATTTGAAAGACCTACCAATACTCAAGTTAACCTCTCTCACTGAATTCACAGAAGTCAAATGGTTCAAGATCATTATGAGTAGAGTTCATGATTAGTTCCTATGGATAGGAGATCAACTAGTAAAGATATGTGCTCAGTTGATTCATGATATCACAGGACTTGACAATGAAGGAGCCCTACATGTTAGTGAGAAAAGTCTAATAAAGGATGCTGAAACCCTCACACACTCCAAATGGGACAAGAGGGCTATGACTGTAAACCATATATACCTTCAAGATGTCAGATTGGTAGCAATGCTTATTGGCTACAAATTGTTCCATAGTTCTAGACTCGGTTCTGTATCAGCTGGAGTTGTTATGATAGCTTACAGAATGGTTAAAGAAAACAAGCAGTACAACCTTTGCGAAGTTTTGGCACAACAATTTTTGGAAAATGTTAAGGTCATTAAGAAGGAAAAATCCAAGGCATTCAGGTTTGGGTCATTACTAATTCACATTTACCTTCACATTATTCACAATTTCCCTGGTATGCACCCCAGAGCATGGAAAGACAATGAACCCACTGGTCTACAAATCTTGAAATACTACAGAAGGAAGAAAAAGGATTGGATCGATGGAGAACTATTTGGCATGATTAAGATCTTGTAGAGGCAAATGAAAGAAATATATAGAATTCTAGAAAGCCTAGTAGAAAAATATGAGGACACCATCTGTTTCATGGTTGAAACTGATTGTGTCTGTTTTGAGGCAATTGAGCCTAGAACCAAATGGTGTTACCCTATGGGATATGAGGTGAGTGCTGAAGTACTATCCATGCAAGTAGAACATGTATTAGAAGCAGAAAAGGATCCCACTCAAGAAAGATGGGGTACATATAGAGAAAAATATTGAAAAGTTAGAGAAGAACAAGATAAAGTAACAAGAAAGAGGAAAGTCAGCAAGTAGTCATGGAAGAAATTACTGTGAAGGTAGGAATTGAAAAGAAGTAGTACTTGGACTTAAAGAACAAGATGGAGGCATCTTCCAGTGTTTCTATTGATCCACCCATTTCACTTGAAATAGAGAAGACAAGTACCATTGATAACTTCATTGACTTATCAATTCCTCTAAAGGAAGAAACACATGAAACTGTGACTACAACGGTTCTTAGAAGATCTTCTAGGAATGTCAGCCCAAAAGAAAAAGAAATAGAAGTAAAGAGGAAGAAGAAGGAAGAAAAGGGTACAGAAAAAGAGGAAGAAGAAACAATTCAAAAAAATCCACAAACCTTGTGGAAACCTAATATGAAATCAGTTCAGAAGAGGGTTATCAAAGATGGAAATTTGACATCTATAAAAAGATACTATGAAAGATATAGCCTTGAGGACCAAGCGATCATTGAAGATACTATCATTGAGCATTTTTAAGTTTTCAAAAAGAATCTGTTGGAAGTTGAATCTAGTGTTCCTAAAGAACTATATAACAAGCTAGAGATTAGAAAATAGTGAGCACATTTTGAGGATGAAAACATAAGAAACAAAATAATTGATGATATGTTGCCTATTGTGTCTATCCAGGAAAGGGAGAGAATCATAAAAGCACTAAAACCTCTTTTGAGAACAAAGACTAGACTAGTCAAAATCATGGCTAGAAGATATGATGAAGTAATTGAAGATACCCAAAAGGCATTAGATGAAGTGTTAATGCAAAACATGCCTAAAAGGGAGTCATTGCCTAAAATTGATAAACCTATGTCCTTAGGTTTGGGAAAGAGTTCACAAATAGCGGATAAGAGTGGTCACGATAACTTGCAACTAGACTTTGTCACTGGTGTGCCTGTTAGCCTTGACACCTCGCAAGATATACATGATCCATTCATGGACAAGATGGATAGTGCGATGGAAGTTGAAGACCAGGGACAGACAGAAGAAAGGAAATCAGAGGAAAATAAAGCAGAACAAGTATAGGAGGAGTTACATCATGAAGAACATCAATAAAAACAACCAGAAAAAAAGAGTACTATGTGACACTTAGTCATTTTTCTAAGTGTTGCTATCAATGCTAAAGGGAGAGATTGTTGACATGTGATGTTTTGGAGTACTAGAAATCTTCTAAGGTTTGTCATTTATGGCAACACTTATGTAAGTATGATCGCATGTTGTGGAGATTTCCATTGGATTCACAGTCATGAAAATGACTAAGTCCAGAATTAAGAAAATAGGGTACAATGCCATAGTTTTGGTTAGCGATGAAGACATACAAGGTATTATGGCTTGCGAAGTTAACTAGAGGTATTTTGGTACATGTAAATGCTTCAGCTAAGATCGCATAAGTTTTCGATAGTTGGTGTATGAGATAGAATGTTTAGAAGGTATGTGAAGACAATAAAACAACATATCAAGGTACATGAATAGTTGCGATGATTAAGGAAAGCATGATGAATATGATAAATAAAGTTTAGTGCCGAATCTTTGGTAATATAAGAGCCCTGACTCTATATATATCTTTTGCACTAGTTTTTACTATGTCAAGTATGACATTTTGTGGAGCCAACTAGAAGGCTAGTTTTGTATAAATACATATTACTTTTGTGGTAGAAGAATAATGATGTGATTGCGAAAAAGAGTGCAGAAGTCAGATGCGAGATGAGTAGGAGGCAGAGTTGTAACTGGAACTATATAAGCAAGATAAGTACTTGTATTGTTCCCTTTTGTGAACTATTTTTGGACAGTGTGATTGTAAGAACAGTATGCTTACCACCTTTAACCAGGTGTTTTGTATGCCCCTAATAGGGTTTTTGTAATCCTCTAGCAAGGAAATGTACTATGTAACAATTAGCTCCTAACAGGGCTAGATCTCTTAATAGGGACATTATACTTTAGTGCATATTTTTGGGTACCATCCCCACTGGGATTTTCCCTTTAATCAAGGTTTCCTTGAGAACAAATCATGGTGTCATGAGTAATGTGTTATGCTTATATGTTCTTTTGATTTCTACATTACTTTGGATTATTTATAATTGTTTAAAGTTGAAAGTAAAGTTTTGTAATACAGATTCACCCCCCTCTCATTATGACTCAATCCTAACATGTTTAATCAATAATACATTTGGGGTGAAATTGCGACGGCAATTTGTGACGGCAGGCAAATGTCATGCAGTTTTGGCTTTTTTTTTCAAATATAGCCCGACACCGTCGCAATTTGCGATGACAATACATTTGGCACTGTCGCAATTGCGACGTTGTCTGGATATAAGTGCAAAATTAAAAAGGAACGTTGTCATTTGTGTTTTCAACAGCGCCGTAACCCTCCGCGAAATCACATCGGGATATAAGGGCAAAAAAAACAAGAACGTTGTCATTTGTGTTTTCAACAGCACCATAATCCTCCGTGAAATCACATCGGGATATAAGGGCAAAAAAAACAAGAACGTTGTCATTTGTGTTTTCAACAGCGCCGTAACCCTCCGCGAAATCATAGCTACAATTTCTGAGTACGTTGGGTTTATTTTTCTTTTGTCATTATTATGTAATCTAGTTTTCAGTTGTTAGAGAGCTAAAATACCTAGAAATGAGGACATATCTATGTTGAATTTATTGTTAGCGGCTTTGGTTATTTAGAATTTTAACTTTATTTGTTCATCTTTCAAGCACAAACATTTTGTGGACCGTAACGTCTTCATTGTTTCGGGTATGCAGTGAAACAGCCCTAACTTGCAATTGCGATGTTGTCGGGATATAAGGGCAAAAAAAAAAAGGAACGTTGTCATTTGTGTTTTCAACAGCACCGTAACCCTCCGCGAAATCACATCGGGATATAAGGGCAAAAAAAATAAGAACGTTGTCATTTGTGTTTTCAACAGCGCCGAGAGAGATTCCCTCTGCGAAATCACAGCTACAATTTCTGAGTACGTTGGGTTTATTTTTCTTTTTTCATTATTATGTAATCTGGTATTCAGCTGTTAGAGAGCTAAAATACCTAGAAATGAGGACATATCTGTGTTGAATTTATTGTTAGCGGCTTTGGTTATTTAGAAGTTTAATTTTATTTGTTCATCTTTCAAGCACAAACATTTTGTGGACTGTAATGTCTTCATTGTTTCGGGTATGCAATCAAACAGCCCTAACTTGCGACTACCTTCACGATACTTGTGTACATTATCATGTTGTCTTTACAGTGACTGTCCTCATTCAAGTGGCAATTACACAAGGGACAGTCACTGTGAGATGTCCTCATTTGTGACAAGGACAATCACACTTAGGACATCTCATAGTGATATTCCCTTGTGTAATTTCCACCTGAATGTATTGCTATTGAACCACATTAATGCTTTTCTTCTTCAACAAATGAGGACAGTCACTGTAAAGACAACATGATAATGTACACAATTACCAAAAAATGATCTTGTTAATTGATGTAACATTGTGTCTTTCTCACTCCCTATCCTTCACTAGGGTCTCTTTAGGCCAATTTTTTGACTTGATAGGGTACTTAACTATCCCTACACTCTTTAGGTATCTCTACCCAAGATCCCACTCCTTCAACTAGTGCACACCAACAAGAAATACAACGAACTCTGCTCAATACCAATCTAGCTACTAGGACACTCCTAGTCTTGTCTTCACAAATTGAAACACATTCAACTAGAACTTTACTCCATGGAGAGGCTGGCCACTAGGACCTCTATTGGTTTCAATATTACTCCTTCACCTATACCTTTCATCAGTACTTCAATCCGGTTCATCAAACCATGCCAATTGCACCCAAAAATAGGCTGCTAGCAATTAGGCCTTTGTCAAGCCTTTTTGTTTATATTAAGCCACCTAAAGGGCTTAGGATTCAGATGCCCTTTATTGAGAACTCCAAGATATCTAAGGTCTTCTCCTCCTAGATTTTTTGTACACCAACTGCTACAGCCATGCCTGAAAACAAGTATTTTGACACAACTTGGACAGTCTGACTAAGAGTTTGTTTTCTTAGCAGCCAAAGAAACTCACCCAATCTTCTAATTTGACTTGGGGCTTCTTTAGATGTGTGTCTACCTCTCCATGAGATTTTAGTTGAAGCAACCAATGCATTCAACTTGTTGTAATCTTCTTGTAATGATTTGTCATCCCTACCTGTGCTCAACTGACTCACCTAGGACATCATTGCAAACATAGAAAATGAGCTTCCCAGGGCCCCTCCTTCCAAACATATAGTACATGGAGTCTCCTCACCCATTCCAAGAGCCCGTACAAAATTGACAATGGAATGATGAGCTAAGACTCCATTTGTTCAACCTGCCTGGTTCAAACCAATGATAGGGTACTTAACAAAAGAATTAACAAACTAGTTGGAATGCTTCAAAACTCAAAAAAAACACAACACAGAATAAAAAAACAACTTGTACTAACTTTTCCAATAGACACTGTGAGCTATCTAATCCATTAATCAACTTAAAACAAAGAAACAAAAAAACTCAAGAATTCACTAAAACCGTGTTACTCTACAAATCTTCTTAATTCCAAATTTTTTTCCCCCCAACCTTTTGCACAGATCGATGGAGGCCTCTTATAGTTGATCTGATGCCTAATTTAATGGTTTCATATAGTTACATAACCATCTTACGCGAAAATGCTCCCTTGCACAAATGTTGCCAATGTTGTGAATGACAACATTGACAACTTGTTACAACCTTTGGGATTTTGGTTCAAAACTTATTGTTCAAACACCATAAGACCCTAACCATGACTTAGTTAGGCTATTTAGACCTCACATAGGCCACTTCTACACTTCTTTGCCCAATTTGACCCCTAAATGCTTCATTCCCACTTTTGCAACAATATTGGTAACTTGGGTACAAATTGGCACTTGCCTTCACAAAGGTCACACATGAGGACATCTCACAGTGATCGATTGTCCCTTGTGTAACTGCCACTTGAATGTATTGCTATTGAACCACATTAATGCTTTTCTTCTTCAACAAATGAGGACAGTCACTCTAAAGACAACATGATAATGTACACTCACTGTAAGGACAGTCACAAATGCGGACATCTCACAGTGACTGTCCCTTGTGTAATTGCCGCTTGAATTTATTGCTATTGAACCACATTAATGCTTTTCTTCTTCAAAAAATGAGGACAGTCACTCTAAAGACAACATGATAATGTACACTCACTGTAAGGATAGTCACAAATGAGGACATCTCACAGTGACTGTCCCTTGTGTAATTGCTGCTTGAATTACACAAGGGACAGTCATTGTGAGATGTCCTCATTTGTGACAAGGACAGTCACACATGAGGACATCTCACAGTGATTGTCCCTTGTGTAATTTCCACTTGAATGTATTGCTATTGAACCACATTAATGCTTTTCTTCTTCAACAAATGAGGACAGTCACTCTAAAGACAACATGATAATGTACACTCACTGTAAGGACAGTCACAAATGAGGACATCTCACAGTGACTGTCCTTTGTGTAATTTCCACTTGAATTACATAAGGGACAGTCATTGTGAGATGTCCTCATTTGTGACAAGGATAGTCACACATGAGGACATCTCACAGTGATTGTCCCTTGTGTAATTGTCACTTGAATGTATTGCTATTGAACCACATTAATGCTTTTCTTCTTCAACAAATGAGGACAGTCACTCTAAAGACAACATGATAATGTACACTCACTGTAAGGACAGTCACAAATGAGGACATCTCACAGTGACTGTCCCTTGTGTAATTGCCGCTTGAATTACACAAGGGACAGTCATTGTGAGATGTCCTCATTTGTGACAAGGACAGTCACACATGAGGACATCTCACAGTGATTGTCTGTAATGTCCCCTTTTTGGCTAACTTGGAAAATAGGAACAATTACTCCACTTCTCAGACTTACTCTATTAGATACTTACAATTAAACTAAGTAATGGAGGTTACTTAAGATATCAACCGCTATTTCAGATTCAATCACAATATGTGTGCAAGATGATATTGATACCAATATGTTTAATAGCACTGTCAGATATAATGATATGAAATATGCTATGAATATGATGTTTCCTATCACTTATAGTGATAGTATAATGATGCTATGTCTGATATAAACAATATCGATATACAATCAATAAGTATTGCTTACAGCAATGTATTTGCTGTGTCTGATATGATGATGTAATTATGCAAATGTGTAATATCGCTATGAGTGATATGTTGCTATTTCAGATTCTGAATTATATGCTTGCAACTTCAAATATTAATGTTGTTTCTGACTATCCTTTCTATCTGTGCAATCATGGTGTTGTCTCTGATCTGCAATGATAAACTTGAAACCAAACTGCCAAAGGCAGATGCTCTATTGAGTATATCCAAATATGGATAAGTAAATAAAGTTCTAATGATGCCTTGAGTGACTGACGAGAATGCATTCTTATATTGTCTTTAACAAATGAAGAGATGCTATGAATGAGACGTGTCTTTTTTCTTCCTCCATGTCCCTTTGTTAATCACACCTTTTCATAATCTGACAGTTCACATAATATTATTTCATTATTTTCTGATCATAGATAAGTCCCAGATTGACTCAATATCAAATCTTTTTATGAAGGTAATCTTCCCTAATTGGTAGTGCAACCAGTAGTTAACATCCATTGTGTTTGTATTAGTTTGGTCTAACTATCATTAGTATTTAGTCAATCGATATTAACTCTTGCCTTATCCCATATTGTTATGATTATATCCAATCTTTCTACTCTGATATAAGTCGATATCATTTTCTGATAATTGTCCATTTATTGGTTGATTGCTGGTAATGGAGTTTGATCTTCAAATTGACTTCCATTCCTGTTAATACTTAAGGATACATTGTACTTATTATCCATGACTGATGCCTCATTCATCAATAGCTTGTGATATAATCACTGATGCTTTTGTGTTTCTACAAGATGTGGTTTATCTCAAACAATCGATAATCTTTCAATCCTTTAGTCGATATCCTCCTATGTGGTGTCTATTGATATAGATAGTAGAATTCAATCTAGTTTATGTTATTGTCATGATAACATAGGAAGTGATGGTGCATATTTGCTAGCGGGTCTTCATGTTTGATATTGCTTTATCGGATATGTCATTGTTGAAACTTGTGCAATTAATGATTATTTATAATATATGAATGGTTATCCTTCTTGCTTATCAATACATCTTCTGAAACACATAGCGACCTATCCCTTATTCATATCATGTTGATCTTGACTTCATAGTATTTGGTTCATTAATCATCCTCTCATGGTATCGATGTGTAATGACTAGTGATTGTTGTATCACTTCTTCATTCCTCATCGTGATAGATAATGCAAATGTTTAATGTAGATGTATATCGATTACAGATATTCGATATTGCTTTAAACGTTATTATTATTATTATTATTATTAATGTTATTGTTATTATTAAATATTATAATTAATGATGTTAGTAATATTAATAATATTATAATAAATATTATTATAGTGATAACATATTGTTTTATATTGAGAGGTTTATTAATATTATTATATCAATAATTGATTTAATATTATTACTTAATATATTATTATAATATAATATATATAATTTATTAATAATTATTTATTATTAATTTATATTATAATTATAATCATAATTATATTATTTATTAATATTTTAATATTATTTAATTAACATATTACTTATTATGCTAACTATATATTATTATTATCTTTTGATAATAATTATATATTATTGTTATATACCGTTAATAATAGATTATTATATATCATCTAATCATTTTATTATTATACTAAGTTCAATATGTCATGGCTCATGACATTGTCCCTTGTGTAATTGCCACTTGAATGTATTGCTATTGAACCATATTAATGCTTTTCTTCTTCAACAAATGAGGACAGTCACTCTAAAGACAACATGATAATGTACACTCATTGTAAGGATAGTCACAAATGAGGACATCTCACAGTGACTGTCCCTTGTGTAATTGCCACTTGAATTACACAAGGGACAGTCATTATGAGATGTCCTCATTTGTGACAAGGACAGTCACACATGAGGACATCTCACAGTGATTGTCCCTTGTGTAATTGCCACTTGAATGTATTTCTATTGAACCACATTAATGCTTTTCTTCTTCAACAAATGAGGACAGTCACTCTAAAGACACCATGATAATGTACACTCATTGTAAGGACAGTCACAAATGAGGACATCTCATAGTGACTGTCCCTTGTGTAATTGCCACTTGAATTACACAAGGGACAGTCATTGTGAGATGTCCTCATTTGTGACAAGGACAGTCACACATGAGGACATCTCACAGTGATTGTCCCTTGTGTAATTGCCACTTGAATGTATTGCTATTGAACCACATTAATGCTTTTCTTCTTCAACAAATGAGGACAGTCACTCTAAAGACACCATGATAATGTACACTCACTGTAAGGACAGTCACAAATGAGGACATCTCATAGTGACTGTCCCTTGTGTAATTGCCACTTGAATGTATTGCTATTCAGCCACATTAATGCTTTTCTTCTTCAACAAATGAGGATAGTCACTCTAAGGACAACATGATAATGTACACTCACTATAAGTGTACATTATCATGTTGTATTAAAAATGGACCTTATGTTGGTCGGGATATAAGTGCAAAGAAAAAAAGGAACATTGTCATTTGTGTTTTCAACAGCGCCGAGAGAGATTCCCTCCGCGAAATCAAGCGGGTTATCATTTGTGTTTTGAACAAAGCGGGTTGTCATTTGTGTTTTGAACAGCACCGAGAGAGATTCCCTCCATGAAATCAAGCGGGTTGTCATTTGTGTTTTCAATAGCGCCGAGAGAGATTCCCTCCGCAAAATCACAGCTACAATTTCTGAGTACGTTGGGTTTATTTTTCTTTTGTCATTATTATTTAATCCGGTATTCAGCTGTTAGAGAGCTAAAATACCCAGAAATGAGGACATATCTGTGTTGAATTTATTGTTAGCGGCTTTGGTTATTTAGAATGCTTCCCCACAATACTTAATTACACAAGGGACAGTCACTGTGAGATGTCCTCATTTGTGACAAGGACAGTCACACATGAGGACATCTCACAGTGACTGTCCCTTGTGTAATTGCCACTTGAATGTATTGCTATTGAACCACATTTATGGGCCCGTTTGGACCACGACACACAGTAGCATCTACAGAGAAGAATATCCCAGGTGTAACAAGTTGTAAGAATATACCAACAGTTCTAAGAAGTTCCCTAGCACGTAGTAGCATCTACAGAGAAGAATATACAACATGAGGGCAGCCACTGTAAAGACAACATGATAATGTACACTCATTGTATGTGTACATTATCATGTTGTCTTTACAGTGACTGACCTCATTCAAGTGGCAATTACACAAGGGACAGTCACTGTGAGATGTCCTCATTTGTGACAAGGACAGTCACACATGAGGATATCTCATAGTGACTGTCCCTTGTGTAATTGCCACTTGAATGTATTGCTATTCAACCACATTTATGGGCCCGTTTGGACCACGGCACACAGTAGCATCTACAGAGAAGAATATCCCAGGTGTAACAAGTTGTAAGAATATATCAACAGTTCTAAGAAGTTCCCTAGCACGCAGTAGCATCTACAGAGAAGAATATACAACATGAGGGAAGCCACTGTAAAGACAACATGATAATGTACACTCATTGTATGTGTACATTATCATGTTGTCTTTACAGTGACTGACCTCATTCAAGTGGCAATTACACAAGGGACAGTCACTGTGAGATGTCCTCATTTGTGACAAGGACAGTCACACATGAGGATATCTCACAGTGACTGTCCCTTGTGTAATTGCCACTTGAATGTATTGCTATTCAACCACATTTATGGGCCTATTTGGACCATGACACACAGTAGCATCTACAGAGAAGAATATCCCAGGTGTAACAAGTTGTAAGAATATACCAACAGTTCTAAGAAGTTCCCTAGCACATAGTAGCATCTTCTAATTGTCTATACCACTTCACAAGGTATTGTTTGCACACATTGTTTTTGGTTCTTTTGATGACCCTTGTTTTGAAATTGCTATTAGGCCTTGTAGCTTATATGTTTGAAAATTGTATATTTTTTAATCTAATGTATATTTTAACTAGACTTTTAGCTTATTTTTGCTGTATATTTTAATCTAAAGGGAATCATGGATGTGAACTTGAAAGAATTTTGTACTTAGTTCTTATGGAGAGAATAGTAGTAGTTTACGGTCTAATATCAAATAGAGTTTTCCAATTACAGAAAGTTAATGAATTCTAATAGCTTATATGTTTTGATTGCTGGAGAGCTTCTAGATCTAAGCAAGAAGACCATTGCATGAGTTATAGCCGCGCGCTCAGGTTTGAAAATTGTATATATTTTAATCTAATGTATATTTTAATCCTTTTGCCATGTCATGTAATATGTCTTGCCTTGTAGCTTATATTTTTTGAAATTGCTGTTAGGCCTTGTAGCTTATATGTTTTGATTGTTAGAGAGCTTCTAGAGCTAAGCAAGAAGACCATTGCACTAGTCGTAGCCGCGCGCTCAGGCATGAAAATTGTATATTTTTTAATCTAATGTATATTTTAACTAGACTTTTAAAATATTAAAGGATTTAACTAGGTCTAAGAAGATTTGTGTACTTTTGACAATTTTGCTTAGTCACTGAAAGTTGTAGACCGAAGTTTTCATAGCCCAATTTTTGCTTCCTGCGAAGAACGATCATGTCAGATAATATAAGTGAAGAACAAAATAGGGAGACAATCGCTAGATTGTGGTCTAACTTGAAAAGAAAAGGTGATGGAAAATGTTATTGTCCCTGCAAAATTTGTAAGGGCTTAAACCGTAGAAGACTGCTAATCAAAACAGTTAAGAGACATTGTAGGGAGAATGGTCACATTGAAGGGGGGCATGACTATCATCCACTGGTAAGTTGTTCATTATATCATTTTAACAATTTATATACATATGAAATCACTTGATGATGAGTTGAAGATCATGGTTTATTTATGTTAATCAATTTTATATAGGTTGATCTCCCCAGGGAAGTACATGATATGGAGGAACATGGGGGTGCGAATATCCAAGGTGAAGATAATGATCCCATGGAAGATGACGATCATGCGCCAGAAAACACAATTGAAGATGATGGTATAAATACATTGATCCATGACACATTTAGTCCAAGCGGATCTGATCATGATGATGATGATAGCCTCGATGTACCTGTACTTGAGAAGGCATACGAGCCCCTATACAAAGACTCCCAAACAACTCTTCTCTCTGCTGTATTGTTGTTGTTGAACTTGAAGGTTATGAATGGTTTATCCAACATAACAATGTCATGTATGTTAAGGTATGTCATATATGTCTTTATAGTTAACAAAGGGTGAATAATGTACCACTAATATTGTTTATATTAACAACTTATATTTTTTGCTGTAGATTGATAGGCGAGTTTTTGTTACCACCATCAAATATTCTACCTCGCTCATATCGAGAATTATCTACTATTATGAAAGATATTGGAATGGAGTATCAAGCAATACATGCTTGTCCCAATGATCATATTATATATTATAAAGAACATGAATTTGCAACACCATGCCCTGTATGTCATACGAGTAGATATCGAACAGATCGAATAACAAAAAGGTGCCTCACAAGGTTCTTAGTTACATCCCCATTATTCCATGGATGCGACAATTATTCAGGTGTACTAGCTTGGCACAATTTATGGATTACCATGCATGCAATAGAAGTCGAGATGACATTATTTGAATCCCTGCGGATGGTTCGGCATTTATGCACATAGAGGAAAAGTGGGAACACTTCAAAGAAGAACCTCGTAATCTTAGGCTTTCATTGGCAGCGGATGGTGTCAATCTATTTGGAGAGATGAGATCTGTTTGCTCGATGTGGCCTGTTTTTGTTATCAACAATAACATTCCTCCGTGGATGTCAATAAAGAGGGAGCACATTATGTTGGCAATGATTGTTCCAGGTATTTTATCATTTGATAGTTATTAATTTACATGTACTTACAAATCTTACAGTAAAATGGTCACAATAATTATGTAATGTTACTGTTCATTCAAGTAGGTAAATATCAAGTTAAAGATATGAATGTATATATTGAGCCTCTTATTGACGAGTTGGTGGAGTTATGGAACAGTGTCACTATGTATGACGTGTCTAGACCAATAGGACAAAGACAATTTCAATTCCATGCAATACTTGTATGGACAATACATGATGCCCTAGGGCTAACACATTTTTGTGGTATGTTATAGTGAATTCAAGTTGCGCATGATAATTCTAATTATAAAAATCAACATATTTAATAATCCAATTATATCATTATCTTGTAGGTCTTCAAACAAAGGGAAAATTTTCATGTCCAGTTTGTGGTCCAAAGATGAAATCTCGTCATTCAAAAAGTTTAGGAAAGCATGTGTTTGATGAGTACAGACACTTGCTCCATAGGAATCATAAGTATCGAAGTATGGAAAAACATCTTTTCAATGGGAAAGAAGAGACTACATCAAAGCCACGAAGAATGACACCTCGCCTATGGAAGTTGGAATATAATAGAATTAATCGTCGAGGTAATGTCGTTCCACTTAATGGTTTATGTTTGTAATTTATATATTTCTATTGTGATTTTTGTTTACTAATTATGTAATTGATGATCGTGAAGGTCGTCAAGGCACTACTGACAACCTTCCAAAGGGACTAAAAAGCTATCCCAGACAATTGAGTAGGTTGCCCTACTACGAGGACCTACAAATTGTGCATTTGTTTGATCTTATGCATGTTGGAAAGAATATAACAGAGACATTGTGGAAAATACTGGATGGAAGGTGTGACAAAGAAAAAATTGTCAAAATTTGTAATGACATTCATGAATCCAATCATTCACTGAAGAATTTCATTCACTCAAATAGCAATAGAGATCAGATTAATATAAGTGCCCTTCCTTGGTTATTAACGGAGCAGCAAAGTGATGCCATAAAAGAAGTCATACGAAAAATTTGATTTCCCACAGGATTTGCTGGGAACATAAGAAATCTCATATCAAAGAAAAGTGAATTTGGGCCAGGGCTCAAAACACATGATTGGCATACTTTCATCAAGGTAAGTTATGTTCTTCTGTATTTACAATATATTCATAAACTACGTGTACTATTCATTATGTTATGTTAGAAAATAATGAAATGATTGGTTTATAATTACTGCAGTACGTGCTACCTCTATCTCTCCCAGAGCACTTCAACAATAACATCAAACAAGTGATATATGATCTTGGAAAATACATGAGGTAAGCAGTAATATCTGTTCAATTTGTTGTATATATTTATTATATTCGCGATTTGTTTTTCTTGCTATGTAATCTATTGTATATTATTTTGTAAAGTCTCGTATTTATATATTTTTTGTGACTTGAATCTCTTAATGTAGGTGGTTGTCATCTAAAGAAATCCATAAAGAAGATATAAACTATTGGAAGAGAAGAATTCCTCATTTACTGTGTGAAATGCAAAAGTGTCTACCTCCAACTTTTTTCAATGCACAAGAACACTACCTCATACACCAAGTTGAGGAGATTGAATTGTGTGGACCTGCACACACTAGGTCAATGTGGATGGTTGAGAGGCACTTGAAATCTTTGAAGGCTTTGGTTCGACAAAGAGCACATCCTGAGGGTTCTATGGTAGAGGAATACATGGTATACCAGACTATGGTGTACATTACTGAATATCTTCCTAAGTTTGCTTCAAATATCCATGTAGATCGCATTTGGGATCTCGACCCTTTTAAAAAATTCAAAGGGGAGTACTTGATGGGGAAAGGTAGATTGAGGAAAGTGACAGGTAATAAATTATAAGATGTTATTGTAATAAATTATTTCTTAATCTTCAAAATAAATCGGTTGTAAGTCGTCTATTTTTTTTTTGTACAGTTGCTTGAGAGTGGGATGCACTACATTTGTATATTGCAAACAATCTTGATTGGATGATGGTATGGATTGAACGATGTCAACATTCTGGTCACACATTAACATGGGAAGGTGTATCTTCATTGGTTAAAGAAGCTCATCGTAATGGAGATTCTAATGTTACGCAAAGGGAAATAGATTTAGCATATGGTTTAAGAGATTTCCAGGTACATACAAAATTATTAATCACCCGTATGTTTATCAACTCACGATATAATAATTTTGACATGTTTCACATATTATTGTAGGTTAAACACCACAAGGGTATGTTCTGTAATGGTCAAAAATTTTGCGTCAAAGTGTTGGATGACACGAAGAAAACTTGTGATTCTGGAATAACTGCAGTCTTTCAAGTGACTAATATTTCATCTAGAAATGACTTAGATCCTCAAGAGTCTAAAAATCAATACTATGGCATTTTGGATGATATACTTGAGTGCGACTTTAGTTCCTTCAAATTAGTACTCTTCGTTGTCAAATGGTACAGGCTACGACTTAATCCAAATGATCCTAATAGAACTGTTATTGAACATGATAATGGATTTACAATGGTTAATACAAGGTTGTTTGAGCCAGTTGGGGATGAGCCCTATGTTCTTCCAAGCCAATGGTAGCAGGTATTTTACCCAGAGGTTTCACATAAACCGGGTTGGTCATTTGTTGTTAGACATGAACCGAGAGGAAGGCCGATAAAGTATAATGCAATGGAAGAAGAAGATACCGAAGAAGTAGAAGATGATGTAGATGATGATCACGATCGACAATTATTGGATGATGTTCCTGAGACAAATTTTCATGAAGAAGAAGAAGAAGATGATGACGATGATGCTGCTACTGATGATGATGATGAAGATGATGTTGATGTTGATGATGATGATGTTGATGATGATGACAACGACGACAACGACGACGATGATGACGATGATGATGACGATGATGACGAGGATGATGATGATGATGATGATGATGATGATGAGGATGATGATGATGAAATTTAAAGGCATGCCATCAATCCTTAATGTATTTAATATTCATTTCTTGATAGAAATATATTTGTCTTAAATGGTTACATAGTTTATTCATTATCTATTTAAAAGCTACAAGTTTCAACTACAAACGAGGCTACTATCATGGGGGTGGTACATACTATTAAACCAACTTCTAATCTATTTAGATTCAGACATCAAGAACATTGTTTGCCTAATATTGTGATTAATGTTTATTTATTAATATCTCATACTGACAAATAATTGATAATTGTAGGGAAAATGTCATTGGGGGTCTTTGAGGATCCACCAGAAGCCAAGGAGAAAATGTATTCAAATGCTAAAGATGGTGTAATAGTCCTTACGGCTGTTGAACCTTGCTGTGCAGATCATCTCCGATTCTCCAAGTTCAACAGTACTGTGGTATTCCTTTGGATACTTCTAATGGTAAATTTCAGACATCAAGTTCTTTTCGTATGAAACTACTACATTTGTAATCTGTAGTTTTAAACTTTTAGTTTATAAATGTTCATCAGCTTTAGTTCGTATGCTGCCATTTCAAGTATGATTAATGAAGTTACCTTTATCACAGGATGAAAGTGAGCAGTCAGCATACTGGTACGGAGCTGGCAGCATTGATACAGTGACTAGGGCATCGTTTAATGGTGGTATTGTGTTTTCCCATATTTAGGGCATCGGCCTTTTGAAGCATTGCCTTCATCTTTCTTAAGTCTGAGTTTTAAGTTTGTTTATCTCTCTCGGCACTGTTGAAAATACAAATGACAACGTTCTTGTTTGTTTTGCCCTTATATCCTGATGTGATTTCGCGGAGGGTTACGACGTTGTTGAAAACACAAATGAAAACACAAATCCCTTGTGTAATTGCCACTTGAAGGAGGACAGTCACTGTAAAGACAACATGATAATATACACTTACAGTGAGTGTACATTATCATGTTGTCTTTAGAGTGACTATCCTCATTTGTTGAAGAGAAAAGCATTAATGTGGCTGAATAGCAATACATTCAAGTGGCAATCACACAAGGGACAGTCACTGTGAGATGTCCTCATTTGTGACTGTCCTTACAGTGAGTGTACATTATCATGTTGTCTTTAGAGTGACTGTCCTCATTTGTTGAAGAAGAAAAGCATTAATGTGGTTCAATAGCAATACATTCAAGTGGCAATTACACAAGGGACAATCGATCACTGTGACATGTCCTCATGTGTGACTATCCTTGTCACAAATGAGGACATCTCACAATGATTGTCCCTTCTGTAATTTCCACTTGAATGAGGACAGTCACTGTAAAGACAACATGATAATGTACACATACAATGAGTGTACATTATCATGTTGTCTTTACAGTGGCTGCCCTCATGTTGTATATTCTTCTCTGTAGATGCTACTATGTGCTAGGGAACTTCTTAGAACTGTTGGTATATTCTTACAACTTGTTACACCTGGGATATTCTTCTCTGTAGATGCTACTGTGTACTGTGGTCCAAACGGGCCCATAAATGTGGTTGAATAGCAATACATTCAAGTGGCAATTACACAAGGGACAGTCACTGTGAGATGTCCTCATGTGTGACTGTCCTTGTCACAAATGAGGACATCTCACAGTGACTGTCCCATTGTGTAATTGCCACTTGAATGAGGACAGTCACTGTAAAGACAACATGATAATGTACACAAGTACCGTGAAGGTAGTTGCAAGTTACGGCTGTTTCATTGCATACCCGAAACAATGAAGATGTTACGGTCCACAAAATGTTTGTGCTTGAAAGATGAACAAATAAAATTAAACTTCTAAATAACCAAAGCCGCTAACAATAAATTCGACACAGATATGTCCTCATTTCTGGGTATTTTAGCTCTATAACAGCTGAATACCAGATTACATAATAATGACAAAAGAAAAATAAACCCAACGTACTAAAAAATTATAGCTGTGATTTTGCCGAGGGAATCTCTCTCGGCACTGTTGAAAATACAAATGACAACGTTTTCTCTACATTATCATGTTGCCTTTACAGTGACTATCCCTTGTGTAATTGCCACTTGAAGGAGGACAGTCACTGTAAAGACAACATGATAATGTACACTTATAGCCCGTGTACATTATCATGTTGTCTTTAGAGTGACTATCCTCATTTGTTGAAGAAGAAAAGCATTAATGTGGCTGAATAGCAATACATTCAAGTGGCAATTACACAAGGGACAGTCACTGTGAGATGTCCTCATTTGTGACTGTCCTTATAGTGAGTGTACATTATCATGTTGTCTTTAGAGTGACTGTCCTCATTTGTTGAAGAAGAAAAGCATTAATGTGGTTCAATAGCAATACATTCAAGTGGCAATTACACAAGGGACAATCGATCACTGTGAGATGTCCTCATGTGTGACTATCCTTGTCACAAATGAGGACATCTCACAATGACTGTCCCTTCTGTAATTGCCACTTGAATGAGGACAGTCACTGTAAAGACAACATGATAATGTACACATACAATGAGTTTACATTATCATGTTGTCTTTACAGTGGCTGCCCTCATGTTGTATATTCTTCTCTGTAGATGCTACTATGTGCTAGGGAACTTCTTAGAACTGTTGGTATATTCTTACAACTTGTTACAAGTAGGATATTCTTCTCTGTAGATGCTATTGTGTGCCGTGGTCCAAACAGGCCCATAAATGTGGTTGAATAGCAATACATTCAAGTGGCAATTACACAAGGGACAGTCACTGTGAGATGTCCTCATGTGTGACTGTCCTTGTCACAAATGAGGACATCTCACAGTGACTGTCCCTTGTGTAATTGCCACTTGAAGGAAAAAAGCATTAATGTGGTTCAATAGCAATGTATTCAAGCGGCAATTACACAAGGGATAATCACTCTGAGATTTCCTCATTTGTGACTATCCTTACAGTGAGTGTACATTATCATGTTGTCTTTATAGTGACTGTCCTCATTTGTTGAAGGAAAAAAGCATTAATGTGGTTCAATAGTGATGCAGAGTAGTCAGGGCTTTTAGAATATACAAATATACATCCTTAACTCTTATTCCACCAAGGAAGAAGGAATTCCAATGGTTGAAATGTGAGTTAAGGTCTTTACATCAGTCAAACCCTGAAAATGAGGGTTTGTAAACAATGCACAGAAAATTTAAAATAACTTAGATATAAAACAAAGAGAATCAATCAAACCAACTTCCAAAGCATCAGATCTCACTATTACAACTTCCAGGCAAATTTTATCATCCAACCACCATCCGTACAGTCGTACAGAGTTCATTTTTCACCAGAAATGCACTAAAACAGGGTTATTTTTATTTTTTATGAAAGCAAAATGATTACAATACTGGTTCTCTGTCTGTCTTCGACCATTTGAAGCCTAAAATAGGCTCTCCAAATGTTGGTTCAACCATCTAGGTGGTTAGAACAGTTTATCCAACAAATGTCAACTTTGCTAAGCAAATTTTAAAGTTGCATTACAACTTTGCAAACAACTTTGCTGAGAAGGTTAAAAATGTGTTGTGAAACTTTAGGAACCTTATTAAAGTTATTTTGGACCTTCAAACTTCTTAACAACATCTAAAAGACACCTAATAAACACTTACTATGCTCATTTCATCCAAGGACTCAAAAGATGCCCAAGGTTTATAAGTCACCAAGGGGTCTTGTGTCTAACAAGTGGATGTTTATAAGGAGATAAAATCAATCCTTAATATTTATTACAAACCAAGAAAACATCTAAAACTCCTATTCTAATTTATTGTCATTCAAAAAGACTCTGATTTGTCATTCAAAAAGACTCTGATTTGTCAATCAAAAGGACCTTTCACCAGTCAATCCTTCAAAGCTCCAAGGTGAAAATCTTATGTTCCAATTGATAGGATTTGACTCCTTGGCTTCATGGCAACTTCCTTCAATCATGGTGTCTTTGGCTTGCATTAGGGATGCCCCTGCATCAAATAGCAATGCATTCAAGTGGCAATTACACAAGGGACAGTACATGCCCATTAAAGTTGGTGTTTTGTTATCCAGCATGACAATGGAGACAACATACTCTGTGTCAATTTTACTGATCAAATTTCCCTCCGCCAGGCAAAGCAACAATCTGGGTATGATAAGGTGAAATTTTGTAGTCCTTTTGGGTATGATAACAGTTCCAGTTTCCAATAAGATGGTTCATTTTTATAATCTAGCTTCAATTTCTCTTGTGAAAATATTTTTTTCATTTTATGGGTGGTAAAATATAATTATTATGCTAGAGGTGTGTACTTATGGATGATAATGAAACAAAATGATAAGATTTAAGACTCTTGTTTTTTTTTTAAATA
Organism: Chamaecyparis obtusa; assembly: GCA_027943335.1. Lineage (NCBI taxonomy): Eukaryota > Viridiplantae > Streptophyta > Pinopsida > Cupressales > Cupressaceae > Chamaecyparis > Chamaecyparis obtusa. The sequence goes on along the minus strand of BSBK01002608.1, from coordinate 1,613,234 downwards.
GCAATTTAAGTTTCCTTCTATTATAAATTACTGTTTTTCTATTTTTTAATGTATCTTTCCAGATCTTTTATATCAATTTTATTTATGAAATATAAATATATTAATAATGTTTTAGTGTTTTTAGGATTAGTTTATATCAATTCTATGTATCATCATTCGTCATTCAATTGTCAGTATTATTAATTTAGACTGTGCAATTGTAGAACTACTCGAATATGGGTTGGATGGATACTCAAGCAGGGGAACCCTCCTCAAATATCTCAAGCAGTGAACTTGGAAAAATGTGTCCTGAAGGAACCCTTTCCATCAGAGAGATAAAAGTACAAACAAGTAAAAGAAGCAGGCTCTGCAAATATGTTTTTGAGAAGAAAAATGATAGATTATTCGAGTATGGTTCATGAGGTATATCTAAAAAGACATTTTTTTTCTTATTATAATAAAAGAGGAAGTTGTGAATGTCAAAGTTGAGTGAAACCAAAATTATTTTCATCAAATTTTGTTAGGCTTGCTTTTGGGAATAGTTTCTTACAATATTGCTATTAAGATTTTTATTGTGTAGTTTTTAGATTAGGTTTATAAAATTATATTTCATGAGTAGTGATTCATATTAATCAATTAACGATACTTTTGGAAGGTATTTTCAATGTGTCAAATTTTGATATTTTTACAAGAATTAGATTGTGTAATTTTTTTAATTAAAGTCATTGACTCATATTTCATAAATAATAGTTCTCATGAATCCATCTCTTATAAGATTGAATAGTCTATTTAGGAAGTATTTCTGATAGTATGTCAAATTATGATATTACTATTACCATTAGATTGCATGGCTTTGAAGTCAACCTCGTTGACCCATATTCTTCTCTGTAGATGCTACTATGTGCTAGGGAACTTCTTAGAACTGTTGGTATATTCTTACAACTTGTTACACCTGGGATATTCTTCTCTGTAGATGCTACTATGTGCCGTGGTCCAAACTGGCCCATAAATGTGGTTGAATAGCAATACATTCAAGTGGCAATTACACAAGGGACAGTCACTGTGAGATGTCCTCATGTGTGACTGTCCTTGTCACAAATGAGGACATCTCACAGTGACTGTCCCTTGTGTAATTTCCACTTGAATGAGGACAGTCACTGTAAAGACAACATGATAATGTACACATACAATGAGTGTACATTATCATGTTGTCTTTACAGTGGCTGCCCTCATGTTGTATATTCTTCTCTGTAGATGCTTTTATGTGCTAGGGAACTTCTTAGAACTATTGGTATATTCTTACAACTTGTTACACCTGGGATATTCTTCTCTGTAGATGCTACTGTGTGCTGTGGTCCAAACGGGCCCATAAATGTGGTTAAATAGCAATACATTCAAGTGGAAATTACACAAGGGACAGTCACTGTGAGATGTCCTCATGTGTGACTGTCCTTGTCACAAATGAGGACATCTCACAGTGACTGTCCCTTGTGTAATTGCCACTTGAATGAGGACAGTCACTGTAAAGAAAACATGATAATGTACACAAGTACCATGAAGGTAGTTGCAAGTTAGGGCTGTTTCATTGCATACCCAAAACAATGAAGATGTTACGGTCCACAAAATGTTTGTGCTTGAAAGATGAACAAATAAAATTAAACTTCTAAATAACCAAAGCCGCTAACAATAAATTCAACACAGATATGTCCTCATTTCTGGGTATTTTAGCTCTGTAACAGCTGAATACCAGATTACATAATAATGACAAAAGAAAAATAAACCCAACGTACTCAGAAATTGTAGCTGTGATTTCGCGGCTCGGGAATCTCTCTCGGCACTGTTGAAAATACAAATGACAACGTTTCTCTACATTATCATGTTGCCTTTACAGTGACTGTCCCTTGTGTAATTGCCACTTGAAGGAGGACAGTCACTGTAAAGACAACATGATAATGTACACTTACAGCCCGTGTACATTATCATGTTGTCTTCAGAGTGACTATCCTCATTTGTTGAAAAAGAAAAGCATTAATGTGGCTGAATAGCAATACATTCAAGTGGCAATTACACAAGGGACAGTCACTGTGAGATGTCCTCATTTGTGACTATCCTTACAGTGAGTGTACATTATCATGGTGTCTTTATAGTGACTGTCCTCATTTGTTGAAGGAAAAAAGCATTAATGTGGTTCATTAGCAATGTATTCCCAGCATCTGTACCTGCATCTCTCTTATATACTACAAGTTTCTTGCCATTAGAAATTGCAGTTCCCTCACGTGACATTGATGGTGAAGTGTTCTTTTCAAAACCATCATCTGTGGTTACCAATGCTCCTGTTTTAGGCAATAAGTTTGTTGCATTCCATGAGCCATTGGTCAAGTTTCTTCTACGAGCTTCTGATGCCTCAAAATCTAAGCAGCGCCTATGCATGCCTCGTTGTGGTTGATTATCATTCTGTACATGAATTATAATGAGTAATCAGTTTTGGGCCTTGGAATCTTGTATGTAACATGCACAGGCATTTCATGGCTAAATGAATCTATTTTAAAAGCATCAACTTTTCTTACATGATGCTGGATACATAAGTAGAACAAGCGTATATCAAATTGGAAGCAATCAGAACTCCACAATGACATATTATTTAGAGTACTCTTCAGTTTAAGTAATAATGCATATATTGACACTGTAAAGACAACATGATAATGTACACTCACTGTAAAGACAACATGATAATGTACACTCACTGTAAGGACAGTCACAAATGAGGACATCTCACAGTGACTGTCCCTAGTGTAATTACCACTTGAATGTATTGCTATTCAGCCACATTAATGCTTTTCTTCTTCAACAAATGAGGATAGTCACTGTAAAGACAACATGATAATGTACACTCACTGTGAGTGTACATTATCATGTTGTCTTTAGAGTGACTATCCTCATTTGTTGAAGAATAAAAGCATTAATGTGGCTGAATAGCAATACATTCAAGTGGCAATTACACAAGGGACAGTCACTGTGAGATGTCCTCATTTGTGACTATCCTTACAGTGAGTGTACATTATCATGTTGTCTTTACAGTGGCTGTCCTCATTTGTTGAAAGAAAAAAGCATTAATGTGGTTCATTAGCAATGTATTAAATAATTTTATTTTTTTTAATCCACCCACGGGTGTCGCAATTGCGACGGGAACCCATCGTAATGCGATGCAGGCGCCCGTCGCAATTGCTTGGGAGGCCCGTCGCGATTGCGACGGCCCTCCGAAGCCATGCGACGGGGGGCGACGCCCATGCCGCTAACAAATCTTAGCCACATTGCGACGGGCTATGTGTCGCAATTGCGATGGCTACCCATAGACGTCGCAATATGCGACTAAAAAATAGCGACGTCTATGGGTGTTGCTATTACGACACATAGTCGTCGCAATAGCGACACATAGCCGTCGCAAAATGCCCCCAAATGTATTAGTGAATCTAGATCAAGTACCTTCATGTACTGATATACACTTCTCTGGTCCAGCTTCTAGAGTCTTCACTTCCTTCACAACCTTAGGAATCCTAAAGTGTGAGCTACATATATCAAAATTATTTGAATTTCTAATAAATTATAGGTTGATGTAGTTCCTCCATATCACCTTAGGGACCGATAGAAAGGGGATGGACCATAGTCTAGTCCTCAAGTACTCAAAAAGATCCTTTGGTAAGGGTTTAGTAAATATATCTGCAAGTTGATCTTTAGACTTCACAAACTCCAGTTTCACTTTCTTTTCTTGTACTTGTTCCCTCAAATAGTGATACTTAATTGATATGTGCTTTGTCTTTGCATGCATCATCAGATTCTTTGAAATATTTATGGCACTTGTGTTATCACAACATATAATCACTAGATCAGTGATCTCCTCATTCATTTCTTTCAACAATTATTTTATCCATGCAATATTTGAATAATTAGTAGCAACATCAGATTCTTTGAAATATTTCTTACTTATCCATGTTACAAGTCTTTCTCGCAAAAATAATTCTCCACTAGTAGTACTCTTCCGGTCATTAATATTTCCATCCCAATCTGCATCAGTGTAAACCTCTAGTTCAAAATTGCCTTCCTTCTTGTACCATAAGCCATGATGCTTGGTGTTCTTCAAATATCTCAAAATTATCTTAACAATAGTCATATGTGATTCCTTAGGATTAGCAAAAAATCTTGTCACAATCCCAACTGTATGTGCTATATCAGGCCGACTATGTACAACATACATCAATTTTCCAATCATTGATCTATACAATGTCTGATTTGCCTCAGTTGATTCATCATCTTTTGTTAATTTCATCCGGTAACCATAGGTGTTCCAACTGGTTTTGAATCTTCCATTCCAAATGTCTTCAATACTTCCTTGATGTATTTTGATTGTATGATGAATATCCCTTCATTATGTTATATAATTTGCAAACCTAGAAAGAATTTAATCTCTCCAAACATTGACTTCTAGTGAGGACTGATTTATTTTTAGTTTTCAAAAAGAATTTGTTGGAAGTTGAATCTAGTGTTCCTAAAGAACTATATAACAAGCTAGAGATCAGAAAATAGTGAGCACATTTTGAGGATGAAAACATAAGAAACAAAATAATTGATGATATGTTGCCTATTGTGTCTATCCAGGAAAGGGAAAGAATCATAAAAGCACTAAAACCTCTTTTGAGAACAAAGACTAGACTAGTCAAAATCATGGCTAGAAGATATGATGAAGTAATTGAAGATACCCAAAAGGCATTAGATGAAGTGTTAATGCAAAACATGCCTAAAAGGGAGTCATTGCCTAAAATTGATAAACCTATGTCCTTAGGTTTGGGAAAGAGTTCACAAATAGCGGATAAGAGTGGTCAAGATAACTTGCAACTAGACTTTGTCACTGGTGTGCCTGTTAGCCTTGACACCTCGCAAGATATACATGATCCATTCATGGACAAGATGGACAGTGCGATGGAAGTTGAAGACCAGGGACAGACAGAAGAAAGGAAATCAGAGGAAAATAAAGCAGAACAAGTATAGGAGAAGGAGTTACATCATGAAGAACATCAATAAAAACAACCAAAGGCAGAGGAGATCACTAGAATCAGTCTCAATTCATCTCTATTGTTGGCAAGTTTTGCCAAACTAGTAAGTTCTGATGTGGACAACATGGATGAAGATGAACTCATGAGACTCTTATTCATGGAATTTGCAAAAGCTAAGGAGAGATCAGCCCAGAAAGGAGACAAAAGAGCCAAGATAATGGGTAGGGCAGCAAAAATAGTAAACATGTTACTACCCTCTCCACTTATCCTAAAAGGAAAGGATGAAACTGAAAATCTCAGTACAGTACTGGATAGCTTTGATGGTCACTTTGACTCATTGCTAAAAATAGCAGAGGAAAAGGCTGAAAGAAACTTTTTGGAGAAGTTAAGAGAAGTTCATAAGTCCATCTCATGGGACTTAGACATTCTTAAGGCTACCACTCTTAAAGCCAAGAGCTGTGTGCCACAAGGCAGAAAACTCTATAGCCATTGCATAAATCCCTACAGATATCTGAAAAATGTAGAGGAGGGTATAGCAAAAGACAGGGTCAATCTTGACAAAATAATGGATAGTTGTGAGTCATCTTCACAAATTGTGGAAGAAATTGACAAAGAGATATCTAGATTACTAGACAAAATAAGGATACTGGAAATGGAGAAAGGGAGATTTGTTGATAGATTTGGTGTGCTAAGACACCTAGTAACTCCCAAGCTCTCAATATTGGAGACTCATATCTCTTAGATGATAAAGGTTAAAAGTTCAATGATAGTATCTACTCTCATTGAGCTTAAGGCAGTAGAGACAACATCATATGCACTGAATGGGTTAATCCATGTCAGTGAACTACAGATAAGTTCATGGGTTGAGGAGATTAAGACCTTGGAAACATCTTTCCATGATGTCTTAAATCTGGTAAGCAAAAACTAGATCGCCTATGCTTCAGTTTTGAAATTTTGAGATTTACCTTTGCCATTGATGTCAAAGGGAGAGGAAGAAAAAGGAAAGAAAAAAAGAGAAGTACTATGTGACACTTAGTCATTTTTCTAAGTGTTGCTATCAATGCCAAAGGGAGAGATTGTTGACATGTGATGTTTTGGAGTACTGGAAATCTTCTAAGGGTTGTCATTTATGGCAACACTTATGTAAGTATGATCGCATGTTGTGGAGATTTCCACTGGATTCATAGTCATGAAAATGACTAAGTCCAAAATTAGGAAAATAGGGTACAGTGCCACAGTTTTGGTTAGCGATGAAGACATACAAGGTATTATGGCTTGCGAAGTTAACTAGAGGTATTTTGGTACATGTAGATGCTTCAGCTAAGATCACATAAGTTTTGGATAGCTGGTGTATGAGATATAATGTTCAGAAGGTATGTGAAGACAATAAAACAACATATCAGGGTACATGAACAGTTGCGATGATTAAGGAAAGCATGATGAATATGATAATGTGTTAAGTCATGTAAATAAAGTTCAGTGCCAAATCTTTGGTAATATAAGAGCCTTGACTCTATATATATCTTTTGCACTAGTTTTTACTATGACAAGTATGACATTTTGTGGAGCCAACTGGAAGGCTAGTTTTGTATAAATACATATTACTTTTGTGGTAGAAGAATAATGATGTGATTGCGAAAAAGAGTGCAGAAGTCAGATGCAAGATGAGTAGGAGGCAGAGTTATAACTGGAACTATCTAAGCAAGATAAGTACTTGTATTGTTCCCTTTTGTGAACTATTTTTGGACAGTGTGATTGTAAGAACAGTATGCTTACCACCTTTAACCAGGTGTTTTGTATGCCCCTAACAGGGTTTTTGTAATCCTCTAGCAAAGAAATGTACTATGTAACAATTAGCTCCTAACAGGGCTAGATCTCTTAATAGGGACATTATACTTTAGTGCATATTTGTGGGTACCATCCCCACCGGGATTTTCCCTTTAATCAAGTTTTCCTCGAGAACAAATCATGGTGTCATGAGTAATGTGTTATGCTTATATGTTCTTTTGATTTCCGCATTACTTTGGATTATTTATAATTGTTTAAAGTTGAAAGTAAAGTTTTGTAATACTGATTCACCCCCCTCTCATTATGACTCAATCCTAACATGTTCAATCCAGATCAAGTACCTTCATGTACTGATATACACTTCTTTGTTCCAGCTTCTAGAGTCTTCACTTCCTTCACAACCTTAGGAATCCTAAAGTGTGAGCTACATATATCAAAATTATTTGAATTTCTAATAAAGTACAGGTTGATGTAGTTCCTCCATATCACCTTAGGGACTGATAGAAAGGGGATGGACCCATAGTCTAGTCCTCAAGTACTCAAAAATATCCTTCGGTAAGGGTTTAGTAAATATATCTGCAAGTTGATCTTTAGACTTCACAAACTCCAATTTAACTTTCTTTTCTTGTACTTGTTCCCTCAAATAGTGATACTTAATTGATATGTGCTTTGTCTTTTCATGCATCATCAGATTCTTTGAAATATTTATGGCACTTGTGTTATCACAATATATAATCACTAGATTAGTGATCTCCTCATTCATTTCTTTCAACAATTATTTTATCCATGCAATATTTGAATAATTAGTAGCAGCTGCAACATACCCTTCTTCGGCAGTTGACTGAGAAATACATGCTTATTTCTTACGTATCCATGTTACAAGTCTTTCTCCCAAAAAGAATTCTCCACTAGTAGTACTCTTCAGGTTATCAATATTTCCATCCCAATCTGCATCAGTGTAAACCTCTAGTTCAAAATTGCCTTCCTTCTTGTACCATAACCCATGATGCTTGGTGTTCTTCAAATATCTCAAAATTATCTTAACAACAGTCATATGTGATTCCTTAGGATTAGCATAAAATCTTGTCACAATCCCAACTATATGTGCTATATTAGGCCTACTATGTACAATATACATCAATTTTCCAATCATTGATCTATACAATGTCTGATTTACCTCAATTGATTCATCATCTTTTGTCAATTTGCATCCGGTAACCATAGGTGTTCCAACTGGTTTTGAATCTTCTATTCCAAATGTCTTCAATACTTCCTTGATGTATTTTGATTGTGTGATGAATATCCTTTCATTATGTTATATAATTTGCAAACCTAGAAAGAATTTAATCTCTCCAAATATTGACATCTAAAACTCCTTTCTCATTTCATCAGCAAATCAACAAAAGATTTGCAAAGATTATCATGTCCTCCAAATATTATATCATCAACAAAATTTTTAGCAATAAGTATATTATCATCAATTCCATCTTTCAAATATAAATTTCTATTGTCACTTGTTCTCACAAAACCAATACTAATAAGATAAGCATGCAATCTTTCATACCATGCTCTCGGTGCTTATGTTAGTCCATACAGTGCTTTGTGCAATTTGCAAACCATTTTCTTCTTATTCTAATCAACAAAACCTTCAGGTTGTTCTATGTAGACTTCTTCTCCAAGAATTCCATTCAAAAATGAAGATTTCACATCCATTTGATAAACCTTAAATCTTTTGTAAGTAGCATATGCAAGTAATATTCTAAATCTTTCAAGTCTTGCTATTGGTGCAAAAGTTTCACCGTAGTCAATACCTTCTTCTTGTGCATATCCCTTACATACAAGTCTTTCTTTGTTTCTAGTCACTTCACCATTTTCGTTCAACTTGTTTCTAAATATCCATTTAGTACCAATAACACTTTTATTGCTCAGTCTAGGTAGCAATGTCCATGTTTTGTTTTTCTCTATCTGATCAATTTGTTCATTCATGGTCTTAATCCATTCCTCATTCTCAAGTGCATCTTTAACATTTTTAGGCTCAAATTCACAAACTAAACATGTGTCATGGGTGACCCCACAATAGTGGGTTACACTTTTTTAGACATACTGATTTTTGCTGAAATAATAAATTTTTAATAAAATATGATGAATTAAGCCTTGAGAGGTTCCATTTGAAGAAATTAATTATAAATGGTTAGCTCAAAGTCTCTTAGATAAAAAAAAAACATTGATATGACATCTATACTTCTAATTCATGCCTACAATCGAGTCTCCTTCACACCTATTAAAATGCTGACAAAAAATCACTTCGACTTTATCTTTTGGCAGATCAAATGAATCCATTTGAAAAATCTATAAATGTAGTAAGTTACTACTGATAAAAATCTTTCCACTGATTATAATGTTAATATATATTAATTTTATTATGAATTTGTATATTTAGTTTTACTAAACATAGATATTTCACCGTATGTCTACCTCTATGTTTGACACTTATGGAAAAATAGTAAATGAGAGAAAAAAAATTCTAAAAAATATATATGCCCTAGGTAGTGAAGTTCTCTTTCTATAAAAAAAAAAGATGAAATTGAAAAAATACACGACAAGTTATAAGCTATGTATTCAAGGTATGTCAAAATTATAGTTTAGTCAACTTCAAACATTAATAAAATATGAAATAATCATGATAATTTTGTAAAACCAATTGCATGCCCTTTCTATCGATGTTAAAAAAACTAAATTCAAAAGAATCATATTGATATCTATTTTAGAAAAAATGTTATGCTCTATGAAAACAATGTAAGTCTTTGAAAATGACCTTTTTAGAAACATACCAGTTTTTGTGGGAGAAAGAAAAAACCATTCAAATCAATTCAAAATAAAATAAAAATATATATTCATAATCTAGACAAAAAATCTTAAAAGACTCTAATTTACTTCATCTTTTGATTTCAAATGGTTTAACGAGAATATGCATCCAAATCTGATTTTTTTTTCAAAATGTAGAGTTCAGTGTCTATTTAGGCAAAAAAGTGTAACCCACTATTGTGGGTTCACCCTTCTGTCTTAACTTACTTCGTGTCATCATGCCAACTTGCTTGTCTCCAATAATCGGGTTCTTTGGATGGTGTCTTCTCACAAATTTCGCCAACACTTTCTCTCTTCTTTGTTCATCTATGAGTGCGGGCTCAATTTCTTCTTCGGTAACATCTTCTTGATTCTCAGTTTGTATTTGCTAATGCTCCATAGCATTTTCTTGTCACTCGGTAGACTCAACATGTGGCTCGGGTAGATAGTTTGGATGCTTCATATATGTAAATCTGCCATAGTCTTATGGTTCCTTCCTACATTCTTCATCATTTTTCTTAGTAGACTCATCAACTTTCATATTAGCACTTTCAATCATTTTCTTAGTAGCCTTGTTCAAACATTTGTATGCTTTTCTCTTAGTAGAATATCCCAGAAATATTCTTTCATCACCTTTAGAATAAAATTTCTCATTTCTATCATCTTTCAAAATGTAACATCTGCTTCCAAAAATTCTAAAATAACTTACATTAGGTGTGTAGCCAAACCATAACTCATAAGGTATCTTGTTTGTATCTTTCTTCAATTGAACTCATTTTAATGTGTATACAACAATGCTAATAGCTTCTCTCTAGTACATTTGTGCAAATCCTTTTCAATCATCAGTGTTCTGACATAGTCAACTTTAAATCTATTCCTTCTTTGTATAATACCATTCTGTTGTGGTGTCCTCGGTGCAGAAACACGCCCTTTAATTCCATGATCATTACAAAATTTAGTGAATTCATTAGAAAGAAAACTCACCTCCTCTGTATCTGATCTCAAGCATTTTAAATCTTTTCTAGTTTCCTTTTCCACTTTAGCTTTATACCATTTAATTTTTTTGAAAGCTTCAGATTTTTCTTTGAAAAACATAACTATCATCATCCTATAGTAGTCATCAACAAATAAAATGAAATATTTGTCACCATAAGAACTCTGAGTTCTCATAGGACCACATAAGTCAGTATGCACCAACTCCAAAATACCTTTAGAAGAATAATTCTTACTCTTAAAACTAGATTTAGTCATTTTCCCTTTCTAATTGTTCTTGATCCATTAGATATGAAATTGATAGATTGATTACAATTTCTAGGTTACTCTTGGGATACACATTAAAATCTAAAAAGTGTGCAATAGTAGGAAAAGATAAATCTTTCTTTGACAATATTAAATGCAACTTAATTTGATTCATTTATTTTCAAAATAATCTCTAATAATGAAACTTTGTCTGGGATAAATTTGGCCAAAGTACAACGTGACATAGGAGATTTATAAATCTTAATTATTATACTATCTCTAAAAAAGAATTCTCCAAATATGGGAGATCTTGGTCTCTGTTGCTAGGTGTTTAAGTCTTAGAAAATTTCTCTAATTTTGTGAACGATCCCAATCAATATTTTCACCAACATAAAACAAAACTTATCAAACAAAATGGTTTTAAAAGTGCACATAGTTGGTTGATGTGTTGTGCTCTTCCCATACTTAAGTACATTCCTTGATTGGACAATCCATTCTATTGTTTATGGTACTAAAATTCAAAGGCTCCTACCACATCTTTAAGATAGTGCAAAATATCATATGTATCACATAAGACTAATACCTTAAATGAACCTTGCCAAAGTCATCCCTGCCATCCATGATGGCCTTATGAATTTTCTTAGCAAGGAGTCCAACATAATTAAGTGGTCTATTTTGGTTTCTGGATTGAATGTTCACACATAACAACAACACATAATTAGGAATCCTAATTTCATTATCCACACTCAAAATCTAACACAAGGCATAATAGGTATCCTAGAAATAATATAAAAAAAAATCAACATTATAGTTGGGTTACATGTTTGGTGTGTGTTTCCATTCCTTCCATGATAGTTGTTATGGCCTAAATAAAGGGATCTTTCTCGTGCAGGCCTTTGGAAATCTAGTAAACTCAAATTTTAGTTGGTTAACTACAATAGATAATACAATATTATGATTCAAATTAAAGAAAAAATTTATCACGCTCTATTGATTTCTATCAACTATTTTCCTCTTGTGCTTATTAATGCTCTCTCTTTAGGGTCGTAAGCCCTAACAAATGCCCTAGTCAAGTCCACATTGATAAATACATTTGTTACAATCAACTATCTAAGTTATATTTCCATATATTTTTTATTAAGTAAAATAGGTTTTATAGGGTACCTGAAACCCACAACATTGTAATTAAAGAGAGATAAACGAGAACAGTTCTAAGGAAAAGTTTTTGCAAACCAAAGGACAGGCCATAGAAAGGCCAGACATGAAACAACCACAAAAAAAGAAAGATTGAACATAGAAAAAAGACAGGCATCGTAGAGCGAGTTAAGCTAGACTCCTGAGCATGACAGCCGCATTTCTTTCAAGGGCCTCCATCAGTTTGGCTACGTCTTTAACATTCTGGATGTCTTGGGAGGCGTGGGAACATTCCTTCTCCTTGTTTTTCTTTGTTCTAACTCTGGTTCTTTTACCCGGGTCCTCACTTGGCTTCTTCTTCCCTTCCTCCTTAGTCCTCTTATCAGTCCTTCTTTCCATATTCTCTTCCATTTTGTTGATTAGCAGCCTTATGTTGTCATTGGAAGATTTGAGGATGTTGAAGTTTTGCTCGGAAATGCCCTTAAGAGTTTCCTCTAGACTGATCATTTTTTATTCCAGGTACTGAACCTTGGTTTCCAGGCTTTGTTTATTTTCTATGCTCTTGCCATCCTAGTCATCAGTGCTCTGAATTTTAGCTTTGAGGTCTTCTATTTCATGGTAAAGCCATTTAAAGGACCTATACTGATCCAGCATGCTATTCTTAGTGTTGTTGAGGAAGTCCAAATCCATTTCCCTGCCTTTATCGCTTAGGACGACCAATGTGAGATCAATCAGCTCTTCCTTAAGAACTTTACCTTCAATGTCCTCCAGAATTTTGTGAAAAACAGCCTCCCTAATGATTCCCATTTTCACTGTGTTGATGTTGAAGCTTTTCCAGACCTTTTTCCCTTTTCCCGTGTCTTGAATTTGGTCATCCCCTTTGGAATTATCTTCAGAGGTCTCGAGCCTAATAGGAGACTGGGTGGAAGGATTACCCTGTTTATCTCCTTTCTGTCCTTCTTTTTAGGGGTTTTTTCAATTTTGATAGCACTCAGAGGTCTCTTCTTGGAAGGGGATCCCTTTTTTAAGATTTTATGTTCTTCTTCCTCATTATCCGCAGAGAGATAGCTCTCAAAGTTGCCTGAAGTGATGTAATTCGACCCTGAATCTTCGTTGATGGATATGTTATTCACAATTTCCATATGTTGTAGACATGAATTTTTCTTATATCTTGTTGTAATTCCTCCTCACAATTGAAATCCACTTTAGGGGATGATCGTATCCAGATAATTAGTATAAAAATCTACAAAGAAATTATAGATTATTTTTTAACCCCATTCTTTCTTACTTATGTTAGAAGAACTAGGAGATTGCATAATGATGTCATGCATCAATCTTCTCTATCTTTGGACCTATGGTTTTAGAAGAGTCGGCCTTTTTCAAACTAAAGTTTAAAAACTTAGACTCTAGGGCATTTAAACAATTTGCAGATCAAACCCAAATGACAATAATTATACTAGAACCAAATCCTAGGGCACATATTCTGCTAGCTCATAAAATGAGGAAATTATGATTTTAGAATTAAGATAGGGAAATAATCAGAAGTAATTAACTCACCATTTTTTTCAATTTTTAAACCTAATTTAGAGATGAGGTTCTCCTCCATACTTTCAATTTGATAGCACAATCTCAACAAAAATTCTCAAGAGCTCTCTAAATGAATTCTTTAGCAAATTGTGCAAAAATAATAAAAATATTCAACTTTAAACATGCTTTAGACTTACCAAAAATATTGGTACAAGTGACTTTTTTTTGTGTCTCTAGTCATTTCCTTTTATACTCGCCACATATAATGATTTCACAATTTTTTGGATATGAACTTGACCCTACTATCGGCTTCGTGAACTTGTGAAACCTCTGTGATTGGTTGAAGTGGATGATATGTGACATGATGGCACCAAGGCAATAAATTTTGAGAAAAAACTTAGTCCAATAATTCCTCATAGTTGAATGAAAAAAATATTATTTATTATTAGTAGAATATCATATTGTAGTGTAAATATACATGCAATCTAAATAGACCAAATACTTATTAATAACCATGCATCTTTATTATCTCTAACTTGTACATCCAACACAAATTGACCAATTATTGAGCAATAAAATCTCTTAAGACCATCTTTCACATTTTGTGGAAAAAATACAAGATATTTATTGTGCTCACCTTTATTATTTTTTATAGGATAAATTATTAATATAAATTATCCAATACATATACATTGCTACCCTAATAGTTGTACACAAAAATAATATTTTTTTCCCTCTCAAGAACACTTTTTGAATGTGCATTTTATTTTATTAAATGAATATCGTATGTCATAAATGATATATTTATAGTAGATAGTTATTATATTTATTTGAAACAAAAAACTATTTATTTCAAGTGTTAATGAATGCATTTTTGCTTTCTAAATTCAACTACTGACCCTTCTTTCCATATAATTTTTTTATATTATTCTCAAAATCTTTCCATATAATTTTTTTATATTATTCTCAAAATTGTAAAATCTTAATCTTTACAGTATTAATTATTCAAATCAAATAAATGTAACAAGACCAAATATCATTTTTCAAATTAAAAATGTTTTAATATTAAAATACAAACTTACCTCTTCCATTCTAAGGCACACGAAAATATTAAATATCAATGACATTTTGTGCAAAGGGAGTATGTTTCCAAAAAGGTAAAGTGGTTTTACGTAGATAATTAAAGAAGTTTCAAGAGAAACCAATTAGGAGTGGGTAACAAACTTTCGTTATGTCTAGCTCAAAATAAATAGCGTAAAGATAATTTACTTATCTTGTTAGATAGTATATTTTAACCGTCGATTGCTTAGAGTATTGTCTTTCCTAGATTCTTGAGCGTAAAGTTTAACACACTAAAACTTTTTATTTTTTTAACTAAATTGTTATCCTTAGATTTGATGTAAATCTTTTCTTTGTTGATATAAAAGTATCATCCTAATATTCAACGTAAATATTTTCTTTCTTGAAATAAAAGTATTACTTTTCCTCAGATTTACGTTTACTTGTTATTCCAATGAGCAAAACTTTAGTGAAAGAAGTGTTAAATCACGAATGATTGATTGACTGTCGAATAGTTTTAATATTTATGTCAAGCATTAAGAAAACGAGTGCATATTCCTCAACACTCATGAAATATATAAGGAAGATATCCACTGTGATGAAATAAAGTTTAGTGGATATTAATACATTGTGTTTTACAAGTCTAACTTTTTTGTACTTTCCATAATATTAATAATTACATTATTCAATTTTAATTTACTGCTTAATCTCAAAATTTAAAACCGACCACATCTTAGAGGAATAGTATGGCACCATTTTATTTAAATATATAAAACTGCGATTTATTTAGATTGAGTTGCCACCATGACAAAGCAAATACATAGATATAGATACTATACAGAAAAAACTCATTCCAAAGCTGATGCAGCAGCATAAAGCTCACAGATGCACACACACAGATATATATGTAGCTACTAGACATTTTTCACTTCCATTTACCACATTTCAATACCGCTAACTGAACGGAGGTTCGAATCCTGTGATGCCAGTTTCTTGAAAAGTGCAACGATTGCCGCACGAGCATGGAAATACCACAACTGCTGTATCACAGATGCATCGTTTCCTTCAGAAGACCCTCCTGCGTAGTTCGTTACCGATCTCATCGCCATAAACGGTTTCCTCTCGCTCTCGCAAACCTGCACATATTCCGGCCAGTTACTTTTAGTCTCCCCAAATATCTGCTATATCAGTAAAACAAATAATATTATATCTGGTAGTCAGTCATACCATGTTGATTGCTGCGCTCTCTGTGTCAATGGAGGCGATATTCAGCTTGTTACGAAGGAAGTCTCTGAATGCCTCGTTGTTCACATAAAAGTTGGAACTGCCGCCCTTCTCAACCCTCTTTATCTGTGGCTGCTCTTGCAGACATATATTCGATTTCCCCACGCACCTGTCCAAAAGTGTGTCCTGCAAGTCCATTCAATTTACCAAAATCCATTTATTAACATAAAATTTAAGACAATAGCTTAAAACAGCGGTTTTGCGTTTGATTTTGGAAACATAACGTAGCAATACCTCGATCTCTTTTGCGGCAGCAAGCAATTTGTCATCCGCAGAAAACCAGAACTTGGATTGTCCCTCCTCTGGCTTTCTTTTCACTGAATAAACAGTTTCTGGCTGAAAATATACGCTCTGCATTCTGTTTCTAACCCTCTTCTCTCCAACATTGTACTCCGAAAACGTCAAATTAGCGATCTCACGAGTGAAACTTCCGTCGTCGCCTAAGAATTTCTGAAATCACTCCGAATCAACTTTCTATCAGTCATTATATTATTAAGAAGAGCAAAGAGCATGAAAAGAAAAATATAGTAAAATGTGAAGGAACTACCTCCCAATACCAGAGCCCAGTATGGGCGAACTGACTGGGAATTGCCACGTCACCAATACTCAGAGATTTAGGGTTTGCACTGGCAGCTCTTCCATAGTGAATTACTCCCTTCACACGAAAGTGAGTCAGCATTAACTGTGTCGTCTGCGCTGCATTAACCTGTCCCATAATAATCACACCATTAGTATGACTAAACTAGTCTCAATACTGATTCACTACAGAAAAAACACGTATTAATTATATTTTATACCGATCCACTTCCGCTCATGGCCAGAATGGTCCTGCAGCCCTGAACATCTCCCACACGGAACCTTCGAGCTGCAGCAGAGTAACCAACACTAGTTAACATGACTCTACTGATTTAAAGTTAAAGGGAAGAAAGAGAAAAGGGCAGGGTTAGTGAGAACCAGAGATATCGAGAGAAGGCATGTCCTTGTCAGGACGGAACCATCCCTGATCCAGAACTACTTTCAGTTCTTCCTCACCGGAGACCACCAACCCATAATAGTCGCCCTTGGCGTTGATACGCTTGATCTTTTGAGCCAACTCATCCGAAATTTCAGCACGGGAGAGTAATGGAATTGCAGTCAACAAAAACAGGAAAAGCGCAGAGCTGTGAAAAGCCATCGCAAACTAACTCAAATGTAAAGAGAGAAGTGCTTCTTCTGTGTTTGGAATCAGCCTGCCTTCTCTCCAATTTATAGTGCAAGATGACGATGAGCTTCCACATTAAGAGTGTCTTACAACCTTAATTAATCATTTTATTATTCTTAATTAAGTGAACCTTATCTTTCTACACGTCACGCTGAAGTAAATATTCGTCCGCAAGAAGATGTGCCTCTCGCATACATAAACTGGTAAGATTGGATTCAGTAAAGTCCAGTCTAAACAGCAAACTAAAACGTATATCTTACCAAGGGTGACACCTCGTATGTTTTTCAAACTATTCTTATTTATTTTACGGTTTAGTATGGTGGATAGCCACTACCGATTCGAATGATGTTGAACTGAATCCGTGACCCGTAAGGACCACTTCTATTAAAAATATTAAAGTAGCATTTAGTGTTTTTGTCGTTTGTATATAACAGATTAATTATGTTTAAAATTGATGTGATGGACAAGCAATTTGTAATTCTCACCCAAGAAAATTTTGGAAACGGATTTAGTTTCAGGCAATTACGTAAAATTTCTGTGTGATTAGGGTAGGGAAACGTCTATATAGACATATTTTTCAAAAATATGAAGGGCGTCTCTCTTTAAGTACATGTCACATAAATATTTTTAGTGAAATATATTGTTTGATCAGGGAAGAGTACCAGTAATTTATACGGGGTCTAATAATTGTTATGTTTTTGTAATGATGACTCCAATCACTAATATGAAAAGAGCTTAAAAAATTATCACACATGGATGAATAGCTGATCATTTTTTAGCTTTTTGGTTGGTAATTGTCCCATTTGTGCACCACTATTGAAACATTTGTGTTCTAGTGCTAGGACATTTGGCCACAAGTAGTGACATTTTTTAGTTAATGGCTATTAGTGCATCTTTCAGTGGGTATCGGGCAGCACTTTAAAATAGCCACTTTTTGATCCTTTGGTGTTTGATGATCTCTATAGAGAGATCCATGAATACTCAAAAGCTGAAACTTTAGGGTTAAGCAGTTAACTCACATAAGAGACAACAAAAAAATCATAGAAAACTGACATATAGCTTAGGTTCTACAATTGGGCTAAGTTAGGGTGTACCATTACTAGTACTCTTCCCCTACTCAATAGTTTAAGACGAGGTAGTTATTTCATAGATTTCAATTATTGTTTATTAGATTTTATGAATTAAAAATTTACTCAATATGATTATTGCAAAGGAGATCTCTGTAAAAGTAGAACAGCTCAAAAGTTTCATTGTGCTGAACTGTTTACAATCACTAGTCATCGTACTCTGTTTTGGCCGAGTGGGAAGATATTGTTTTTTACATGTATCCCAAAGGAAATGTCATTAATGCCCATTAAAAAGGTCAGCCTGAAGGATCTTTTCTCAGTGGAAAGTAATTAAGGGAAGTAATTTACAATTGTGCATGAAAATATTATTATTGAATCAACATTGTCCATATATTGAATATTTAATAAAGTAGTTTTGACGATAGATATTGATTACCATTGTCGAGTTCTAGTATTTAGGTCGAATGTTAGTATATCTGCTAACACTTTCATAAATATACATACGTTTTTACATTTTTATGCGAGGATACGAGGGAGGAACAGTGAAATGTTTGAATAGCCCTTCCATTTCAGTGCACGGAGTATTCATCCTTATCTCTAATGTGCTTTGTACGTTGCTCACGTCCAACATGATAAGGCATTATTGACAGAAATTAGCATTATTTGCGTTTTGCAATCGAATTGACATCGTCCTTTAAAAATCACGTGTTTACTTTCGAGTGGACTCAAATGCATAGTTAAAAGGATAAGGGAATGAAAAAAGGAATATGCCGTTTAAATCAATTTTTATCCATCGGGGTCGCATCGTCACGTATTAATCATAAAATATATACATCACTGTCCACAATCGCACTGCTTGTGTCGGTAGGAAACAGTGTATAGTTTACATCAATCAACAGATTGATACTGCAATTTTGGGCTGATGGATTGTCGACGGCAAACGATCACTATCGAAGCCCATTTAAAAACAAAGCATGCTATCTGTATTTGATGTTCCTTGAATACATTTAATAGAGTTGATTGATACCTATATTAAAGAAGTTCATAATAATGATGATATGGAATCAATTTTTATGAAAGATGAAAGACATTGATGAATTCATGATGGTTATTTATAAATGTATTTATGATTTATTGAATATATTAAATAGATTGAATGTATTCAATAATATAGAAAAGTAATTTATTAGAAAAGTATGGAGTGAAAAATAACCAGTTTATTACTTTTATTTGGATTATAAGAAAGTTTTGAATTTTAAGAATTAATTATAGAGTCAGATAAAAGAATCATAACAAAACAATATAGAACTACAAAATATAGATCAAATTTTAAAGAGTTTTTCTATAAAATTTAAATTTTGAATAAGTCTTTCAAAAAACTTTAAGATTAACATTGGAGTTAAGCAAGACTTCCTCTTATTTCCTACCCTATTTAGTTTCAATCCAACAAAGTAAAAAATAGTTAAATAAGGAGGAGATGGTATTGTTTTGGAAGAGCATGTTGTAATGCTTATTTTTTACACTAATGTTCACATGCTGATTGCAAATTCATTTAAAGAATATATGAATCTTTTTGATATTGTAAAACTTTTGGTCTAAGACATGGTATGCAAATTGATATTAGGAAGATCAAGATTATAATTATTTTTTAACTAGATAAAAATTGTATGATCTTTGTTTTTTTAAAATAGGTAACTTAAAAAAATGGTAAAATATATTTGCATAGACTTCAACAAATCAAGTTGACAAAATTGTAGAAGAAGAGAAACCTTACAAAGATAAAAAAAACATCATCAAATAGAAATAACAAAGTTACCTTATACAACTGAAAAATAATTGAAATCTATTAAGATTACTAATATTTTAAATAATAAGTATCAATAAAAGAATAATTATATTTATAAAACATATTGATTTTTCAAATAATCCTAAATTTTTATTTTCCTTATTAATTGTCCTGTTATTCTTTTTATGTCTTTATATCTCAACTTTGTTCAATTAAAAGAAATCTTTGCACGTACTGTATATTGTTCTGTTATTTTTTTGATTGAAAAGTCGAGTATGTTTTGAGATCAGTCGGAAAATGTTTTTAAGCACTTCCACTTTTTACGTAATTACCTGCAAATAAGTTTGCTGTGGCTTTTATAATCGGTTGTCTTGTCTTGTCTTATGTATGGATAATGGAATTGGATAAATGACAGATGCAATAAGTGCTGATAGGACAGGTCGGTACGGATTACAGATTTACGCCCACGTTTTACCGCACATTGTGATGGAGATATTTTGTATGAGATAAGATAGAATGTGGAGATATTTTGTAAGAGATAAGGTTCGCCCAATTAGATCGATAAGAAAAACATTTAGAATGATATTTTAATTAGATTTTTTTTAATTATCAGCAATAAAATGATTTCTAATATATTTTAAATTTTATATTTTTGATGTAATATTTTGATATATAAATTATATAATTTAATAATAATTAGTATAATATTATTTAGGTTGAGCTTTGATTTAAGATTAAAGTTTACAATTGCAATTAAAGTTAGGTAAGGGTTATTCTTTATTTAAGGTTCAATTATTTAAATTTATTCTAAATTTTTTAATTTTGAAAGACTATTATTTAATTTTAATATTTAATATATTCTATATATTGCAGCCTACTATAAAATATATTATAGAACCAATTATAATATATTTTAATTATTTAATAATTTAATAAATTTTAGATATATAATATAATATTTATTTTAAAACAAATATATTTATGTTTAGGTTTAAGTGTTGTTCATTTAATTTTTAATACTTAATGTTCAAATGTTCAAATAGATTTACATTTTCTTAAAAAATAACCAAAATAATTCCATATTTCCTACCCCTCGAGCCTATCAGAAATTCATCCTTAATACCTCTCTTCTTGGCGATCAAGATGTGCTTATCGCTGTTAAGATGATTAGAATTCTCAATCTACAGAATAAATCCCTTTCTCAAACTAGTAGATGAAACCTTAATATTTCCTCTTGGAAAAATATCTTCCAAACTTTTGGGAAGAAGAAGGCTAAAGATTTTCGACGTGTGGAGAAAGTGCTTACTGACCAGCTCCAATTAATTGAAACCAGCATACAAGCCCAGCCTGACTCTCCTACTCTTGCTGAATAAGTTTCTCAAGCTAGAGACTCCCTTAGGAAGCATCAACAGGTCAAGGTTAGAGGTGCCTCTATTAGAGCCCGTAATCATTGGCTTCAATTTGGAGATAAAGGATCTAAACTCTTCTTTAACCTCCTCAAACAAAAGCAAAGCAAAGAAAGGATTGACATAATTGTTGATAATGACAAGGAGCTTCTCACCATACAAGATATCTCCAATGCTTTCGAAAAATTCTATAGAAACCTTTTCACCTCTGAAGATACTGTTGCTTCGAAAGCCACTAGAAATAGCTGCATTAACCTCATCCCTAAGATGATCTCTGACAGTGACATTCCTGGCCTTCAAAGTATGGTTTCCCAACAAGAAATTGCTGACACCATCCGGAAGCTTAAAGATATCAAAGTATGGTTTCCCAACAAGAAATTGCTGACACCATCCGGAAGCTTAAAGATAACAAAGCCCCTAGTTCGGATGGGCTCCCTGCTAAATTTTACAAAGCTAATATTGAGTGGATTACTAATGATCTCTACGACCTCTATTCGGAAGCTTTTTCTAATGGTACTCTGGGGAAGTCTATTAACACTGGCATTATCAAATTGATCCCTAAGGATGGTGATAGAGCCCTTGTTAAAAACCAGCATCCTATCACTTTGCTTAATGTCTCTTATAAGATCCTTGCCAAAATTTTGGCCTCCCGTCTGGAATCTATTCTCCCTAAGTTTGTCTACTCTACCCAGACCGATTTTATTAAGGGAAGATATATACTTGAAAACCTTATTACTAGCTGGGAGGCCATGGAATGGGCTAATTCTTCTCAGCAAGACGCTGCCATGCTTCTTCTTGATTTTGAGAAGGCTTATGACAGGGTTGAATGGGACTTTATTATTATGATGCTGGAAGCTTTTGGTTTTCCCAACATCTTCTACAAGTATGTTCAAATCCTCCTCCAAGATGCCTCTGCCATGATTGATGTCAATGGGACTCTTACTCAACCCATCCTACTTTCCCGCTCCATTAGACAAGGGTGTCCTCTGGCTCCTGCCCTTTTTGTCATTGCCTCAGATGCCCTATTTTATCTTCTTAAGGATGATACTATCTCCCCTAAAGTTCGGGGAATTACTCTTCCTGATAATTCTGAACTCCTAAACATTCAATTTGCTGACGATACCTCTCTTTTTTTGGAGCTCTCGCAGAATAATATCCAATGCCTCAACCGAAAACTTGATCTCTTTGGTAAGGCCTCTAGGGCTCGTATCTCCAGCTCCAAGTCCATTATGCTGGGATGGAAAGATAAGCCTCCAGATTGGTTTTTTCAATTTGGGTACACCTGGGGAGGTCGTAATAAGATTGTTAGGTACCTCAGTATCCCCTTCTCTGTGACCCCCTCACTCAAAGATATGTGGCTTTGGGTTAAGGAAAAAATTAACAAGAAACTCAACAAGTGGAACAATAGATTTATTTCCCTTGCTGGTAGAGTGCAGGTTTGTCAGAAAATCCTCTCTTCATATAGTATATATTACTCTTCTGCTTGGATGTTTAGTAATTATCAAATCTCTGAAATTCAAAAGGACATCCGACATTTCCTGTGGTCGGATGGTAAAGGTAACAGAAAAGCCCATCCGGTCAAATGGGGCTGGTGCCATCTAGAGAAAAGTCTTGGTGGTCTTGGCCTAAAGGATCTCAAACTCCAGGGGATGGCCCTGGCTTCCAAATGGATCTTCCAAGCTCTAGATGGTGACGAGCCCTAGAAAGTGCTTGTTAGAAACAATATTCAGAATGGTGTCCCCAAAGAGGCCAAATCCTGGAAAGGCCTTCCCTTTTGTGACCTAATTGCTGGCAAGTTTCCCATAACTATTTGGGGTACTTGAGTTTTCAGATCCATTTGGAAGGCCTGGGAGAATGTTTGTGGCTTTATTGATAACTCCACTTTTGATTACAACTATACTTTGCATGGTGAATGTTCTATTTGGTGGAATCTCCTCCACTAGGGTAAGCCCCTTGCTTTGACCAAGGGATGTTTGGCCAAAATTTGGGCTAGTAAAGGTATTAACTGCATTATGGATATTATGGAACATAACAATCTTATTAGCTAGGATAACCTTGCTAGGGATTTTGATCTCCCTGCCTCCCATAAACGTACTTACAATCCGGTTAAGCTGGCCTGTGCTGCCCTCAACCTTCCGAGGAACACTGATGTTGATTCCCACCGCTTCCTCTCCTTTAGGTGGCAAAATGGCTCCCTCTTGACTACTGTTAAAGCTAAAGATATTTACAAATTCCTTAATCATGATACCTCTGTCACTGATCATATCAATAGTGTTTGGTATTGTACCTCCACTTCTGCTGACTGGCAGAAAACTTTTGATAAACTGTGGAAAGCCACCATCCCGCCTAAGATTAAATGCTTTAAGTGGCAACTTCTGCTGGATAGATTACCTATCAGAAACCACCAAGCTAGCCTTGATATTTGTCCTATTTGCAAAATGCCCGAGACTATGAGACACATTTTCTTTGATTGTAGTTTTGCTAGAGAGATTTGGCTTATGTTTGGTGTTTCTATTACTAAATATGTTTATACTCTGGATATCATTACTGGTTTTATTGATGGGCTTCGCAAAGATGCTAACCTGTTTTGGTAGATTCTCTCATCTCTCATCCTTTGGTATATTTGGAAATTAAGGAATGAATATAAATTTCAAGGCATTAACAGGACTCTTACTGGGTTTTATAGAAAACTCACCCGTTTTAAAATTGCTTCTCAGGTTTGTTGTGTTTTGAATCTGGAAAGGAGGAAGTTGTTGAGATTCCTTCATGATGGGCATGCCTCTATGTTCATCTATGAGATGAAGAATGGCTTCGAGTTGGCTACTATTGTTGATAATAAGATGGCTTTTGATGATGCGCTTGGAAAACTTATGCATGATATAAAAGATAACAATGGGCCCAGACCTGAGAACTTGCATATCTACTCTCAGCTGTTGGACATGAAAAAAGTGGTCTGGATGGAAGGCCCGTGTGGATGGACTACATGGATAGATAAATTTGATGATATTCTGGATTAGTGGTATTTTGCTCTTACACACTTGTATATACTCTGTTATCATGTTTTAACCCTTTGTGGTTTGCTACTTGATACTCTCCATTTGGTAGGTCGAGGCCAAGCCTCCCTTCTTTTTGGTGCTCTTTTTTGAACTCTCGATTTTTAATATAAAAAAAAAAAACCAAAATAAGTAAAATAAAATCAAATATAATGAAATATTAAGAATGAAAATATTATTATTAAGAGCTTTTCTCCCATAAATGAATTTTGAAAGCCGGAAGTTGTGAGGACTAACTTTTTTTTCAATTAGATCTCTATGGATCTATCCTCTTATCTTATCTATTTTTTTTACTCATCTTTTTAACAATTTTTTCTTTCAATTCATCTTTTTTTCCAACTCTATCCCTATATCTCTTTTCTTGAGAGCTTATCTCCATATCTTGTTTGAGATATATATGCACAAATTGTAGAAACAATATCTCAAAACAATTCAAAAGGAATATAGCATAATTTCTACGTATGCCCATATCTAGGATTCTTCTACCTAGGGTTTCATTTTTGTTTAAAGTTCATTTATAAAAGAAAAATATTTATGAAATTTCATTCAAACAAAGAATCAACTATGCCCATATCTAGGATTCTTCTACCAAGGATTTTATTCATCTTCCGTGGGCAAAAAATTTCCAAAACAACAAAGTTATTCATGTGTACTTACTATTTTTGCAATTTAATTTTTATTTCAATTTGGAGAGCTTTATGGATTCCATTATTACTGCCCATGAACCTTTTCTTGTCTGTTTAAAAAAAAATCTTCAGTTTATTCAATGTTTTGAGTATAGTGATCCTATTTAGTTATAATTTGACATGTTAGTGCTCAGAATATGACACATATATCGATTTCTTTGGGTTACTTATAGCCAGGTTTTTAAGGATTTTTTTTTTTATAGTTGTTGTTTATGAATGGGTCATGAAAACTATATTGTTATAACAATTTGTGTAAAATTACATTGGGATTACTCTAATGGATTTGAAATCATGTCTTCTAAGCTTCTATCCTATATTACTTTTATGGAATGAATTAGTGTAACACCCCTCCCGTAGTTTACTTTTTCAAATTAATTGGCCAAACTCTTTTAGGCCACTTTTCATGTTTGTAAAAATGCTCAAATAGATTTGATGTTGTATATATTATGTTTATGATTTTACTCACCCCAAACTTGCATGTGTATGGTTGATGTGTTAGGATTAACAAGACATAAATAACAATTCCATGCAAATATAACCAATTATTAGAAAAACATAAACCACAGAGAAAAGAACAGAAGACACAAAGATTCAACATGGTTTGCCCAAACCCTAGGCTACGTCCACAATAGCGAGTCCAATATTTTATTATCTAGTGATTACAACCTGATTACAATTTGTAATCCCTTACAGCTCAATTCTGCCGCAAGTACAAAAAACATACATTATGAAAACCCTAACCCTAAGCCATATTATACAATATTTTGCTACTTTAGGGTTAGAATGAGTTACAACATGTCGGCCCCGAACCTCGACAAGGGCACGAGGAAAAGTGTACAATACTTTCCTGATCAATCACCACAAGCTAACATGATGTGTATGTTTTATATTTTTGTTTGACGTGCTTTATGTGGTTGAGGGATGAGTTTGTAGTTATTTTCTTGAGACATCCACATGATCGATCGATCCCCACCATTGCTTGTTTATATTTATACATATATGTACATGTACGTCTTTTATGCAGGTTTGCAAGTATTAAGCATCGACTTTCCTAAATTTTTAGGATGAGCGTGCCCTATCACAACATCTCAATGGTAAGAGAGGGAAGATACCATACAAATCCAAATCCTAATCCAAGCCAATTATTGTCCTAAATAATGGGCAAGTATTTGTTTCTACCCATCCAAGTTCATCAAGATGATGTGCATTCGTGAGCTCTTCCTTGTTGTTTGTTTGATATGGAGTTAGTTGATTTTTAGATTTTGAGAATCAAGTGAATTTACTTTTTGAATTATTTATTTTAAATAATTAAATTAAGAGTAATTGTGAAATTAGAATAGTTATATTTTATGAATGTTGAAATATTAGATATAGAGAATATTTAATTATTAAGGTTAATTAAATACCTTTGTTAATTAAAACATTAAATTTGGAATAAAAGGGTTTAATTAATTATTAAATCCAAAAATGAAATTTAAGGCATAGTTGATTTATTTAATATTTAATTTATTAGTTTGCATAGTTAATTATGTGCAAAAGTATTTATTGATTAATTATGTATTTTTTTACAATTTAAGTTGCACATTCAGTTTAAGTGAAAATTGAATTAGAATTTAAAGTTAAAAGTTGAGTTAGGAATTATAATTAAAAAGTGCATTCTTTTATTAATAAAATTATAATTAATCATGAAAGTGAATTGATGAAAACTAGAAGGAGACAATTGAGTTCTGTTTATGAGGGTTTGCATATGTTAGAAACCCTAGGAGGAATAGGTCTTCTTTATGAGGGGTTTCTAGGTATTATTTTTCAATTACGCCTATCAGGTTTTGGAGGAGCTCTCTTGGATAAATTTGCAAGATTTTTGTAAAGCTTGGATTTTGTAGGTGTTGTTTAAGATTGTTAGAAAGCTTGGATTTTGAAGGTTGAATTGAGTCTTTCTTGGCTTCGTATTTTCAGGCGTTGTTTGAGGTAGGGTTTGAAACCTTCTTTTTGTAAAATTCTTTCCTTTGAAAAGATTATTTTCTTTGTGTCTAGAATTGTTTATGTGAATGAATTGGAATTGAGTTTTCTGTTTAAATCATGTTTGGTTTTGTGAACTTTTATATTAGTTTGATATTAAATTAGATGTGGTATTCTGTTTGGATGGTTTGAAAAGCTAGGAAGAAATTTTAGAAATTTGTGTGATTTTTTTTCCAGTTGGGGTATTTACCCAAGAAAGATAGATAATTTATCTCAATATTTTGCATAGAAATTTAATTGAAATTGCATGTGAAATCATATTAAAAAAAAATCAATTTTGCCTGAAACCCTAGTTTTCAATTAAAGAAATCAATTGAAAAAATATACGTATTTTGTTTTAAAAAAGGGGGTTTTGTTATTTGAATTTATTATTATTATTTATTAATTTTCATATTTAATTTTTTTAAAACTATATATATATATATATATATATATATATATATATATATATATATATATATATATATATATATATATATATATATATATATATATATATATATATATATATATATAATTTATTATTTATTGGTTTTTGAATTTAAAATAAAATAAAATAAAATAATTCTTAAACATAGTAACATGTATTAGTTTAAATTCTCCTAGGTTCCCTGGTGGGGCATTACACGTGGTATCAGAGCTCGAGTTTCTACACTGGGAACTCTGAGAAGTTGTATGCCCACTAGATGTCTAAACTATCAAAAAATTGAGACAAAACTTAAACATATAACTCTTTTGTATTTCAGACTATTGTTTATGAACTTAGATGTATGATATTAAATTTGTATCTTCAGATTGAATTTTATTTGAGTGTTGCATTAACTACCTAGTTGCATGAACCTATCGACTTATTATTTGATGTAGATATGAATGTGTTATTTATACAATTGATTACTAGATATTTTCTATAATGATGAATAAATAAAGATTTAGATCTATTTAAATTTTTAAATAATGAATGACTGATCAATGCGATTTTTGATTTATTCTCAAACGAGAATTATATTGCTCTTAATGACTATACATCATGTCCTTATATTCTAGTTTGTTTCTAGATATCATTTTGTCTTTTGTCTTAGTAAGACGCGTTGTGATTGAGGGATGCATATCCTTATTTGTTTGTAGGCTTCCAGGAGTAAGCCTGATGTTAAGAGAGGTGGATGCAACACCCTTCACATAGTTTACTTTTCAGTTTAATTGGCTAGACACTTTTAGGCCACTTTTCATGTTTGTATAAATTCTCAGATAGATTCGATGTTATGTATATTATGTTTATGATTTTACTGACCCCATACTTGCATGTGTATGGTTCATGTGTATGTTTTATATTTCTATTTAACGTGCATGATGTGGTTGAGGGACAGAGTCGTAGTTACTTGCTTGCGATATCTACATGATCGATCGATCCCTTCCATTGCTTGTTTATATTTATGCATATATGTACATGCTTATATTTTATATAGGTTTGCAGGTACCTGGCATCGACTTCCCTGAATTACCAAGATGAGCATGCCGTATCACAAAATCTCAATGGTAAGAGAAGGGAGATAACATACAAATCCAAATCCCAACCCAAGCAATTGACTGTCCTAAATAATGGGCAAGTATTTGTTTCTACCCATCCGAGTTCATCAAGGTGACGTGAATTCGTGAGCCCTTCTTTGGTGTTTGTTTTATATGCAGCTAGTTGATTTTCAGATTTTTGGAGTCAAGTGAATTTGCTTTTTGAATTATTTGATTTAAATAATTAAATTAAGAGTAATTGTGAAATTAAAATAGTTATATTTTATGAATGTGGAAATATTAGATATAGAGAATATTTAATTATTAAGCCTAATTAAATAACTTTGTTAATTAAAAGATTAAATTTATAATAAAAGAGTTTAATTAATTATTAAATCTAAAAATAAATTTCTACACATAGTTGATTTATTTAATATTTAATTTTTCAGTTTGTATAGTTAATTGTGTGCTAAAATATTTATTGATTAATTAATTATTTTTATGCAATTTAAGTTACACATTCGATTTAAGTGAAAATTGAATTAGAATTTAAAGTTAAAAGTTGAGCTAGGAATTATAATTAAAAAGTGCATTCTTTTATTAATAAAATTATAATTAATTATGCAAGTGAATTGATGAAAACTAGGTGGAGAGAGTTGAGTTCTATTTTTGAGGGTTTGCATGTTTTAGAAACGCTAGGAGGAATAGGTCTTTTTTTATGAGGGGTTTCTGGGTATTATTTTTCAATTACGTCTATCAGGTTTCGGAGGAGCTCTCTTGGATGAATTTGGAAGATTTTTGGAAAGTGTTGGGTGAGTAAGAGTCGCCTTATTTTGAACTTTTCAAGTTCTCATGTCAAGCTTCACTCTGTTCATTTTTCCACCTTGTTGGTCTTCCCGCGAGTCTTCGCGCATTTGAATTTGTCAAAACCGATCTTACGGCGTAGTTTGTATCGGTTTGACCCGTTTTAAGCCAATAACATATCCTTTCAAGGCTTTTGAATCACTTCGAACCTTTTCGAACTCTGGTTCGAAGTAGTTCGAAGGAGTTCAAAAGCGGCCTGAGTCCTTTATTACTAACGATGTGTTATGCAGGAAGGCTGGCGGCATTTTCTTCTTGAGAGAGCTTGAACCTCTTCGAGCTCTGGTTCGAAAGAGTTCAAAGTAATTCAAACGGACTACCGGCGTGATCAATAATGATAGTATGTCCTGACAAGACACGCCGTGTAGACCTGGCGTGATTTCATTGGGCGGGCTAGTGCGCAGAAAATGAGGCAATCACTTGCACGATTGGGAAATATTTGGTTTGAGATTGAATTATGATGATCGAAAAGGTGGCGGATCCCGAAGAGTTAATTTGATTTGAAGGCATTTATTGCTTATCACCACTTGGTGTCAAAAAATTTATTAATAAACGCGTAATGGAGTATATTTTGCACTTCAAGTGGCAACTAAAAATAGAAACTGGGTAAGTCATTTCTTTCCCTATTGTACACTGCGAGGTCTGGGCGCTGGAAGGGTGGTCTGGTCGAAGTGCAAAGCGTACAGGTAGCTTCTTTCAAGCTCTGCCTTCTCTTTTCCGGTTATTCCTTCAAATTCTCTTAGTTCAAGCAGTGAGCTGGTAGACTTTCATATTTTTAGGCAAGCATGAGGTCTGTCATGCATTTCTTTGGCAATGTGAAGAATCTTGAATGTAAGGCCCCGGTCATAACAGACACGAATCTTTTAGGGGTCTCAGTCGATACTATACCTTCAAAACTCTCAACTCGTGTTGACGAGGAGTACATTATAGAAGTCCTGGCTAGTGGGTTGTTGGAAGCGGCTGCTTTCCCACCGGCTACTGTTTGTCCGGAATTGGTGCAAGAATGTATCAATAGATACGATGTAAAGTTGAAGAGTATTTTGAACATGGATGGTCAAACCCTAATCCCTGTTAACCGCAAAACCATTTCAGCCATTTTCAAAATACCAGATGAAGATCTCGTCAACTTCATGCCTACCCAGTCTCTGGCCCAATTCAGGGAAAATACTGATAAAAATAGGAGTCACATAGCGAGAAGGTGGACAAAGACCAACTATAAAGGAGGGTCGCGGTTACCCAAAACTCTCACCAAGGACCATATGAACCCCCTAATACATGATTTGGTTGTTCTCCTTCACCGATTAAAAGGTTCAGAACAGGCCCTATCCTTTGATGAGTGGATGTATCATTTTGTAGAAATCATCCTAGAGGGCAGTCAACACATTGACTGGGCTGAAATTATAGCCGCATCTCTTCGGGACCAGGTCAGACAAACTCAGATGACCAAGGAAGGATTTTACATGTCTTCGTACCTGATGTATTGCTTGGCCTGTACTCAAGACCTATACCCTATTCAGAAAGCTCCCTGGAATGGAGATTTATTTATCTATGAGTGCTGTCCATTACTGAGAAGAGATAAGGTTTTGGAGGATTATAGAACCATACATGATATGTTCTGGGGGAAATTGCGTCAGGAATTGGCTGGCAGGCCTAACCAAAGGATTTCAGACAATGCGCAGAGATTAGTTAAAGTATTTGGCAGCTTTTATATTCAATTTCCCTGTTTTACTTATATTCGGGTAGGAGGATTCGAAGAAGAACCATTGAAGCTGCCTAGGTACGCTTTTGACTGTTTCATTCTTGCAGAAGTTTGCAGACAGTTGTTCATTGTCATTAAATCAGCTCTCCCGGAAGATAAATGGAACTCTCTGTTCCCAGTGAAGTTAGGCCACTTAATCTGTAACAGCATGCTGGACACATCTGTTGTGGGGAGTAATTTACTGAACTTCCACATGCCTTTCTATGAACCAAGAACAGGGTTCGATAGTAAAGGCTTTTCCAGACAGACCCTGGGATTAGGAAAATGCCCTTCACCAAGTTACCATCTGGAGGACCTGTGGGAAGATCTCGGCAATGAAAAAATGATCTGGGAACGAGATAGAACTAGGCTTACGGTATCTCAGATTAAACTGCTGCAGTTGAAGTTTGATACCAGAAATATAGAAGATAATGATTCAGAAGTTCCCCGTCCATCCGCCACCTTTTCCGAGGAGGATGCTGTTTCGATCATCGATTGGAGTAGAGAGGAGTCTAGTGATATCAGACTCCGAGCCCGCAGCATTTTTGAGGAAATAGAAAATTGGATCGTGGCGAAGAAGAAAGATGTTCAACCTCTTACAGATACAAGTCATAACACTTGTTCGCCCATTAAGAGTGTAACACAAGCCCTTGCTAATAAATCTCTTTTGTCATCAAATGCAGGTAAGAAAATACTAGTGAAGGAGAAAACGGCCCCGGTGAAACATCCAACCGCGCCAAGGTCAAGACCAAGGACGAGATCTGAGAAGAAAATCCAAATGGCCTCAGAGGAGCCTGATTATCTGGATGACGTCGGTGACCTCAACGATGAAGATCTCACCTTCACCCCCGATCATAAGGGGAAGATGTAGGAAGGTCTCACGCACTGCCAAGACCTATCTCAGAATGCAGATGCACTTGTCAAGACCCCTGACAATCGAATGGTGTCCAGCACAATTCCACCTTGGCTCACGGAATCGGTTAATAAAAAGAAAAGCTTCAAGCCTCTATCTATGCCAGTTAAAGAAATAGTGACGAGATACGCAGGTCGTACTCTGAAAGCTAAAAGGATGAAGAGTGATGCGAGGCTAATAACAAATCCTTCTACCAGGAAAGTCACTGCTGAAATTGCTATAGTAAGATCTATGGGAAATACCCAAGATCCTGAGCCCGAGGATTATGAGATAATGAAGATGGATTTTGGAGTACTGAACAGGGATTCTCGTGATCACATTTTCAAATTCTCTACCGATCGTATGCTCGGACAGTCACAGAAGGACGACAGAGAGAAGCGGGAGTTGAAACAGATAGTTTCGACCATGGCGAAATTCCTATCTTCACTTGCTGAGAATAGTGCAATACCTCTAGCGCAAACTCATCAGGGGTTCGACCCTAATTCGATGGAAAGTCAGAGGCTGTTCAAGCAGGTTCAGCAGGGGAGGACTTGGATAGAGGTAATGAAGGCATGGACAGATGGCATCATAGCGGAAGGCAGTGCCTTCATAAAAGAGTTCGTGAGCACCCGTACAGACGGCGAAGCGCTCTTGGGGGAAATTCAGACATTGATCCCAATATGGGAAAGTGAAGTTGAAAGTTGTTCAGAGATCGTGAAAAGAGTACAAGAAATTGAAGATTACGGAGTGAAGCAATTTCTAACAGAGAACCCCATGAAGCTGGTCGACCCATGTATGCTGTTCATCCTGAAGAAGAACTTCAGCTGGAAGAACACTTTGTTTGAGACAGCCATTTCTCAGATGTGGGTTATGGAAAAGGCCGTGAAGGAGATTCACTCTGACACCCTGAAGGACATTAAAATAGTAAATCCCTTAGGTATTCTACAATTGGAAGATGCAGACCAGGGAGTTGATGCATTAGTGAAGTCCTTTGTGGATGAAATGAATGCTTTCAAGGAAAGTGAAGCGCCGATGGTTCATGACCTCACGAGGACCGCCAACATAGAAGCAATGCTTATCTTAAACCGAGGTCAATTGCCAAAGCAAGCGGAGAAAATTCAGGAGATGAGATGGGAGAAAAATGCCACGCATGCCAAGTTGATCGTGTTGAAGAACCTGCACGCCCCACCTACTCAGGAGCTGCTCTGAGTTTACCGGTCCTGGAAGCTCGTAAAGGTTGCCACATCAGAGGATGCTCAAGAAAACTGAATCAATTTCAGTTTTGTTTACTCATTTGACCCTACCTTAACTCTTCTTTAGAAACTGGTTTTAAACTGTTAACGGTTTCTTGTTTTAATGGGGTCCGAGAAGCCGGGTTTTTCGGGACGCTTTCTCGGACCGTTTAAACTATTTAAGCTGGTGCTTAAGACATGGAAAGGGGGGATAGATTAGAATAGAAAAAAACATAGAAGGGAATAGAAGTAGTAGTACAAGTTCTTTCCATTTTTTTTGTTTATGTTTTTTTGCAGTAGTTTGAATGACTAATGATAACTGGACTTTGGGCCAGTCTTACCTGAATACTTGTGCATGAAAATATTTTGATCTTTGAATCAAATAGTGAAATATATATGTTCTACATTGGGAATTATATATCGATCTTGTGTATGTGCTATTCAGTTTCAGTCATTTATTATAGTTCTCTGAGTTATAGTTTTTCTGTAGACGCATTTTTGTTAGTTAGTCTAAATTTCTCTGAATGGCCGCTGAAGCTTATTTTTCTTTCGCAAGGTAGTCTTCTGTTACATCTTTTGGTTTTTACAAGTTTTTGTTGTTTTACCTCATCCATCTAGGAACGGTTGAGAGTCCTTTTACTGCTTTTCAGTTAAAAGCTTGTATGTTAAAATTACTTTTTCCATTCATTGAATATCTTATAAAGGGAGCTGTACCTTTTTGCAAAATTCAGAGGGAAGCAAAGTAAATGCTTACCCAACTGTTGTGTAAATGATTTGTTTTCAGAGGCATAGAGTCGGAAGATACATATCAGAGTATAAGAGAACAAATCTGTTCGCCAACAGAAAGCTTGGATTTTGTAGGCATTGTTTGAGATTGCTAGAAAACTTGAATTTTGAAGGTTGAATTGGGTCTTTCTTGGCTTCGTATTTATAGGCATTGTTTGAGGTAGGGTTTGAAACTTATAGGCATTGTTTGAGGTAGGGTTTGAAACCTTCTTTTTGTAAAATTCTTTCCTTTGAAAAGATTTTTTACTTCGTGTCTAGAATTGTTTATGTGAATGAATTAGAATTGAGTTTTCTGTTTAAATCATGTTTGATTTTGTGAAATTTTAGATTAGTATGATATTAAATTAGATTTGGTATTCTGTTTGGATGGTTAGAAAACCTAGGAAGAAATTTTAGATATTTGAGTGATCTTTTTCCAGTTAGGGTATTTACCTAGAAAAGATAGATAAGTTGTCTCAATATTTTGCAAAGAAATTTGATTGAAATTGCATGTGAAATCATGTTAAAAAAAAATTGTTTTGCCTAAAAGCCTAGTTTTCTATTAAAGAAATCAATTGAAAAAATATATGTGTTTTCTTTTTTTTAAAAGGGGGTTTTGTTATTTGAATTTATTATTATTATTTATTAATTTTTGGATGTAAAATTTTTAAAAACCATTATTTTTTTAATCATTACTTAGTAATTTTCGGATGTAAATTTTTTTTTAAATCATTATTATTTATTAATTTTGGAATTTAAAATTAAGAAAGGAAAAGTTAATTAATAAATAAATATTAATTGATTTTTTTACATGCGAGTTTTAATGTTAATGTTTTCATTTATATTTATATTTAGAAAATTAATAACATTATTTTTTTATTAAATGCATGGTGTTTTGATATGCTTGGAGATTTTAGTTAAATACTTATTTAAAAAGTATATATGCATGAGATTTTATTTTAAATAGATAGTTATCTATGACACATTTATATGAACATTTTTGTAGTCAAATGGTTTTAGTCAACAAGATGATTCTTTTAGTCAACTAGAATTTACAATTATATATGTTTAGTTGCACGATTATATGGACATGTAAATATGATCGAATTAGTTATATTTTAAAATTAGTTGGATTTTTTTTAAGGGAATTGTATTTTCTTGTAAATGTTTGAAATTTTGTTTTGAACGATTTTTTGTTGAACCTTGTTATTGTTGGAGTAATATTGTTTAACCAATTTACTCCTTATCTAAGTTTACTTAGGTCCACTCATAAATGAGTGGGATAGATCTTTCTCTTATCCTAGAGGATAAGATATCATATCCTAGAGGATATTGTAGTCCTCCAGATTGAGACACTTGTCTCAATCCTATCCTTCTTTCTACAAGCTCTTGCCTATTTTAGAAGGGCCTTTGTATGTTTATTTACACCTCAATCAATACATTTCTAGTGTTGATAACTTCTCTCTTCTGGTGGATGTCTGGAGACTGGGTTCTAGGTATAGGATACTTTATCCTAACATGGTATCTGAGCTTTAGTCTTACAACTCTTTCTAGTTTAGAGAGTTTTCATTATTTTCTTGAGTTTTTTTGTGCTAAGGTCCATGGTTTCTCTTGTTTGATTTTATCAGTGTTAATAGGCTATAGTCAAGCATTTGAAGATCTATTTTTAGTCTTCATTTTTCCTGACTAATGCTTAGTTTTCACCAAGGTATATTATTTATATTGGATAGCTTCATGCTCCTATGAGATCATCTTTGGTGATCGGCTTTGGAGATCTGATTTCACAGCCCTATGAGATCTCATTTGGCACACCCTTTAGTACAATCATATCATTATTTTGAGTAGTGTTACATTTTATTGATGGTTCCGCTATGCAAGGAGTGGAGATCTTTTTTTTTCTCTAATTCATAGTTCAGATCCATATTTTGTCTTTTGATCCTCAAAGCCAGCTATGTGATCTTTATATTAACTACTTAGCGCTATCTATGGATTCTATGGTCTTCTTTTTTAACTGGTGGTTTATATCCTTTAGCGGCTATATTCAGAGGTGCTTGTCCATCTTTACAAGAAGTTGTTCATTTATCCTATGTCTGATGGCATAGAAAAATTGGCATAGCAAAGCCCAGTAAAAGTCATGATGAAGGTGAAACTGGCCAAGCGTTGAAGCGGTGGCTTATTTTTGTTCTCTCTGAAACCCATACCAAGAAATAGGTATCAATAGGCCCCTATTGTTCACTACCATCATTGGAAAACTCTATCCGATTGACGTCCATTTTTTAAGACAAGTAGTGAGATTCAAATAGTTAGTGGTTCCCAACACACTCCCAGCATTGGCTCATAGTGGGATCTTGGTGGGCACGTCTATAAAATGGATTAGAGTCTATATGCTATACTTTAGAGGAGGTATGAATGGTCTTCACATTTGAATGTTAGCTTAAATAATTATGTGGTGGTTTGTGTGCTATCAAACTCTCCACCGAATGGTCTAGTTGTGGACGTTGGCTTACTGGTATTGCTCAGCCTAGACATTTTTTTTCTATTGGAAGACCATCATACATCTATTGGTGGCACTTGTGGTCATGCCAAATAATATAAGTAGTGTATTATCTTGATCTTGTCTAAGCTTAGAGGTCCTTTCCAAGTGTTTGCCTCTACCTTCTATTCTACTATGGATGTTATGGGAGAAGATCATAAGATGCCCTCATTTGAGGAATTATATGATAGATTAACTAGGGAGCAAGCCAAGTTAATTCAAATGGATGCTCTTGCTAAGAGTCATGCATTGATCGCTCAATCTCCTAAAGGAAAGGGTAAGTATAAGAAGAAGCCATAGACAGATTCATCTTTAGGAGGTAAGCTTCCTTACAGGCCTCCCTATAAGCCTAAGGTGAATAATAATAAGAATTCTAAGCCTCCTTCTCATTCTCCTCCTCCTAACTTGGGAGGGTCATCTTCCAAGTTTAAGAAGAGACAAGAGAATACTTTTTGGGGGGGTAAACCTAGGCATAATGACACACCATACTCTCAGAGGCTAGAAACATTAGAAGAAGATATGAAGAGGCACAACATTACAGTGCCTATTTCTTCTTTCTCGGGAAAAGCACAAGCCTTCTCAGCTAAGACTTCATCATCTACAAGTTTCAGTTGGATTCTTGATTTTGGTGCTTCACATCAAATGACTCATTCTGTTGATCTTCTTAATACTCTTTCTAATAGTTCTACTTCACATATTAAAGTTGGGAAATCATCACAGATTCTAGTTCTAGGGAGAGGCTCAGTTAAGATGCATGATAGTAGCATTGATGATGTTCTTTTTGTTCCTAATATTTTACAGAATATTCTTTCCATCTATCAAATTTTCAATCATG
Source organism: Chamaecyparis obtusa (assembly GCA_027943335.1). NCBI lineage: Eukaryota > Viridiplantae > Streptophyta > Pinopsida > Cupressales > Cupressaceae > Chamaecyparis > Chamaecyparis obtusa. Next base: position 1,575,755 of record BSBK01002608.1, on the reverse strand, counting down.
GCGATGCAAATTTTTTTGTTTTTTCTCCTACTAATGTGACTATTACAAAGATGCAGAATCCTAAAAAGGTCATTTCTACAGACACAGTTGATCATGCAGCTTTCTTGTATAGGTTTGATGAATTTGATTCCTCATCATGATCATCCCTTATTTCTCATGCAGATTATACAAGCAAGATTTGGCATGAAAGGTTTGGACACTTGAATTAGAGACATCTCCAACAGATGAGAACATTGATCTTGGTCATTGGTCTACCTCATATCTCTTATTGAGATGGAGTTTTTTTAGGTTGTGTTCTTGGCAAGCATCATCAAGATCCCTTTCCTAAGGGTATGGCCACATGAGCATCGAATCCCCTTAGTTGGTGCATAGTTACCTCATATCATTTCCAACTCTTTTATTTTCAGGGGCTAAGTATGCGGTCACCTTCATTGATGACTTCTCCAGGCACACATGAGTTTACTTTTTAAAGTACGAGAATGGGGTCATTCAACACTTCATGACCTATCTTGCATTTGTGGAGAAGCAATCATGATATTCCCTCTAGAAAATCCGCATAGATAATGGGGGGGAGTATGTCAATTAAGCACTCAAGGAATTCTGTCATACTCACTAATACATTTGGGGTGAAATTGCGACGGCCATTTGCGACGGCAGGCAAATGTCATGCGGTTTTGCCCTTTTTTTTTCAAATATAGCCCGACACCGTCGCAATTTGCGATGACAATACATTTGTCACTGTCACAATTGTGACGTTGTCGGGATATAAGCGCAAAATTAAAAAGGAACGTTGTCATGTGTGTTTTCAACAGCGCCGTAACCCTCCGCGAAATCACATCAGGATATAAGGGCAAACAAAATAAGAACGTTGTCATTTGTGTTTTCAACAGCGCCGTAACCCTCCGCGAAATCACATCGGGATATAAGGGCAAAAAAAAAAGAACGTTGTCATTTGTGTTTTCAACAGCGTCGTAACCCTCCGCGAAATCACAGCTACAATTTCTGAGTACGTTGGGTTTATTTTTCTTTTGTCATTATTATGTAATCTGGTATTCAACTGTTAGAGAGCTAAAATACCCAGAAATGAGGACATATCTATGTTGAATTTATTGTTAGCGGCTTTGGTTATTTAGAAGTTTAATTTTATTTGTTCATCTTTCAAGCACAAACATTTTGTGGACCGTAACGTCTTCATTGTTTCGGGTATGCAGTGAAATAGCCCTAACTTGCAATTGTGATGTTGTTGGGATATAAGGGCAAAAAAAAAAAGGAACGTTGTCATTTGTGTTTTCAACAGCACCGTAACCCTCCGCGAAATCACATCGGGATATAAGGGCAAAAAAAACAAGAACGTTGTCATTTGTGTTTTCAACAGCGCCGAGAGAGATTCCCTCCGCGAAATCACAGCTACAATTTCTGAGTACGTTGGGTTTATTTTTCTTTTGTCATTATTATGTAATCTGGTATTCAGCTGTTAGAGAGCTAAAATACCCAGAAATGAGGACATATCTGTGTTGAATTTATTGTTAGCGGCTTTGGTTATTTAGAAGTTTAATTTTATTTGTTCATCTTTCAAGCACAAACGTTTTGTGGACTGTAATGTCTTCATTGTTTCGGGTATGCAATGAAACAGCCCTAACTTGCGACTACCTTCACGGTACTTGTGTACATTATCATGTTGTCTTTACAGTGACTGTCCTCATTCAAGTGGCAATTACACAAGGGACAGTCACTGTGAGATGTCCTCATTTGTGACAAGGACAGTCACACTTAGGACATCTCATAGTGATATTCCCTTGTGTAATTTCCACTTGAATGTATTGCTATTGAACCACATTAATGCTTTTCTTCTTCAACAAATGAGGACAGTCACTGTAAAGACAACATGATAATGTACACAATTACCAAAAAATGATCTTGTTAATTGATGTAACACTTTGTCTTGCTCACTCCCTATCCTTCACTAGGGTCTCTTTAGGCCAATGTTTTGACTTGATAGGGTACTTAACTATCCCTACACTCTTTAGGTATCTCTACCCAAGATCCCACTCCTTCAACTAGTGCACACCAACAAGAAATACAACGAACTCTGCTCAATACCAATCTAGCTACTAGGACACTCCTAGTCTTGTCTTCACAAATTGAAACACATTCAACTAGAACTTTACTCCATGGAGAGGCTGGCCACTAGGACCTCTATTGGTTTCAATATTACTCCTTCACCTATACTTTTCATCAGTACTTCAATCCAGTTCATCAAACCATGCCAATTGCACCCAAAAATAGGCTACTAGCAATTAGGCCTTTGTCAAGCCTTTTTGTTTATATTAAGCCACCTAAAGGGCTTAGGATTCAGATGCCCTTTATTGAGAACTCCAAGATATCTAAGGTCTTCTCCTCCTAGATTTTTTGTACACCAACTGCTACAGCCATGCCTGAAAACAAGTATTTTGACACAACTTGGACAGTCTGACTAAGAGTTTGTTTTCTTAGCAGCCAAAGAAACTCACCCAATCTTCTAATTTGACTTGGGGCTTCTTTAGATGTGTGTCTACCTCTCCATGAGATTTTAGTTGAAGCAACCAATGCATTCAACTTGTTGTAATCTTCTTGTAATGATTTGTCATCCCTAACTGTGCTCAACTGACTCACCTAGGACATCATTGCAAACATAGAAAATGAGCTTCCCAGGGCCCCTCCTTCCAAACATATAGTACATGGAGTCTCCTCACCCATTCCAAGAGCCCGTACAAAATTGACAATGGAATGATGAGCTAAGACTCCATTTGTTCAACCTGCCTGGTTCAAACCAATGATAGGGTACTTAACAAAAGAATTAACAAACTAGTTGGAATGCTTCAAAACTCAAAAAAAACACAACATAGAATAAAAAAACAACTTGTACTAAATTTTCCAATAGACACTGCGAGCTATCTAATCCATTAATCAACTGAAAACAAAGAAACAAAAAAACTCAAGAATTCACTAAAACCGTGTTACTCTACAAATCTTCTTAATTCCAAATGTTTTTCCCCCCAACCTTTTGCACAGATCGATGGAGGCCTCTTATAGTTGATCTGATGCCTAATTCAATGGTTTCATATAGTTACATAACCATCTTACTCGAAAATGCTCCCTTGCACAAATGTTGTCAATGTTGTGAATGACAACATTGACAACTTGTTACAACCTTTGGGATTTTGGTTCAAAACTTATTGTTCAAACACCATAAGACCCTAACCATGACTTAGTTAGGCTATTTAGACCTCACATAGGCCACTTCTACACTTCTTTGCCCAATTTGACCCCTAAATGCTTCATTCCCACTTTTGCCACAATATTGGTAACTTGGGTACAAATTGGCACTTGCCTTCACAAAGGTCACACATGAGGACATCTCACAGTGATCGATTGTCCCTTGTGTAATTGCCACTTGAATGTATTGCTATTGAACCACATTAATGCTTTTCTTCTTCAACAAATGAGGACAGTCACTCTAAAGACAACATGATAATGTACACTCACTGTAAGGACAGTCACAAATGAGGACATCTCACAGTGACTGTCCCTTGTGTAATTGCCGCTTGAATGTATTTCTATTGAACCACATTAATGCTTTTCTTCTTCAACAAATGAGGACAGTCACTCTAAAGACAACATGATAATGTACACTCACTGTAAGGATAGTCACAAATGAGGACATCTCACAGTGACTGTCCCTTGTGTAATTGCTGCTTGAATTACACAAGGGACAGTCATTGTGAGATGTCCTCATTTGTGACAAGGATAGTCATACATGAGGACATCTCATAGTGATTGTCCCTTGTGTAATTGCCACTTGAATGTATTTCTATTGAACCACATTAATGATTTTCTTCTTCAACAAATGAGGACAGTCACTCTAAAGACAACATGATAATGTACACTCACTGTAAGGACAGTCACAAATGAGGACATCTCACAGTGACTATCCCTTGTGTAATTTCCGCTTGAATTACATAAGGGACAGTCATTGTGAGATGTCCTCATTTGTGACAAGGATAGTCACACATGAGGACATCTCACAGTGATTGTCCCTTGTGTAATTGTCACTTGAATGTATTGCTATTGAACCACATTAATGCTTTTCTTCTTCAACAAATGAGGACAGTCACTCTAAAGACAACATTATAATGTACACTCACTGTAAGGATAGTCACAAATGAGGACATGTCACAGTGACTGTCCCTTGTGTAATTGCCGCTTGAATTACACAAGGGACAGTCATTGTGAGATGTCCTCATTTGTGACAAGGACAGTCACACATGAGGACATCTCACAGTGATTGTCTGTAATGTCCCCTTTTTGGCTAACTTGGAAAACAGGAACAATTACTTCACTTCTCAGACTTAGTCTATCAGATACTTACAATTAAACTAAGTAATGGAGGTTACTTAAGATATCAACCGCTATTTCAGATTCAATCACAATATGTGTGCAAGATGATATTGATACCAATATGTTTAATAGCACTGTCGGATATAATGATATGAAATATGCTATGAATATGATGTTTCCTATCACTTATAGTGATAGTATAATGATGGTATGTTTGATATAAACAATATCAATATACAATCAATAAGTATTGCTTACAGCAATGTATTTGCTGTGTCTGATATGATGATGTAATTATGCAAATGTGTAATATCGCTATGAGTGATATGTTGCTATTTCAGATTCTGAATTATATGCTTGCAACTTCAAATATTGATGTTGTTTCTGACTATCCTTTCTATCTGTGCAATCATGGTGTTGTCTCTGATCTGCAATGATAAACTTGAAACCAAACTGCCAAAGGCAGATGCTCTATTGAGTATATCCAAATATGGATAAGTAAATAAAGTTCTAATGATGCCTTGAGTGACTGACGAGAATGCATTCTTATATTGTCTTTAACAAATGAAGAGATGCTATGAATGAGACGTGTCTTGTTTCTTCCTCCATGTCCCTTTGTTAATCACACCTTTCCATAATCCGACAGTTCACATAATATTATTTCATTATTTTCTGATCATAGATAACTCCCAGATTGACTCAATATCAAATCTTTTTATGAAGGTAATCTTCCCTAATTGGTAGTGCAACCAGTAGTTAACATCCATTGTGTTTGTATTAGTTTGGTCTAACTATCATTAGTATTTAGTCAATCGATATTAACTCTTGCCTTATCCCATATTGTTATGATGATATCCAATCTTTCTACTCTGATATAAGTCGATATCATTTTCTGATAATTGTCCATTTATTGGTTGATTGCTGGTAATGGAGTTTGATCTTCAAATTGACTTCCATTCCTGTTAATACTTAAGGATACATTGTACTTATTATCCATGACTGATGCCTCATTCATCAATAGCTTGTGATATAATCACTGATGCTTTTGTGTTTCTACAAGATGTGGTTTATCTCAGACAATCGATAATCTTTCAATCCTTTAGTCGATATCCTCCTATGTGGTGTCTATTGATATAGATAGTAGAATTCAATCTAGTTTATGTTATTGTCATGATAACATAGGAAGTGATGGTGCATATTTGCTAGCGGGTCTTCATGTTTGATATTGCTTTATCGGATATGTCATTGTCTAAACTTGTGCAATTAATGATTATTTATAATATATGAATGGTTATCCTTCTTGCTTATCAATACATCTTCTGAAACACATAGCGACCTATCCCTTATTCATATCATGTTGATCTTGACTTCATAGTATTTGGTTCATTAATCATCCTCTCATGGTATCGATGTGTAATGACTAGTGATTGTTGTATCACTTCTTCATTCCTCATCGTGATAGATAATGCAGATGTTTAATGTAGATGTATATCGATTACAGATATTCGATATTGCTTTAAACGTTATTATTATTATTATTATTATTATTAATGTTATTATTATTATTAAATATTATAATTAATGATGTTAGTAATATTAATAATATTATAATAAATATTATTATAGTGATAACATATTATTTTATATTGAGAGGTTTATTAATATTATTTATATATTAAAATTATTATATCAATAATTGATTTAATATTATTACTTAATATATTATTATAATATAATATATATAATTTATTAATAATTATTTATTATTAATTTATATTATAATTATAATCATAATTATATTATTTATTAATATTTTAATATTATTTAATTAACATATTACTTATTATGCTAACTATATATTATTATTATCTTTTGATAATAATTATATATTATTGTTATATACCGTTAATAATAGATTATTATATATCATCTAATCATTTTCTTATTATACTAAGTTCAATATGTCACGGCTCATGACATTGTCCCTTGTGTAATTGCCACTTGAATGTATTGCTATTGAACCACATTAATGCTTTTCTTCTTCAACAAATGAGGACAGTCACTCTAAAGACAACATGATAATGTACACTCATTGTAAGGACAGTCACAAATGAGGACATCTCACAGTGACTGTCCCTTGTGTAATTGCCACTTGAATTACACAAGGGACAGTCATTGTGAGATGTCCTCATTTGTGACAAGGACAGTCACACATGAGGACATCTCACAGTGATTGTCCCTTGTGTAATTGCCACTTGAATGTATTGCTATTCAACCACATTAATGATTTTCTTCTTCAACAAATGAGGACAGTCACTCTAAAGACACCATGATAATGTACACTCACTGTAAGGACAGTCACAAATGAGGACATCTCATAGTGACTGTCCCTTGTGTAATTGCCACTTGAATGTATTGCTATTCAGCCACATTAATGCTTTTCTTCTTCAACAAATGAGGATAGTCACTCTAAGGACAACATGATAATGTACACTCACTGTAAGTGTACATTATCATGTTGTATTACAAATGGACCTTATGTTGGTCGGGATATAAGTGCAAAAAAAAAAAGGAACGTTGTCATTTGTGTTTTCAACAGCGCCGAGAGAGATTCCCTCCGCGAAATCAAGCGGGTTATCATTTGTGTTTTGAACAAAGCGGGTTGTCATTTGTGTTTTGAACAGCACCAAGAGAGATTCCCTCCGTGAAATCAAGCGGGTTGTCATTTGTGTTTTCAACAGCGCCGAGAGAGATTCCCTCCGCAAAATCACAGCTACAATTTCTGAGTACGTTGGGTTTATTTTTCTTTTGTCATTATTATTTAATCTGGTATTCAGCTGTTAGAGAGCTAAAATACCCAGAAATGAGGACATATCTGTGTTGAATTTATTGTTAGCGGCTTTGGTTATTTAGAATGCTTCCCCACAATACTTAATTACATAAGGGATAGTCACTGTGAGATGTCCTCATTTGTGACAAGGACAGTCACACATGAGGACATCTCACAGTGACTGTCCCTTGTGTAATTGCCACTTGAATGTATTGCTATTCAACCACATTTATGGGCCCGTTTGGACCACGACACACAGTAGCATCTACAGAGAAGAATATCCCAGGTGTAACAAGTTGTAAGAATATACCAACAGTTCTAAGAAGTTCCCTAGCACGTAGTAGCATCTACAGAGAAGAATATACAACATGAGGGCAGCCACTGTAAAGACAACATGATAATGTACACTCATTGTATGTGTACATTATCATGTTGTCTTTACAGTGACTGACCTCATTCAAGTGGCAATTACACAAGGGACAGTCACTGTGAGATGTCCTCATTTGTGACAAGGACAGTCACACATGAGGATATCTCACAATGACTGTCCCTTGTGTAAGCCACTTGAATGTATTGCTATTCAACCACATTTATGGGCCCGTTTGGACCATGGCACACAGTAGCATCTACAGAGAAGAATATCCCAGGTGTAACAAGTTGTAAGAATATACCAACAGTTCTAAGAAGTTCCCTAACACATAGTAGCATCTTCTAATTGTCTATACCACTTCACAAGGTATTGTTTGCACACATTGTTTTTGGTTCTTTTGATGACCCTTGTTTTGAAATTGCTATTAGGCCTTGTAGCTTATATGTTTTGATTGCTGGAGAGCTTCTAAAGCTAAGCAAGAAGACCATTGCATGAGTTATAGCCGCGCGCTCAGGTTTGAAAATTGTATATTTTTTAATCTAATGTATATTTTAATCCTTTTGCCATGTCATGTAATATGTCTTGCCTTGTAGCTTATATGTTTTGAAATTGCTGTTAGGCCTTGTAGCTTATATGTTTTGATTGCTAGAGAGCTTCTAGAGCTAAGCAAGAAGACCATTGCACTAGTCGTAGCCGCGCGCTCAGGCATGAAAATTGTATATTTTTTAATCTAATGTATATTTTAACTAGACTTTTAAAATATTAAAGGATAGGTCTAAGAAGATTTGTGTACTTTTGACAATTTTGCTTAGTCACTGAAAGTTGTAGACCGAAGTTTTCATAGCCCAATTTTTGCTTCCTGCGAAGAACGATCATGTCAGATAATATAAGTGAAGAACAAAATAGGGAGACAATCGCTAGATTGTGGTCTAACTTGAAAAGAAAAGGTGATGGAAAATGTTATTATCCCTGCAAAATTTGTAAGGGCTTAAACCGTAGAAGATTGCTAATCAAAACAGTTAAGAGACATTGTAGGGAGAATGGTCACATTGAAGGGGGGCATGACTATCATCCACTGGTAAGTTGTTCATTATATCATTTTAACAATTTATATACATATGAAATCACTTGATGATGAGTTGAAGATCATGGTTTATTTATGTTAATCAATTTTATATAGGTTGATCTCCCCAGGGAAGTACATGATATGGAGGAACATGGGGGTGCGAATATCCAAGGTGAAGATAATGATCCCATGGAAGATGACGATCATGCGCCAGAAAACACAATTGAAGATGATGGTATAAATACATTGATCCATGACACATTTAGTCCAAGCGGATCTGATCATGATGATGATGATAGCCTTGATGTACCTCTACTTGAGAAGGCATACGAGCCCCTATACAAAGACTCCCAAACAACTCTTCTCTCTGTTGTATTGTTGTTGTTGAACTTGAAGGTTATGAATGGTTTATCCAACATAACAATGTCACGTATGTTAAGGTATGTCATATATGTCTTTATAGTTAACAAAGGGTGAATAATGTACCACTAATATTGTTTATATTAACAACTTATATTTTTTGCTGTAGATTGATAGGCGAGTTTTTGTTACCACCATCAAATATTCTACCTCGCTCATATCGAGAATTATCTGCTATTATGAAAGATATTGGAATGGAGTATCAAGCAATACATGCTTGTCCCAATGATCATATTATATATTATAAAGAACATGAATTTGCAACACAATGCCCTGTATGTCATACGAGTAGATATCGAACAGATCGAATAACAAAAAAGGTGCCTTACAAGGTTCTTCGTTACATCCCCATTATTCTACGGATGCGAAAATTATTCAGGTGTACTAGGTTGGCACAATTTATGGATTACCATGCACGCAATAGAAGTCGAGATGACATTATTCGAATCCCTACGGATGGTTCGGCATTTATGCACATAGAGGAAAAGTGGAAACATTTCAAAGAAGAACCTCGTAATCTCAGGCTTTCATTGGCAGCGGATGGTGTCAATCCATTTGGAGAGATGAGATCTGTTTGCTCGGTGTGGCCTGTTTTTGTTATCAACAATAACATTCCTCCGTGGATGTCAATAAAGAGGGAGCACATTATGTTGGCAATGATTGTTCCAGGTATTTTATCATTTGATAGTTATTAATTTACATGTACTTACAAATCTTACAGTAAAATGGTCACAATAATTATGTAATGTTACTGTTCATTCAAGTAGGTAAATATCAAGTTAAAGATATGAATGTATATATTGAGCCTCTTATTGACGAGTTGGTGGAGTTATGGAACGGTGTCACTATGTATGACGTGTCTAGACCAATAGGACAAAGACAATTTCAATTCCATGCAATACTTGTATGGACAATACATGATGCCCCAGGGCTAACACATTTTTGTGGTATGTTATAGTGAATTCAAGTTGCGCATGATAATTCTAATTATAAAAATCAACATATTTAATAATCCAATTATATCATTATCTTGAAGGTCTTCAAACAAAGGGAAAATTTGCATGTCCAGTTTGTGGTCCAAAGATGAAATCTCGTCATTCAAAAAGTTTAGGAAAGCATGTGTTTGATGAGTACAGACACTTCCTCCACAGGAATCATAAGTATCGAAGTATGGAAAAACATCTTTTCAATGGGAAAGAAGAGACTACATCAAAGCCACGAAGAATGACACCTCACCTATGGAAGTTGGAATATAATAGAATTAATCGTCGAGGTAATGTCGTTCCACTTAATGGTTTATGTTTGTAATTTATATATTTCTATTGTGATTTTTGTTTACTAATTATGTAATTGATGATCGTGAAGGTCGTCAAGGCACTACTGACAACCTTCCAAAGGGACTAAAAAGATATCCCAGACAATTTAGTAGGTTTCCCTACTACGAGGACCTACAAATTGTGCATTTGTTTGATCTTATGCATGTTGGAAAGAATATAACAGAGACATTGTGGAAAATACTGGATGGAAGGCGTGACAAAGAAAAAATTGTCAAAATTTGTAATGACATTCATGAATCCAATCATGCAGTGAAGAATTTCATTCACTCAAATAGCAATAGAGATCAGATTAATATAAGTGCCCTTCCTTGGTTATTAACGGAGCAGCAAAGTGATGCCATAAAAGAAGTCATACGAAAAATTCAATTTCCCACAGGATTTGCTGGGAACATAAGCAATCTCATATCAAAGAAAAGTGAATTTGGGCCAGGGCTCAAAACGCATGATTGGCATACTTTCATCAAGGTAAGTTATGTTCTTCTGTATTTACAATATATTCATAAACTACGTGTACTATTCATTATGTTATGTTAGAAAATAATGAAATGATTGGTTTATAATTACTGCAGTACGTGCTACCTCTATCTCTCCCAGAGCACTTCAACAATAACATCAAACAAGTGATATATGATCTTGGAAAATACATGAGGTAAGCAGTAATATCTGTTCAATTTGTTGTATATATTTATTATATTCGCAATTTGTTTTTCTTGCTATGTAATCTATTGTATATTATTTTGTAAAGTCTCGTATTTATATATTTTTTGTGACTTGAATCTCTTAATGTAGGTGGTTGTCATCTAAAGAAATCCATAAAGAAGATATAAACTATTGGAAGAGAAGAATTCCTCATTTATTGTGTGAAATGCAAAAGTGTCTACCTCCAACTTTTTTCAATGCACAAGAACACTACCTCATACACCAAGTTGAGGAGATTGAATTGTGTGGACCTGCACACACTAGGTCAATGTGGATGGTTGAGAGGCACTTGAAATCTTTGAAGGCTTTGGTTTGACAAAGAGCACATCCTGAGGGTTCTATGGTAGAGGGATACATGGTATACCAGACTATGGTGTACATTACTGAATATCTTCCTAAGTTTGCTTCAAATATCCATGTAGATCGCATTTGGGATCTCGACCCTTTTAAAAAATTCAAAGGGGAGTACTTGATGGGGAAAGGTAGATTGAGGAAAGTGACAGGTAATAAATTATAAGATGTTATTGTAATAAATTATTTCTTAATCTTCAAAATAAATCGGTTGTAAGTCATCTATTTTTTTTTTGTACAGTTGCTCGAGAGTGGGATGCACTACATTTGTATATTGCAAACAATCTTGATTGGATGATGGTATGGATTGAACGATGTCAACATTCTGGTCACACATTAACATGGGAAGGTGTATCTTCATTGGTTAAAGAAGCTCATCGTAATGGAGATTCTAATGTTACGCAAAGGGAAATAGATTTAGCATATGGTTTAAGAGATTTCCAGGTACGTACAAAATTATTAATCACCCGTATGTTTATCAACTCACGATATAATAATTTTGACATGTTTCACATATTATTGCAGGTTAAACACCACAAGGGTATGTTCTGTAATGGTCAAAAATTTCGCGTCAAAGTGTTGGATGACACGAAGAAAACTTGTGATTCTGGAATAACTGCAGTCTTTCACGTGACTAATATTTCATCTAGAAATGACTTAGATCCTCAAGAGTCTAAAAATCAATACTATGGCATTTTGGATGATATACTTGAGTGCAACTTTAGTTCCTTCAAATTAGTACTCTTCGTTGTCAAATGGTACAGGCTACGACTTAATCCAAATGATCCTAATAGAACTGTTATTGAACATGATAATGGATTTACAATGGTTAATACAAGGTCGTTTGAGCCAGTTGGGGATGAGCCCTATGTTCTTCCAAGCCAATGTGAGCAGGTATTTTACTCAGAGGTTTCACATAAACCGGGTTGGTCATTTGTTGTTAGACATGAACCGAGAGGAAGGCCGATAAAGTATAATGCGATGGAAGAAGAAGATACCAAAGAAGTAGAAGATGATGTAGATGATGATCACGATCGATAATTATTGGATGATGTTCCTGAGACAAATTTTCATGAAGAAGAAGAAGAAGATGATGCTGCTACTGATGATGATGATGAAGATGATGATGATGTTGATGATGACGACAACGACGACAACGACGAGGACGAGGACGATGATGATGACGACGATGATGAGGATGATGATGATGATGATGATGATGATGATGATGAGGATGATGATGATGAAATTTAAAGGTATGCCATCAATCCTTAATGTATTTAATATTCATTTCTTGATAGAAATATATTTGTCTTAAATGGTTACATAGTTTATTCATTATCTATTTAAAAGCTATAAGTGTTATAATGTTTACGTTTTAATGTTTTTAATTTTTATGTAATGCTTATGATGGATGTGATTATGATTATGATGTGATTATGCTCACGATAATTGAATTACATTTGCAGGAAATTGAACCCCTTTCAAGAGCATCCCGCACAGTCTCATGGATCGACAGGTATAAGTCAATACACCTTATAGAAAGTCTATTTAATACACTTATCAATAGTAAGATTGATGTCTTCTAAGATCTCTCCCATTTGCAGGTACCAGCAAATAGGTATTTGTCAGAAGTGTCTTCCTCGAGTGAGGGAAATGTAGGAATAGAAGAGGAAAGTGAGACATGCAGTTTATCTAGAATAGGGAGATTAACTAGAGGTCAAAGGACTAGAAGGAAATTCAATAAACACATGAAATTTTTCCTTGCTCAAGGGGGGTCATGTTCTTATGATGATGAGATGAAAGGCGACATCGAGGTGCCCTTGAGGTACCAACATCTACAGAAACATTGGGTACCCAAGGAACTTCCTCCAATAAACACTGATTTTTGTGTTAATGAGAGGATATATCGCATAGCACCATCATCATTACATGGTTTGGGCCTATTTTCTATGGATGGCATAAAGGTGTCTTACAAAAAAGTTTCTGAATTGATGGAGTATGTTGGACCATGTTACGATTACAAAAGTTGGATGCATATTGTTCAATATAAAAAAAGTATGCGTAGGTATGCACTCTCGGCAAATTATATACAACAGCAAGACAATAATCAAAGTAAAAGTGTGGCTATATACATTGATGGAAGGCCAAAAGCAACAGGGAATATTGCGGGTTTTATAAATAGTACATGACCTGGGTCAACTATAAAGCAACCCAATTGCATATTTGAGGCGCGCGAGGGAAATCGTGTATTCATCTGTGCGATAAAATCAATACGTGCAGGGGAAGAGCTGCTTATTGATTACAATTTGAACTGCATAGAGACAAACGAGGCTACTATCATGGGGGTGGTACATACTATTAAACCAACTTCTAATCAATGACTCCAACATACCATTTAGTTATTAAATTTTTGGCTAACATTTTTATACTTGATCTTTGACACAGGGGCACAATATGGAGCAACCGCCCGAAGGTGATGGTGATGATATTCCTAGCTCATCTACACATGAGCAGGTAAAACTCATTGTAATTGTGCAAACTAGATAGAAGCAAAATGTTATTTTTTTTAATGTTATTTTCTTCATTGTTTTGGAGTAATTTTGATAATACTAATACTATTGTTGTCACAGAGGGCCGGTGGTCGGAGAGAGGGAAAGCAACATGTAGTCCCTCAGGAGTCCCCCCTTGTGGACCCTTTTTTTATTGATTTAGCAGAGACCGATGACCCGATCGGTTCCATTAAAAAGCTGCTAAAGAAAATTGGGAAAGAACTTCTACGTTTGGTATCCATACATCCTCAGACTCAGGAAATAAAAGACAGGGCAGCTGAGTTGTTGCGCACTTCTAAAAACTTTAAAGTAATTATTAATGAAATTTTTAATTATTACAAGAGTTCAATAATGGTTTTTATGTTATGCTCTTTTATGACATTAATTAAAATATGGATGCATTGTCTTTACAGAGTTATTTGCGTAATTTTGAACCCCATTCCCATGATGAGGCCGGTATTGCAAGTGGTTCAGGTAGATCACATGTTCCATTCCCCACTTGTGTTTTCCACTGAATATATATAGGAATGATCATAATCATTGACAATACATGCTCGAACAATCTTTTTTTTTAATGCTCTAACAATCTTGTCCATGCTAGTCCACGCGTTCTATATTTATGCATGCTCTAACAATTTTATTCTTCAGCTCCTTTCCATGATGATATGACAATGCCGCCTCCATCCAGGACAGCCACAAATGTCTTGCCGACTGCCATGTCAACAACACACAGCCTAAATGCACCAACTGTTGCACCATCTACTGGTACACAAATCCCTCTTTTTCTCTCTTTTGTTATGTGTTTAAGTGTTATGTGTTTACGATGTAGATCCCTTGATTGTGTTTGTGCCATGGGTGCTCTGCACCAATTTATTTCCCTTGAAGTATTATTTCTTGGAGGCATTTGATAATGGTTTTCATTTTTTGCAATAGGAGATGCAACAAGTCCCGATGCAACATCATTTCCTGGATGTTCCCGTGTTCCTAGTACGGGAACGGTGAAGGATTGCGTATTGATCATCAGCGACGATGAAGGCGTTCCCTTAAAAGTATCCAAACTTCCAGGTACTTTAAAGTTATTATTATTCTATAGTGATATAATAGTAATTTAGTTTTTGATCACTCTTCATCGACTAATGATCCCATGATTATTTTGTAGGGAATGATATTTTTTGGCGAAAACTTGGTGACGAGTGTTTGCGGATATTCGGGCCCACCATACGTACATGGTGGAACATCATATCCTAACTAAAACCCCAAACCACTATTTTGATTTCATATCATTGCTAGAATAGTTTTCCTTTTCATCAATTTCTTGAACTATATTAAAGGTAGCTTCTCTTCATTTATGAGTCTAACATGTTTTTTTTTACTTAAAAGGTGGAATAACCAAGATAAAAAGTTGAAGGATGATCTTGTACATAGTATGACCCAGCTTTTTGGACCTCGTGCATTCGAGAGAAACAAGCTCCTTGAAAGAGCTGGTTTATGTTTGAAGTATATTAGGGACCAGTACAGGAAATATTTAGAGGTTAACCCAAGGCACGAGCGTCTGCCCTGTGTTCTTGAGGCTGAGTGGCAGGGTTTGATTTTGGATGGAAAGTATAAAGCCGACATGAAAAAAGGAATTACGCAAGTAGAGAGTAGAGCAAGGTATGTGATACTTTTGAGAATGTAATTATGTACTAATTAACCTCTAAATTTTTCCTATACTGGTCTCTAACATATTTCAAACTTTTCATAGATTTCCTGACACATCAAAGGCAACAAAGGCAAGATTAGAAAAGCACGGGACACACAAGCTCGGCTCTGGTGGTTTTTCCAAACTTCAAGCACGAGTTGTAAGTATTAGTAAATGAAAACTTGTATCAATTTTTTTATATATTGCAAGGAAATTTTTTTTGAT
Source organism: Chamaecyparis obtusa (assembly GCA_027943335.1). NCBI lineage: Eukaryota > Viridiplantae > Streptophyta > Pinopsida > Cupressales > Cupressaceae > Chamaecyparis > Chamaecyparis obtusa. The sequence goes on along the minus strand of BSBK01002608.1, from coordinate 1,559,847 downwards.
CAAACAATGCAAGTAAAATTCACCATACCAAGAAAAAATGTAGGGGTCAGAGTTCAATAGATGTCTCACAGAAGAGGACAATAGAATTGGCTTCCAACAAGGCTATAGAGCCGTGGCTGAACGACTACGAGCTGAAATCAGTGTGCAAGGTTCAAATAATGATGCATCTGAGCCACAGGTAAATAAGCTAAATGAAATTTATTTCAAATTGAATACTTTACCAATTAGTCTATTTGATGTTAAGTTCTAATATAAAGTGAGTATATCTGTTTTAAGAAAGCAATGATAACAATGTGTAGGATATTGGAATGCAGCCTGACAATCCTTCTACACAATCTATGCATAATGAAGGTTCGCATGATGTGCATCCTAGTGGTGGAGGTATACATTTGCTATTAAAATTTTTATATGTAATTACAATTGGTGTTTGGATTAATGTAACATTTTGTATAGCAACTGTAGAGGATCGAGGGGTCGGTGCTCATGAGCATGTTGAGGTTGAGTCTAGACAAAATGATGTGGCCAGATCAGGTAATTAAAGAGCGCCACAGTTATGTTCTTTAAAATAATTAAATACTTGTAACAATTATAATTAAATATTTTAAATTTAACTCTTTTATTTGTTATTGTAGAGGACCCCCCTTTGCAGCAGCATAGGAATTTGAGATCATCAAGAACAAAGAACAAAACAACTGATGAGGGGGGTATTGATGATAACACTGATGCTCCTCTTAGAGCTTACATAGAAAAAAAAATTAGAAAGAGAAAAAAGAAATGATTGTCATCTAAATACCTTAATTGATAATGACTGAATTTTATGTCTCAATGAATTTAATTATGTGCTAATGAATGTTCATGAATTATGTGTTTATTTTCATATTGATGAATGTTGTGTGTTAACGAATCTAATGTGTTAATGAATGTTATCATGTGATATTGATTGAATGTTACATTTTATTAATAATTGAAAGAATGAATGAATGTTAGATGTTAACGGGGAATGTAGAGTGATGTTAGGGGGAGGGGGGTGGGGCCAAATGAGCTTCCACCTTCACGTGGTTGGCCCTGTTTAGTAGAGAATATTAAACTATATTCTCGAAACAAAGTGAAGCTCAATAAGATACTAAATGAGTCAAAATGGTTATCAAGGTCCTCTATCCATAAGATACTTGTAGTCAAAATGGTTATTAATAAGATACTTGTAGTCAAAATGGTTATCTAGGTCCTCTATCCATTCCATAAGTTCTTCACCATTCAAACTTCCTCCATAACAAGGAATGTGCTCTAGGTTAGTCATGAAGCCTAGCATGGACTCTCTGTCAGATAGAGCCACTATTTGAGAGCCTTTTTTGTGCATTTCCTTCAAGCACTGTATAGTGTACGGATGTGAAAGGGAGGGCAGACCAGTGTGGAAGTTAGAGTATTTATATCTTATGCTTTGAGAGTTTATTTGGTAGATTCAAGACACCTTATATCAAAGTTATTCCTTTTTCTTATCTGTTGTTCTGTCAAACCCTCATTTTTTGGGTTATTGCATTCAAATGGCCTTAACTTGCAAATAAACCATAGGATATCCTCTGTTCTTTGTAAAATGCAAGTTAAGGGGGTTTATTTTCATATTTTAAAAGCTTTGGAACAGGATACTAAGCCACAGAATTTCAAGAGCAAGCCCTAGGTCAAGAATCTCAATGTTCTTGACTAGGAGTTGATGGATTATGCAAGATCAGAGGGTAGCAGCAAGTAAAGGACCTCAAACCTTGTTGAATCTAGATCTTTAGAGCATGGTGGACATCTTCAAACTCTGATCTTGGTTTCATGCACCCATTTTCAATGCCTTGTTTTGGAACCCACACCCAAAGGCATGCATTAGGTCTGCGGACTCAATAAGGACATTGATATGCTGGAGTGGAGTCAAGGTTTGGGAGTTGGAGGATTGTTAGAACATCAAAAAGGGTACTCAAAAAACATATAAGTTCATAAGGTCCTTTGTCAAATTGAAGAGTTATTGCTGCAGAACAGGTTTTGGAGACCTACTAGAGTCACTAGGTCTATTTGGACCCGTTTGGACCACGACACACAGTAGCATCTACAGAGAAGAAGTTTGGTATGCAATGGTCTTGAAACCTCCTGAGAAATTCTTGGTATGCATTTGTGTGGTGCAAAAGCTTCGTTGAAAGAGAAAAAGAAGAAAAGAATAGAAATGATTTTTTTTCTTTTTATGTCATATACTGTAACCAGCTACTTATAACTTGCAAAAATTATTATAACCATTTGAAATTGAAACTTAGTTTAATGTGAAACTGAGAACTGCTTTATTAGAGCTTTCTGTGATTTAGATTCAGACATCAAGAACATTGTTTGCCTAATATTGTGATTAATGTTTATTTATTAATATCTCATACTGACAAACAATTGATAATTGTAGGGAAAACGTCATTGGGGGTCTTTGAGGATCCACCAGAAGCCAAGGAGAAAATGTATTCAAATGCTAAAGATGGTGTAACAGTCCTTACAGCTGTTGAACCTTGCTGTGTAGATCATCTCCGATTCTCCAAGTTCAACAGTACTGTGGTATTCCTTTGGATACTTCTAATGGTAAATTTCAGACATCAAGTTCTTTTCGTATGAAACTACTACATTTGTAATCTGTAGTTTTAAACTTTTAGTTTATAAATGTTCATCAGCTTTAGTTCGTATGCTGCCATTTCAAGTATGATTAATGAAGTTACCTTTATCACAGGATGAAAGTGAGCAGTCAGCATACTGGTACGGAGCTGGCAGCATTGATACGGTGACTAGGGCATCGTTTAATGGTGGTATTGTGTTTTCCCGTATTTAGGGCATCAACCTTTTGAAGCATTGCCTTCATCTTTCTTAAGTCTGAGTTTTAAGTTTGTTTATCTCTCTCGGCGCTGTTGAAAATACAAATGACAACATTCTTGTTTGTTTTGCCCTTATATCCCGATGTGATTTCGCGGAGGGTTACGGCGCTGTTGAAAACACAAATGAAAACACAAATCCCTTGTGTAATTGCCACTTGAAGGAGGACAGTCACTGTAAAGACAACATGATAATGTACACTTACAGCCCGTGTACATTATCATTGTGTCTTTAGAGTGACTATCCTCATTTGTTGAAGAAGAAAAGCATTAATGTGGCTGAATAGCAATACATTCAAGTGGCAATCACACAAGGGACAGTCACTGTGAGATGTCCTCATTTGTGACTGTCCTTACAGTGAGTGTACATTATCATGTTTTCTTTAGAGTGACTGTCCTCATTTGTTGAAGAAGAAAAGCATTAGTGTGGTTCAATAGCAATACATTCAAGTGGCAATTACACAAGGGACAATCGATCACTGTGAGATGTCCTCATGTGTGACTATCCTTGTCACAAATGACTATCCTTGTAAAGACAACATGATAATGTACACATACAATGAGTGTACATTATCATGTTGTCTTTACAGTGGCTGCCCTCATGTTGTATATTCTTCTCTGTAGATGCTACTATGTGCTAGGGAACTTCTTAGAACTGTTGGTATATTCTTACAACTTGTTACACCTGGGATATTCTTCTCTGTAGATGCTATTGTGTGCCGTGGTCCAAACAGGCCCATAAATGTGGTTGAATAGCAATACATTCAAGTGGAAATTACACAAGGGACAGTCACTGTGAGATGTCCTCATGTGTGACTATCCTTGTCACAAATGAGGACATCTCACAGTGACTGTCCCTTGTGTAATTGCCACTTGAAGGAAAAAAGCATTAATGTGGTTCAATAGCAATGTATTCAAGCGGAAATTACACAAGGGATAATCACTCTGAGATTTCCTCATTTGTGACTATCCTTACAGTGAGTGTACATTATCATGTTGTCTTTATAGTGACTGTCCTCATTTGTTGAAGGAAAAAAGCATTAATGTGGTTCAATAGTGATGCAGAGTAGTCAGGGCTTTTAGAATATACAAATATACATCCTTAACTCTCATTCCACCAAGGAAGAAGGAATTCCAATGGTTGAAACGTGAGTTAAGGTCTTTACATCAGTCAAACCCTGAAAATGAGGGTTTGTAAACAATGCACAGAAAATTTGAAATAACTTAGATATAAAACAAAGAGAATCAATCAAACCAACTTCCAAAGCATCAGATGTCACTATTACAACTTCCAGGCAAATTTTATCATCCAACCACCATCCGTACAGTCGTACAAAGTTCGTTTTTCAGCAGAAATGCACTAAAACAAGGTTATTTTTATTTTTTATGAAAGCAAAATGATTACAATACTGGTTCTCTGTCTGTCGTCGACCATTTGAAGCCTAAAATAGGCTCTCCAAACGTTGGTTCAACCATCTAGGTGGTTAGAACAGTTTATCCAACAAATGTCAACTTTGCTAAGCAACTTTTAAAGTTGCATTACAACTTTGCAAACAACTTTGCCGAGAAGGTTAAAAATGTGTTGTGAAACTTTAGGAACCTTATTAAAGTTATTTTGGACCTTCAAACTTCTTAACAACATCTAAAAGACACCTAATAAACACTTACTATGCTCATTTCATCCAAGGACTCAAAAGATGCCCAAGGTTTATAAGTCACCAAGGGGTCTTGTGTCCAACAAGTGGATGTTTATAAGGAGATAAAATCAATCCTTAATATTTATTACAAACCAAGAAAACATCTAAAACTCCTATTCTAATTTATCGTCATTCAAAAAGACTCTGATTTGTCATTCAAAAAGACTCTGATTTGTCAATCAAAAGGACCTTTCACCAGTCAATCCTTCAAAGCTCCAAGGTGAAAATCTTATGTTCCAATTGATAGGATTTGACTCCTTGGCTTCATGGCAACTTCCTTCAATCATGGTGTCTTTGGCTTGCATTAGGGATGCCCCTGCATCAAATAGCAATGCATTCAAGTGGCAATTACACAAGGGACAGTACATGCCCATTAAAGTTGGTGTTTTGTTATCCAGCATGACAATGGAGACAACATACTCTGTGTCAATTTTACTGATCAAATTTCCCTCCGCCAGGCAAAACAACAATCTGGGTATGATAAGGTGAAATTTTGTAGTCCTTTTGGGTATGATAACAGTTCCAGTTTCCAATAAGATGGTTCATTTTTATAATCTAGCTTCAATTTCTCTTGTGAAAATCTTTTTTTCATTTTATGGGTGGTAAAATATAATTATTATGCTAGAGGTGTGTACTTATGGATGATAATGAAACAAAATGATAAGATTTAAGACTCTTGTTTTTTTTTAAAATAGCAATTTAAGTTTCCTTCTATTATAAATTACTGTTTTTCTATTTTTTAATGTATCTTTCCAAATCTTTTATATCAATTTTATTTATGAAATATAAATATATTAATAATGTTTTAGTTTTTTTAGGATTAGTTTATATCAATTCTATGTATCATCATTCGTCATTCAATTGTCAGTATTATTAATTTAGACTGTGCAATTGTAGAACTACTCGAATATGGGTTGGATGGATACTCAAGCAGGGGAACCCTCCTCAAATATCTCAAGCAGTGAACTTGGAAAAATGTGTCCTGAAGGAACCCTTTCCATCAGAGAGATAAAAGTACAAACAAGTAAAAGAAGCAGGCTCTGCAAATATGTTTTTGAGAAGAAAAATGATAGATTATTCGAGTATGGTTCATGAGGTATATCTAAAAAGACATTTTTTTTCTTATTATAATAAAAGAGGAAGTTGTGAATGTCAAAGTTGAGTGAAACAAAATTATTTTCATCAAATTTTATTAGGCTTGCTTTTGGGAATAGTTTCTTACAATATTGCTATTAAGATTTTTATTGTGTAGTTTTTAGATTAGGTTTATAAAATTATATTTCATGCGTAGTGATTCATATTAATCAATTAACGATACTTTTGGAAGGTATTTTCAATGTGTCAAATTTTGATATTTTTACAAGAATTAGATTGTGTAATTTTTTTAATTAAAGTCATTGACTCATATTTCATAAATAATAGTTCTCATGATGTCATGGGAGAGATATCCTGTCACACAAAACCAAAGACCAGCACTATCAGAGACTGACAAACTCTTGATCGAAGTGTCTGGTTTGTACCATGTGATCTACACACCTGAGATTTGAGTGAATCTTAGTATGATGACTGCGTTAGCAAAGAGATGGCACTCGAAGATGAGTACCTTTCATCTCCCAATAGGAGAGATGACAGTTACCTTAGAGGATGTATATCACATCATCCGGCTTCCTATCATAGGTGAGCTGGTACACTATGATCGGCACGGCGGAGTGATAGAGTGTAGAGCTATATTTGGGGATGATGATATTGAGGAGGGAGACACTAATAAATTTGGGGGCATTTTGCAACGGCTATGTGTCGCAATTGCGACAGCTATGTGTCGCAATAGCAACACCCATAGACGTCGCTATTTTTTAGTCGCAAATTGCGACGTCTATGGGTAGCCGTCGCAATTGCAACACATATCCCGTCGCAATGTGACTAAGATTTGTTAGCAGCATGGGCGTCACCCCCCCGTCGCATGGCTTCGGAGGGCCGTCGCAATCGCGATGGACCTCCCAAGCAATTGCGACGGGCGCCTGCATCGCATTGCGACACCCGTGGGTGGATTAAAAAAAAAAATTTATTTAATACATTGCTAATGAACCACATTAATGCTTTTTTCTTTCAACAAATGAGGACAGCCACTGTAAAGACAACATGATAATGTACACTCACTGTAAGGACAGTCACAAATGAGGACATCTCACAGTGACTGTCCCTAGTGTAATTGCCACTTGAATGTATTGCTATTCAGCCACATTAATGCTTTTATTCTTCAACAAATGAGGATAGTCACTCTAAAGACAACATGATAATGTACACTCACTGTGAGTGTACATTATCATGTTGTCTTTAGAGTGACTATCCTCATTTGTTGAAGAATAAAAGCATTAATGTGGCTGAATAGCAATACATTCAAGTGGCAATTACACTAGGGACAGTCACTGTGAGATGTCCTCATTTGTGACTGTCCTTACAGTGAATGTACATTATCATGTTGTCTTTACAGTGGCTATCCTCATTTGTTGAAAAAAAAAGCATTAATGTGGTTCATTAGCAATGTATTAAATTAATTTTTTTTTTTTAATCCACCCACGGGCGTCGCAATTGCGACGGCAACCCGTCGCAATGCGATGCAGGTGCCCGTCGTAATTGCTTGGGAGGTCCGTCGCGATTGCGACGGCCCTCCGAAGCCATGCGACGGGGGGGGCGACGGCCATGCCGCTAACAAATCTTAGTCACATTGCGACGAGATATGTGTCGCAATTGCGACGGCTACCCATAGACGTCGTAATTTGCGACTAAAAAATAGCGACGTCTATGGGTGTTGCTATTGCGACACATAGCTGTCGCAATTGCGACACATAGCCGTTGCAAAATGACCCCAAATGTATTAGTGACTCAAGGTATTCTTCATCAACATACAATGCCATACACTCCTTAAAAAAATGGTTTGGCCGAGTGGAAGAATAGAACCTTGCGAGAAATGGCCAATTGCATACTTCAGTCTCAGTCCATGGCTCCCACATTTTGGGCAGAGGCTATCAATTGTACCAATTACAGTAAAGAATCGTATGCCTCACAAGGTAGTACTAAATAAGACTCCCGAAGAGGCTTGGTCTCATGTCAAGCCGAAAGTATCCTATTTCAGATATTTAGTAGTGATGCATGGACATTCATTCCTGATAATTAGCGTAAAGCAAATTAGAAGAAAAATCAGCACTTCATATTTGTTGGCTATTGCGAGGATGTGAAGGGATATCGATTGTTTGATCTTGTCAGAGAACCTAGGAGAACTTAACCTAAACATGCGACTAAGTTTGTAGAATAATTTTTTTAAAAGTGTTCACAAACAATAACAATAAAGTTTTACAACGTGGAAGCAATACAATGAAATATACAACTCACATAGATTACAACTCTCCAAGATTCCTTAACGAAGATTACGTTAATATTAACTAATTAATTAGATTAGATACAATTACAAAACTCATAAAAATAAATGAAAGATAAATGAAACATCACATATAAGATAACATAGATACAACTGGTACCATAAGGTAACCATAATAAACTACATCCACTACACATGTCGCAGGGTATGTAATACAATAATCGAAAAGAAGTACAACATGATATCTCTGAATAACTGATACAATGATACAAGGCCACATAGAAATAGAAGAATAAGAACACAACTCCATCAATGAAGATCAAGAAGGAACAACTACTACAGGGATCATCCAGCACTAGTAGACAAACATCAAAATCTCAAATGGTAAAAGAATCACTACCACCTGACCTCATGGAACCTAAACGGTCCACTCCCACCATGTTGAGGAGATAACAACATATCCCAAATGGATAAAAAACATCAATAGAACAAGCTAAGGAAGAGATCCTGAAAGCTCTCTAACACTAGGTGTACAAAAGATGACAATAGGTAAGACTTACTAATCCAGAGGCAACCAAAATATGTAGGATAACTAGACTGTGCATAGGAAGGTGTCATCATGTACGTCTAACCTTTGAGTCTCATCTTGTTAATCACTCTGGATCCTGACACTCAAGTGACCATACACGGATCAATGACTTCTCGTACAGACAAAGCCATTAACTATGCAAGACACACCTCTCAAGGTGGAAAGAATCATCTCCATTCTCATCTTAGTCTGTACTAGCACTCAAGCATGGGCAATGAACATATCTTATTAAATTTATTTTAATACCCCTCAATTATATTAGGTTATCACTTGATTACAAACACTTACGATAAGTGATCTTGGCAACCACTTATGTGCCTTGACACTTATTGCAAGCCACCCCCTACTACACATCTAGGTAAACTACCCTAGGCTCAAAGATGCCACATAACATCACAAGATAATAATAATAATGTCCCTTAGGACTGTTCCACAAAGCAACAAGAACACACTGGTTCTCACATAACCATAAAATCACAAAACACTCTCCAAGTGTTCACAAAAGAATAAACTCCTGATCCCATGGATAGGACATAAAAAGTCAACACCATATTCCCCTCTATAGAATATGAAGCAAAACTCAATTATACAAAAACATCACAGAAGAAGATCTTAGAACAACTCCACACAAGGTTGGGTCAAATCGATCGATTACAACATAGTATGCAAGGAAAATAAACATAATAAACAAAATGTCTAATTTCCGCCTTTGGATACATTCCCATCGGTTGACAATTTTAACCCCTTTAAACTACACAAAGGGTAATAAAAGACTAAACATGATTTAATTAAAAATAGACTAATTACATCTACATTTGAATCAAATCAAAATGATGTCATCACGAAGAAACACTTATCTAATCAAAACAACTAGATTCACATAACACTCACTTGCATGGCTAAACATCCACATTAAAACTTAACACAAAATTAATTTCCTTTATACAAAACAAGTCCTATATTTTATAAATAATACTCATGCAAAAATCATTAACATCTAATTACTCCATGAAAGATAATTAGATGTAGAAATAATTCGTAAATAAAATGCATCATCCCACCTATATTTATAATCAAACACAAAAATATATAGGCCGACTAACATACATGCACACACAAAATTTACTAAACAAATTAACCAAAGTTAAAAAAATTGACCAATCAAGATTTAGCTAATTGACCATCAATTCACAATCAGTTATAATCTCCAACTAATTTATATTGTAAACAAATTTAATTAAATTTCTAAAATAATTATAAATTAATAAATTATAATATGAAATAATTCAAATTATCATTTAAAATAAATTAAATTATAAACAACTAACTATAATCTAAAGAAATTAATTTACAAATTAAATAACCTATTTGAATTTGAAGTAAACTAATTTATAAATCAATATGCTTTTTATTTATTAAAACTAAATAAATAAAATAAAACAAATAACAAAATAATTCTAATTTAAACAAAGCAACTTACCTACATACACTAACTTTAAACAAAACAATCCTCTTAATAAAGGAATGCATGGGGAGGGATACGTGGCCCCCACTTCCCCTCTTCCCTCCTTAGCTTTAAAAGGAAAGGGGTACTTTTAAAATAAAAAAAACTAAACTTGCCCACGACATGTTCTTACGGTGGTGTGGTGGAGCCGCCATGCAAGGCGTGAACTCCCACCCACATGAATGTATTTTTTTTAATTTTAATTTTTGTTTGTTTGGTTTTTTTTTTTAATAGTTTTAATCAAATTCAATTTTGATTTTTATTAAGTTTAATTTTAATCTATTTAAATTTAATTTTATTCTAGTTTAATTAAAAATTAGAAAAATATGTATTGTCATATATACAGTATGTATATGTAAATATATTTTTCTTTTTATAATAGATTCAAATTTCTACAAACAATTTATTTTTACAATCACCAGTATTTTCTCGATCTAAAATTTAATTCAATTTAATTCAGTAAAAAATTGAAATCCTAATTATTAATAATTTAATCAAAAAATGCAAAATTTGAGAACAATGAATATACGCTACAAAGTTTCCCATATAGTCAATTTCAGAATACAGAGAGGAAGAGAGAGAAATATACAAAGAATAGATTAGAGATCCAGACAAGCAATTATAAACAGACGCGAAGATAACAGTCTTTTCGAAATTCACAAAATAACATACTCATAAGGAAAAATCAAACCCTGCCTCAAAACTAAAAGAAATATTCGAATAAAGACCAAATTTGAAGACAAATCCCAAAACCTCTAAGCTTTCCAAAATCGAATTCTCTACCAGAATCTTTCAACCTGCCTGCTAAATTTTCCTCCAAACCTGTGTTCCCCAAAATATGGCCAAAACTCATACATGTATGAATTCTCATTTCACATGCTAGGGTTTGGAACTCAACTCTCCAAAAGGGCTTGCATGAATTTAGACTTTGATTTGCAGTTCAATTTTAGTTGAACTCAAGTCTATTTTCACTTTGCTTTTGTTAAAAACACTTTCACCAAAATTAACTAATACCTTTAATTTAATTTAAACAATTACTAGTTGTGCAACTTTAATGCATTCAATTAAAATAAAATAAAATATTTACTCTAAAATAATTTCCTTATGCTAATTTAACTCAAATTAACAAATACATTACAATTGAACATAGGTTAAATTTACAATTAAATAATTCTAAGGGGAAGATATTTAATTAATCCTCATTAGTTAAATATTTCAACCACATAATAAACTAAACTTATCAATTTATATTTAATTAATTTTTAATTAATTAAATAATCTCTCATAGCTAAAAATAGCATAGGTCCAATTTATTAAAATTACACTATTTAATCAAATTAAATAATCTAAATATAGAAAACACGTCAAGCACCAAAATCAAAAGCATCACAAGGACCTAAAGACCCACATTCATACTCAAGAACAGGGATATAAACTCATGTCAACTAGATGAGTTTAGAAAAGGTAAGGATAACAAAATCTTGTCCACTATTTCAAGACAATAATATGGTTTAGGTTAGGATTTGGACCCATGTTATCTCCTCTCTCTTACCATTTGAGATATTGTGATATGGCACGCTCATCCTAACAATTCAGGGAATTCGATGCCCGGTACCTGCAAATCTGTATACAAAACCCGCATGTACATACATATATTGATATATAGTAGACAATGGCGGGGATCGGCCAATCGTGTGAATCTCGCAAGCAAGTAACTACGACTCCGTCCCTCAACCACATCAGACATGTCAAATAAAAATATAAAATAAATACATCAACTATACACATGCAAATATGGGGTCAGTAAAATCATAAGCATAAATAATTTCCTAACATATATATAATCATCCTAAAATAATCATAACCTATATAAAATCAGACTATGAGAGGAGTACTACATCCACCCCCCTAGGATTAGGCTTACTCCTGGAAGCCTACAAACAGATAACGATATATAGCCCTCAAGCACAAAGTATTTACTAAAAACAAAACACATCCTAAAACAAGCCATAAAATAAGAACATGATATACAGTCATTATGAGCAATATAATTCTGGTTCGGAATAAACTAAAAATCACATTGATCAATCATTCATTAATAATTCAAAATAGATCTGAACCTTTATTCATTCATCATTATAGAAAACATCTAGGATCAATTGCATAAAACACACATTCGTATCTTCATAAAATAATAAGTTGAGAAGTTCATGTAAATCTAGTTATTGCAACACTAATGCAAATAAATATGATACACAGTGATTCTATTTTCATACCGCAAACATAGTACCATTTCTGCGATGTCCTCCCTTATACATATAGTATCAAGGGTCCATGATGAACATGATAGAAATAACACTTATCACAGAACAGGGCCAACAATACCAAACATTCGAAGTAGCCACCATAAAACTCGAAAAGGTAAAACCCAAGTGGGGGAATCACAAGTCCAACATTAAATCATGAGAGCTCTCAATTTCAACAATAAATAAGTGTGACTAGCGTCATAAAATAGATAATGAAAAGAGAGTTAGGTGACTAATCCAATCATAAGAAAGTTCAAAAATTTCAATGTTAGCCCCCACACATCACGAACAATTCATAAATCAACCAAAATAAATTATCAATCATACAACATTCATATAACAAGGTGACTAGTGGTAGCCACACTTAAGGGAGTAATCGCTTCATGACATCCAAAGGAACTTCACCCTAGACACATTGGAGAGGGTACCTAACACAATAGACAGGCAAAATCAACATCTAATGGGCACACAACTTCCCAGAGTTCCCAGTGTAGAACTCGGTGCTCTTATACCAAGTGTAATGTCCCACCAAGGAACCTAGGAGAACTTAACCTAAACATGCGACTAAGTTTGCAGAATAATTTTTTTTATAGTGTTAACAAACAATAACAATAAAGTTTTACAATGCAGAAGCAAAACAATGAAATATACAACTCACATAGATTACAACTCTCCAAGATTCCTTGATGAAGATTACGTTAATATTAATTAATTAATTAGATTAGATACAATTACAAAACTCATAAAAACAAATAAAAGATAAATGAAACATCACATATAAGATAACATAGATACAAATGGTACCATAAGGTAACCATAATAAACTACATCCACTGCACATGTCGTAGGGTATGTAATATAATTAATGAAAAGAAGTACAACATGATATCTCTAAATAACTGATACAATGATAAAAGGCCACATAGAAATAGAAGAATAAGAACACAACTCCATCAATGAAGATCAAGAAGGAACAACTGCTACAGGGATCATCCAGCACTGGTACACGAACATCAGAGTCTCAAATGATAAAAGAATCTCTACCACCCGACCTCGTGGAACCTAAATGGTCCACTCCCACTGTGCTGAGGAGATAACAACAGATCCCAAACGGATAACAAACATCAACAAAACAAGCTAAGGAAGAGATCTTGAAATCTCTCTAACACCAAGTGTACAAAAGATGACAATAGGTAAGACTTACTAATCCAGAAGCAACCAACACATATAGGATAACTAGACTGTGCATAGGAAGGTGTCATCGTGTACATCTAACCCTTGAGTCTCATCCTGGTAATCACTCTGGATCCTGGCACTCAAGTGACCATGTTGGATATTGCTAATGCATGGGTGGTGATTGAGACATTTAATATGTTTAATCACTACGTTACTGAATGGGCACTCATACTATTGTCATTTGTGTTTTGTCACTGATGTCAACATATGCTTTTATGAAGGAACCATACTGGTAATCATAGTGTACGGTGGGTGTACAGATATTTCAGATGCCGCGAAGTCAAATGAGAGTTCAGATGGATTTTATGATCTTATATCTGAGATCGCATCATTAATGGATGTATATTAAGGAAGATACAACTATTTTGGTAAAGACTGGTCATTGGACTGTGACAGTGAGAATTGACAGAGTTAGTCTCTAAGTTTCTGGTATAGATTTCAGAGGGATTAGATTGATGAATTTTTATTGGTCAGTGCAAGGTATGGAATGATTGGTGACATCATTTGTGGTGTGTGCTCTGGCAATGGCTTATTATGAAGCCGACTCAGGGAATGAAGTGTGTGTTTGTTTGGCAAAGCATAATTCAAGGATGTCGGTCCTTAATTGTTGTAATGTAATCATTGTAAACTTGTTTTAGATACCGTGTGTATCTTAGCAAGGGCTTATGTAATTGTTTGTAATTAGGAAATCCTTATGGGCTGACCTAATCTTGGTAAAATGTAACAAGGTATAAATGTAAGGTCTTTTCTTTGGAAAAGACATGGATGTGATATATGTGATATAAGAAGGTTGTGAACTTGGGTCTATTGTATGTAGAGAAGAGGATTATTGGTGGACTTCATTGGAACTGATCAAGCAAAGACAGTTACTGGAAAATAGTTCAAAAGACTGTGTATGTCTTCATATACACTTGTTGAGAATTAGTGAGTTCAGAAGGTAGACTTAACCTTCTTTGGGTAGTGAGCCCTTTTTGTTCTTGACTCCTAACCGGGTCTGTCCTCTAACAAGGACTATGTACTGTAATGTTTCAATAAGCTCCTAACAGGGCTATATCTTCTAACAAGGATTACTATACTCTCAGTAAATCATTAGTGAGTGCTAATTCCCATCGAAGTTTTTATCTTTAACAGGGTTTCCTCATAACCAAAATATTGTGTTATTGTGTTGGCATTCATTGTGTTCATTGGATCTGATATTGATGAGCTTAAAATTTAAAGTTTAATATTCTATCATACAACTGATTCACCCCCCCTCTCAGTTGTATTGAGGACTGTTATTCCTAACAGACCATACACAGATCAATGACTTCTCATATAGATGAAGCCATTAACTATGCTAGACACACCTCTCAAGGTGGCAAGCATCATCTCCATTCCCATCTTAGTCTGTACTAGCACTCAAGCATGGGCGAGGATTCTCCATCATGTCAAGCCTCTTACTCTCTTCTTCCACGTTCTTATTTTGAAGATGTTTTTCCTCTAGATGATGATGATGATGATGATTCTCCATTTTCTACCATTCCTGAAGATGGTATCGATCTAGTTGTTGACATTACTCTATCTTCTCCTCCACCTACACCTAGTAGAACTTTATGGGCTTGAATAGTTGTTGAGGATGTTGGTCCTCTTGTAGGTGACCCAACTGCCACTCGTTGCACTCATTTTCAAACTTCAGGTATTAGTCTTTTGAGTCATGTAGTCTCTACTGATCCTTAGAAGTTTTTAGATGCTTCAGGTATACCAGAACAAAATAATGTTATGGATGAGGAGTATTCTTCTTTGATGAAGAGTCATAATTGGGATTTAGTTCCTCTTCCTAAGGGAAGAAAACTATTTCGATGCAAATGGGGGTATCGTACTAAATTTGTAGCTAATAGTTCTGTTGATAAGTATAAGGCCCGTCTAGTGGGTAAGGGGTTTTCTCAGGTTGAAGGTATTGACTATTCTGAGACCTTTTCTCCTGTTTCCAAGATGGATTCCATTCATCTTGTACTTTCTATTGTTGCATCAAAGGATTGGTCAGTGTATCAAACAAATGTGAAGAGTGATTTCCTACATGGTGATCTTCAAGAGGATATCTATATGGAGCAACCACCAAGTTTTGTCTGTAATTCTTCACTTGTGTGAAGGTTTTGACGTTCCTTATATGGTCTCAAGAAAGCTCTTAGAGCTTCATATGAGAAGATGAATAGTTTTTTGCTTGCTTTTAGATTCACTAGATTTCATTCTAATCCTATAGTTTACATTCAATGGAATGGGGGAAATCTTCTCATTCTTGTTCTTTATGTGGATGACTTGATACTCACAGGGAGTTCTCATGCCATGATTGAGAAAACTCAAAGATCCTTGATGAAGCAATTTGATATGACTGGCCTTGGTTTGTTGCATTATTTCCTTGATCTTCAAATTCATCAATCTTCTGCAGGTATTTCAATATTCTACAGGTATTTCAATCTTCTAGTAGAAATATGCTCTTGATTTGCTACAAAGATTTGGAATGGCTAATTGTAAACCAGCCCCTACTCCCTTTGAATTACCTATGTTGTGTTGTCTAGAAACTGTAATACCCCAAAATTGGCACCTATTTAATTTCATCAATTTTGGTGCATTATCTCGATTTTACATCACCAAAGTCCTAGTTCCCTAGGCAATTTTCTCTCTCCTACTTGGCTCTATTTGACTTGATGTCAGTTGCAAAGACCCTAAATTGCAATAATCAAATACTAAATTAATTCCTAAGTCTCTTTGACTTTATTAGCTAAATTATCTCTATGATACATTAATTTAATTGTAAAGTCCTATGTGCTTTAAATTAAATTAAATCAAACCACCCCCTTTGGCTAATACACATAAAAAGGAATTAATTAATTGCTTGTTATTTGAATGGACACCTTTTCTTGAATTAATAATTTGAGATATTCGAAAGGTCCTCATATGGTATTTTCCATTCTTTTAATAAAGTAATTCATGCTTATTTGTCCCAAAAGGGATATGAAGGGTCAGGAGTTTCGAATCAAGAAACTCTTCCTCCTCCTCTTGGCTCTTCTATTTATTTGGGCTCTTTTTCTTCATTAGAGGGAGCAATTTTTGAGAGCATCTACACTATAGCATTTTTTAGTCTCATATTTCATTGTTTTCAAAGCTCTTTTATTGCATTATCTAGTTTATTTTCTCATATTAGTGTAATTGCATTTCACATTTAGATTAAATTTGTTTACTTGTTCTTAGTCTAATATCATCTTTCTTTCAAAATCAAATAAAAATCTGCATTTCATATTTCTTTCAAAGTTTTCTAGATTAATTGCATCCTCATTCTTAGATAAATTGCACTTCATCTTAGCTTAATTGCATTCTTTCTCATCTTTATTTGCTTTCAAATCCTCCATTGTTGAATTGGTCTCCTGGATGTTGGCTCTCGTTCTGAGAGTATTCAAACACCCCATTCACATAGGAGGCAACAGGTGGCCTCACCATGGAATTTGGATTGAGTTCTTCATACTCTCTCCCAAATTCTATCGAGTGAATAATGAACATATTGTGTTGTGCCTGATTTAGAGGTCAAATTCAGTCACATACATTTTGGCGCCCACCGTGGGGTAGAAAAGATCAATTTCTGGCCTCATTCTTGATTGGTTTTTCAATTTTAGTGTTGGTTCTAGGCCTTGTACGGCCATGTACAGCCTGAAAACTTTGTAATATAGTAATGCATGGATAAAATGATGAATCTTATTTCTCATTCTTTTGGTTTGGTTCATTTTTATAAAGAAATGAATAAGTTATGATCATTTTGGTGAAAGTGGGTATTTGCAGATTTGAGATTCTCTGAATATAGTTAGATTGAAATGTCTGGTACGGAAAAATTATGAAAAATCAGGATCTCTAATAATATTCATTGGAAAGATACGTGAATTAGATTTTATTTCCTTTTAGTTTGAGTCATTTTTATGCAGATTTGTGAAAGTTATGGCCATTTGAGTGAAAACTAGTTTTTAACAATATGTATTGGAGTTGCAGGCAATGATCCATTCATAGAAAATGATTTATAAATGGGAAAAATAAATGGCTTACATATTTAGAAACTAGATTCATGAATAGTTAATTTAAAATTGGTTTGGTTTCATTTGGATTCATTTTGAGAAAGATATGTGATTCCCTAGGCATGGTTTGATGTTTTAAATCTGATTTATGACAGAACAATTGTAGTCTGAAAAGGTTAATGGTTGAGGAACCAAATTGAATCATAAGACTTTATAAATTTTGGAAATGGTAGTTCTTGATGTTAGCTAAAAACTTCATTCTTTTCAAAAATTTTAATATTGTGATTTTATGGGTCAAATAAATCAATCTTTAAAGACTGTCTTGAAGACAACAATGTTACATATCTTATGGTTTGCCATTGATATGTCTTGATTCTATACTTTTGGATGTGTGCTAAATGCTAGATTGCAGATCTTTGGACCTAAGGTGAGTTCTTAAAATCTTTATAACACTTAGTTTGGGTATAAAATTGAACCTCTCATGTGTTTGGCTTGAGTGTTTACATGCTTTCATAGAACACATTTTAATTGATGCTCTTAATGGGAAATGAATGAACATAGATTTTCTTTCATACAAGTTTATGTAAGTGAATGCTTGTGTTTAAATATTAAGTAATTCTTGGTTTCAAATATCAAAATATCTCATTGAGTAATCTAGGGCATGGATTCATTTCTAGTTTACATGAAGAGTTAAATGCACCACTTTGTAGACTCACTTCATGTTTACTTGGAAAGTTAAATATTCCATGATTCAAACCCTCTTGCACTTATGAGTAGTATTGATTAGCAGTCTTAGATTACTTGTGATTGATCTAGATTGCTATCTTGGGTTATTGGACTCGCTAATCCGCCGGCCCCTCATTTCCGCCCTGTGGTTGCAATTTCAGCGCCACATTAAAGGAGAGGGGTCTATAGGAAAGAAGCGTTAATTGTTCCACTTGGCAACCCTTTTGTGCTTTTTGGAACTCACTTGTTTTCTAGGGTGTGGACTAGGGTGTGGACTCACTTTGAGTTTGTGTGAGGAGTTAAATGCACCACTTTGTGGACTCACCTCACATTTACTTGAAGGGTTAAATGCACCACCTTTAGTGCTTTTCAATACTTTTTGATAGAGAATTACTTACTTTTTTATTTCTAGAAGGCCTGCTTGAGGATTTCATCACCTCAAAGGACGACCTTAACTCCCGTGTTCCGGCGGAGTATAAATATCGAGAGGTGAATCCAAAGACACCTCTCTTGGGAATGAGTTAGATTTCACTCTTGGCTAAGCCTCAAAGAACTTTATACCTTTGAGAAGTGAAGGAGGAGATTTGGGTTACCGTCTCCCCTCGGCTGTGTGATTTCTAATTCTTCTCATCTACGAATTTGAGCCTCATGTACCTTACGTATATCAAGGAATCCCTTTAGAAAAGCCATGTATATCCTTGTAGACAACTTGCTAGGATGTTGTTGTGTTTTAAGTGCCTGCTAAAACATTTTCAAGAACATACACAAGTAGAGTCCTTAGGGAGTAGAAATACTAAGTCACTATTCCTGTTCATGCGCAAGGTTGCTTTGTCCCTTGCCCATTGCTTGAAGACTGTTTGCTTGAACTCCTTGATTGTTGTCTTATGTGCTTGATCAATGACATAAATCTGATCTACCTTTTTGTCCATGATCCATTTTTCTATTTTCCTGTCGTTCACCATTAGAAACTGGTTGTCTTGAGTTAAGAATCGATCGATCTTTGCTTTGACTCATATTGTCTCTCATTAGTCTACCTTATCTCGTTGTGCTCTTGTACCTTGCATTGCGATTGTCTTATCTCGGCTGTTCTAGCCATCTCTTTTTGACAATTCGTACCAGGTTCATCTTGCATCTTGGCTGTTCTAGCCATTTATCTCCTTTCGTTATCTTTGAGACAGAGTCTAGCTTTATCCCGAATCTTTGCTCGTTACATCTTCATCTATGACTGTCATGACTCGAAGTGGCAAGACTTATCCCATTCAGAATGCTGATCAAGATCAAAGTAAACCTCATAATCAAGACATAGATCATTCCGAATCTGTTGCAAAATTTGAACTTCGTGAGGAATCCTCACATTCTTCGTCATTCCAAGAGTATTACAATCCATTGTTTCAGATACAGTCTGACTTACTATTTCAAGAATATTATAACCCATTGTTTGAAGACCAGCAAGACTCTGAAGGGTCACTTTCTAAAATTAAACCTATTGATCCTTTTGAACCTATCAACTCTTTCACGATCTCTCATGATACTACCAACAAGATGGGAGATCCAAAACCTTCAAAGTTGGTTTTCAATCTTAGCTCTAACATGCCAAAACCTTCAAAGTTGGTTTTCAATCTCAGCTCTAACATGCCAAAACCCTCAAAGTCTGTCTTTAATCTTAGCTCTAGCATGCAAATAGTCAATGCCACTAAGAAGGCTATGATAGAAGCTCAACCGCCTTCCAGATTTGCTAGAAACAAACCTTGGATCTCTCACTATGACATGATCATTGCTCCAGGGAGCGAGGATACTCCTAAACCCAAAACTCCCTTTTTCTTGTGAGGCCCTACATCTCCTGCTTATAACTCCACACAGTCTCCAACTTGTGTGAATGCTATCACTCGATCTCGTGCAAAGATTGTTCTCAAAGGTCCCGAACCTTCGACATCCAGACCAAAACTATCTATGGATAAAGACCTCACTAAGGAAAACATCCCCAAAGATCTCGATCTTGACTAGTTTCAATCTATGGTGGGTCATTTGACCTCGCCTCATTATTTATCATTCTCTGAGGAAGATGATCACTTGCTGAGCCACCCGCATAATGCTCTCCTGCACACTAAAGTTATGATAGGCCCCAAGAGTATCCCTCACGTCCTCATTGAAAATAGTGCTAGCCAAAATACTTGCTCTGCTAAGATGCTTACCAAAATGATAGGCAACTTTGTTCCTGCCAATAGAGAGTCCATTGAGTTCTATGATGCTAAGCTCAAAGAAATAGAAAAGACCTTGAAGATCAAAGATATTGGCATGGGGGAATATCAGATTGAGTCCATCTTGTCATTGACAACTCTCCCTCCATCTCCACATTCCTATGAAGAACCCTCTGAAGATAGATTTGGTATTGGCTATCAGAGCGATGAGCTTGACCAACCTAGCTACAGCTTTCACTCATGCAAGGATTCAGATAATGAAGAAACACATATTCAGCCTATGACACATGAAAGATCTTTGAATGTTCAAAATTCTGATTCAGACTACCAGAAAGAGTCTTATCTACCTTCTCAAGTGCTTCAAGAACATGATTTTGGTCCTCACCAGGAGGATTTTATACACTCTACTGAACAGATTTCTACTACTGCAGCTACTACTGAATATGTCACTGCCTCTAATGGCACACATACCAATTGGGAGAAACTATTGGATGCTTCCCTTATCTTTAGTATGCCTCAAGGTATGCCTATTCTAGATTGTTCTACCACTTCTACTATTGAACAAAATCCTACTACTGCTGATTCCAATGATACACATACTGATTGGGAGCAACTGCTGGATGCTTCCCTTATCTTGGGTATGCCTACTCTAGATTGTTCCACCACTTCTGCTATTGAACAGACTCCTACTATTGCCAACTCCAATGGCACACATACTGATTGGGAGAAACTGTTGGATGCTTCCCTCCTCTTGGGTATGCCTATTCCAGATTACTCTGCTAGTCCTACTATTGAACAAGATCCTACTGTTGAAGAAACACTTCCTATGTTAGATGACAATAATGAAGAAAGTATGCCTCCAACTATGTCTCTAGCTGAATGGGACTTTATATCAGATGCTACTATGGAAATACCAGTTGATGCTATGCACCTATATGCTAGTCTTAACAACTCAGAAAGAGGAGAAAGTTATGATCCTCCAAATCAAGCTATTGATGATGATCCTTTCCACCCTCCTGTGGAGATCATTCCTATGGCTCCTAGGCCATCTACTCCAAGCTATACTCCTACTCCAGCAAATCATGGGTATGTAAGACCCCATTCTGTTACAGCTTCATGGAATATTGGTAGATTCAGAATTGAAATGGTTCCTATTCATGCACTCTTACCACCTGAAAGGGGACCTAACTCTTGGAATAGACCATCTTGGTTAGGCTCACATAATATTCCTCCAAACTTGTTTGACTCTTCTAAGATGACTCACAATCGACAACGCTCTACGGAAGATTACTTTCCTGATCTATCTAATGCATTCATCGATGATGAGGATGATATTGATATATTTTCACTTGAGCCCATCCCATCGACTTTTCTTCCCCCTTCATCTCCCAAAAAAGTGGCCCGTCCACTTCCATCTCCATCTCTCCACCTAAACCAGTCATATAAGCCTTTTTCATCCACAATTCCTGAGTCTTTTGGAAGTAACTTGGATGTGCAACATAAAAATAAAAATAATAAGAATCCACTTATATCTCAAGGTCACCATGTCCCATCTAATCGACATGTGACTACGAAGAAAGGAAAGCAACATAGGTGTTCAAAAGACCGCAAAGGTCCTCAAAAAGAAGAAGACAATCAAAAGCCAGAAAATAAAATAAAAAATGGATCTCGAAATCCATTCTATAGGCATTGTCATCAAAAGCACCTCAAAGTAAAGAAGAAAAAATTCAAAAGCTATGTGGATTCCAAAGAAAGAAAAAATCAAAGTTGTCATTCGAGCTTCCAAAATTCTCATGCTTCCCTCCATTCCATCACCCTTGCCTCCTTGCCTCTCATACTTTACACTCTTCACTCCATCTTACCTTTTCCCAAAGTGTGTATCAGTATCTCCTTATTGCTAATGGCATGACTAAGAGAAATCTAGAATGTACTCTCCCTAAGTGTTTAGAGCGTGGGAAATCTGACGAAGAGTTAAGGTGTGTCCATGAGGATATTTGTGGGTCTCACTTAAGTGATATTTCCTTGACTATGGATCTCTTGATAGTTGGACACTACTGGTTGGCTCTCCTGTTACTGCTACAACATCTGGTTTTGATTCTGCAACTTCTCAGCTGGCTACTACTACAAATGACTATGTTTCCAAAGATCACCACTGAAGGAGAGAAACTCAAAGAGCCCATCAATGCTCTTCATCTAAAGAAGTTCTATAGCTGACATTCTCTATGTGCTCATGTACATACTTATTGATCCTGAAAAAATCCTAAAAATTGATATATTGCAAAAAATCCTAAAAATTGCAAAATGTCCTAAAAAAATGATCATCTTAGTGAAAACCTGGCAAACAGGCGCTTTGATGTATCTATTATCTTGGTGAAAACCTGGTAAACAGGCCCTTGATAATACAAAAAAAAATAGAAAATGTGAAAAATACAAAAAAATCAAAAAATACAAAAAATACAAAAAAAAAGAAAAAAAAGAGAAAAGTACAAAAAAATTGAAAAAGAGAAAAAATGTGCCATTGATGAAAACCTGGTAAATAGGCATCATGGTAGCAAAAATAGAATCTCTGCCAAGATGGTGAAAACCTGGTAAACAGGCGCCTCTTGTTTCCTGAAGCTGCATCTCATCTCAACGTCGTTTGGCTCTTAGTTTCCTGCTTTAGTTTCCTTCCTTTCCTGCTTTAGTTTGTTTTCCCGCTTTCCTGCTTTAGTTTGTTTCCTGCTTTGGTTTGCTAGCTCATGCGCTTGTCTTTGAGTTTTCCTTGACTCTTCATGGATTGGAACTGGTTCACACTTGGGGGCACCTGCCTGGTCTAGGGGGCATTGTCCTATTGCTTTCGGAAACTCTTTTGAGCATTGGTCACTAGTGGTTCTCACTATGTCTACCTGCTGATGTTTTGCTAGTATCTATGAGATTTCTCACTTTGAGAATCTCTCTCATATCGGTCACCAGTGGTTCTCACTGTGTTTGCCTGCTGATACTTCATTAGCTTCCTGATATTCTTCTTGAGATTTAGTCTCCCGCAATAGTCACCAATGATTCTCACTGTGTCTGCCCATTGTCGCTATCCTGTTGAGACTTCAAATGTTGTATGTTTCTGATTCGACTTCAATCCACTTGAACACAAACATAAACTGAAACTAAAAATCTTTGTGTGTTCCTATGCAGTGTACTGAGCTTTTCTCTTGCTTGTTTGTTTGCTTTATCATTTCCCCTCGAGTGAATCTAAGATGTCTTTCTTGACTGAGAAACACAAAGACTGGGGGCATGATCTTTTCTTTGTTTTCTGCTTGCTAGTTTAGTTCCAATGATCTAAGAAATCTACATAAGAGGGGTGTCCATCTGTAAGAGCCTTCATCTCATATTGGATGGCCATGCGTACCTCGAATCCTTTTATATGGATGCCTTGGTGAGGTTGGTTCTTCTCCTTGTTTGTTTTGAGTGACTTCTTTTGCTACATTTGGAATTGCTAACGCTCATCTTGCTAAGTGAACATAGGGGTCACTGCGAGCACTCTTTGGCAAAAGAAAGATCTCTCACGTGTTTGGTGTGTTTGTTCGCAAGAGACATTCAAGTCATTCTAGCAAATGTTCTTTGATGCTTATGTTAACTTTCTAAATTGAAAGGAATAGGTGTTCAGGTCATTCTAGCTTCTTGTGCCTTAATGCTTACACCTCATTCTGACAAATTTAAGACTTATGTCATATTCATATTCTCATGTTGGGGAGAATTGTATGGCATCTTGCGATTATCTCATGCTTAAACGAACTCAATGATGATAAATACGATGAGTCCAACAGCCGAGTCCGGAGGATTGCATTTGTTCATCCTAGGCCTGCATTTAGACTTGCATCTTTCATTCTAGGCTTGCATTTGGAGTGCTTTCTTGCTGCTCTCTTGATTGCTTTCTTCTAGATCTTCTCATCAAAGGTTCTCATCTTTTGTCCTAGTCTCATCTTGGCTGCATCCTTTTTCGGGATCGAAATCAAAATTTGACATCTCTAAGTGGCTCAAAATCGCGTTTTAAATTCTGTGATCCTTTGGGATCGGATGCTTGTGTAGTCAACCTTCTGGCATCATTTTCTTGCCAGATCCTCATCTTTACATCATGTTCTTGAGATCTTTTCTCTTTTCATCAAAGTCAATTCAAGTCAAATTTGGTCAACCATGGTCAAACTTGGTCAACAAGACCTCTGCTTTGCTCTGATTTGCTTTTGCAGCTTCACAAATCTAGTCTAATTGCTTTTGCTCTGCAATCTCTTGTTGTTTATCATCCTTCTGACATGTTATCTTTTAATTTCGCTCCCGAGGGGGCAGGATGATTACATCATTTGAATCTTGTCGAATCTATTCTTGAATCAGTCTAATTTGAATCATCAGTCCTCATTGCTAAGGGCATCTTCACGCCTCGCATCTTGTCATCTGGAAATCTATCTCTTAGGTATTTGAGCAATCTAACTCAGATCCTCGAGGATCATTCTTCATTCTGGAGATGGTTCTTGAAATCTATTGGGTATTGGGGCAATCTAACCCTAATCCCTAGGAGTCAAGCTTCATTCTAGAGATGGCTCTCGAAATCTCTCTTAGACTGTTATCTGGGCAATCTAACCCAGGTCTCGGAGTACTAAGCTTCATATTGGGGAAATCTAACCCTGATTTGGAGATAGTCCTAAATCTGCATCTTCATCAATTGGTATTGGGGCAATCTAACCTCGATTCCGGTTCTCTTCTAAGACCGTTGTCTTCGCAATCTAACTTAGACTTCAGAAAATTCATGCTTTGATCTACTTTCATCTATCATTTCAGACTATTCTTTGAATCAACGTGCTATTTGCACATCAATTCAAAGAGGGGAAAATGTAATACCCCAAAATTGGCACCTATTTAATTTCATCAATTTTGGTGCATTATCTCGCTTTTACATCACCAAAGTCCTAGTTCCCTAGGGAATTTTCTCTCTCCTACTTGGCTCTATTTGACTTGATGTCAGTTGCAAAGACCCTAAATTGCAATAATCAAATACTAAATTAATTCCTAAGTCTCTTTGACTTTATTAGCTAAATTATCTCTATGATACATTAATTTAATTGTAAAGTCCTATGTGCTTTAAATTAAATTAAATCAAACCACCCCCTTTGGCTAATACACATAAAAAGGAATTAATTAATTGCTTGTTATTTGAATGGACACCTTTTCTTGAATTAATAATTTGAGATATTCGAAAGGTCCTCATGTGGCATTTTCCATTCTTTTAATAAAGTAATTCATGCTTATTTGTCCCAAAAGGGATATGAAGGGTCAGGAGTTTCGAATCAAGAAACTCTTCCTCCTCCTCTTAGCTCTTCTATTTATTTGGGCTCTTTTTCTTCATTAGAGGGAGCAATTTTTGAGAGCATCTACACTATAGCATTTTTTAGTCTCATATTTCATTGTTTTCAAAGCTCTTTTATTGCATTATCTAGTTTAATTTCTCATATTAGTGTAATTTCATTTCACATTTAGATTAAATTTGCTTACTTGTTCTTAGTCTAATATCATCTTTATTTCAAAATCAAATAAAAATCTGCATTTCATATTTCTTTCAAAGTTTTCTAGATTAATTGCATCCTCATTCTTAGATAAATTGCACTTCATCTTAGCTTAATTGCATTCTTGCTCATCTTTATTTGCTTTCAAATCCTCCATTGTTGAATTGGTCTCCCGGCTGTTGGCTCTCATTCTGAGAGTATTCAAACACCCCATTCACATAGGAGGCAACAGGTGGCCTCACCATGGAATTTGGATTGAGTTCTTCATACTCTCTCCCGAATTCTATCAAGTGAATAATGACCATGTTGTGTTGTGCCTGATTTAGAGGTCACATTCAGTCACATACAGAAACTGCACTACTCCATCAGTAGATGCTACCTTGTATAGGTAGTTAGTTGGCAGCCTTTTATACCTAACACATAGTCATCCTGATATTTCCTTTGCAGTTAGTCTTGTCTCTCAGTTCTCTCAAGATTCTCATGAGAGCCATTTTCAGGCAGCTAAGCGCATTCTGCGGTACATTCAGGGTACTCTGTAGTTTGACATTCACTACACATTAGGTGCTACTGATATTGTGGGCTTTAATGACTCGGATGTGGCTGGTGATGTTGATGACTAAAAGTCTACCTCTAGCGTTGTTTTCTGCCTTGGTTCTGGTCCAATTGCTTGGTCTTGTAAAAATAAAACTGCTATTGCATATCCTCAACTGAAGCTGAATATCGAGGAGTTGTCTTAGCTAGTCAAGAGATTCTTTGGCTTTGACAAATGATGATAAAGTTTGGCTTATGAGTTAATCATCTCACTACTCTTTGGTGTAACAACCAAAGTGCCATACACATTTCTCACAATCTTGTGGAACATCAATGTACTAAACACATTGAAATCCACATGCACTTCATTTGGCAACTCATTCAAGAGGGTATTTTGTCTTTGGAGTATTTGGGCATATGGGGCTACAAGTTGTAGGTATATTCACCAATCCTTTATCATCTCCTTTCTATCTTCAGTTGTGACCAATGTTAGGGGTGCAAGTTGTAGTCTTTGGGGGTCTTGAGGAGTCCTCCTTCCTTTCTTTTTCATTTCTTTTCAACATTTGTTTGTTCTCCTTTTTGGAGAGGAGTTTTCTTCCACTGGGTTTTGATAACCTACAACTGCTTGAATATCTTGATATAATGAATGGACAAGGGAAAGCTGGTGATTGATGGTCACCGAGCTAATAAAGTGATATGTAAGACAATTAAATTAGTCAATGTATTATCATTGATGTCAACTAGTTTTGACTGTACTTATCATGATGGTTACAAACATCTGAAGAAGGGAAAATGATAAATGAATGAGATATCTACATGAAGATGAGATAGATATGAAAGATATGGCTATGGTATACATTGGGTAACTTATTGATGATTCTATGACATCATGTTGTTGATTTGATTGTATTACATGATTTTATTATGCATTGAAGATCATAACTGAACAAGTTTATGTAGTCGATAAATGAATATTTTTCTATACACTAAGCTAGTATTCATGTGTATATTGAGTATAGTATTAACCAAGTAGGTAATAACTGACACATTCTGGTATTGACGGAGTGAAAGAAACAATTATTGTATAAAAGCTGACTGAATTGATGAGCTGGATAATTGCTTATGATTCCAATGTAGAAGATAATGTTTGTTATGATGATCTAATAGCTGAGAAAATTCAAGATTGATTGAATGATGTAGAATGAAACATGTTAATGACACAACTGTCGAGGAAGGATAAAACAGATAAATGAATGATGAAGATTAAGAGGCAAAATAAATGGATGAAAAGAAAATAGTTTATGTTGTCTATTTAAGGAGACAAAAGATTCATTATTATGTCTGGGATTTTTGATACTGTAGGAGAATTCGTGTGAAAAAAATTACTTTCATGCACCACTGATCAAACTGGTTGAAGACAAAACTGAGTTGAACTATAGACATTACCGAGCATCAAAGAAGCATACACCAAGTGTAATAAAGTTGGAGGACATGAAGGATTGAATTGATTACTGATCAGAGGAGGTATTTTGAGCTTAGCCTAAACTTGAAAATCTGTAAATCATAGTTTCATTTGAATCAAATCATTACTGTATCAGTTTAACCATTCCTATAGATAAATCTCTTAACCGAGTGGGACTTAACAGTCTTTTTGTATTTCAATATGGCATTCAACGAATGTTGATTATTTTCTCAAGTTAACCCCATAGTGAATGTTGGTCAAATGAGAACTGTTAATGACAAATACTCTAACCAGGTCACACCTTACAGTGTGCTTTTTAACCTTTAATAGGGTTGGCTCCTAACTGACCTCACT
This sequence comes from Chamaecyparis obtusa, assembly GCA_027943335.1. Classification (NCBI taxonomy): domain Eukaryota; kingdom Viridiplantae; phylum Streptophyta; class Pinopsida; order Cupressales; family Cupressaceae; genus Chamaecyparis; species Chamaecyparis obtusa. The sequence continues at coordinate 1,531,424 of BSBK01002608.1, read as the reverse complement.
TCAGAAGAGTGAATTATTTTGGGTTACCGGTCCCAGGTGGTTTTTCCCTTAACAGGGTTTCCACATTAAAAATCTATGTGTTATGTGTATATGACGTGTTGAATTATTATTTTTCTTTACACATTTCATAACTAGATAGATCAGTGAACACATTATTTAATTTGCTGGCAATTGCTAGATAAAGAGAAATACACAGTTGATAACTTACCGAGTTGATTATTTGATTGAAAAGTTTTAATATATTAATTGATTATTTGATTGAAAATTTTTGTAAATAAGTGATAATTGATAACCTAGTGGTAACCTATTCTAAGTTTTGTAAATAAGTGATAACAGAGTAATCAAAATTTGTAGAAGTCACTAAAAAGATAATTTAGAGATTATGCCTCGCCTATGCCTTGAGGGATTTTTTAGGATAAGGATGGGAATGAGATGATACCTAGAGAGTAGGTATAATTTAAATTCCTCATGTTCAAGAGAGGGTATTCTAGTTTTGTGTGGGTTTTATTAAGGGTCCAGGGCCCAGAGTGACCAATCAAGAGTAAATCAATGCTTGAGGGTCCGAGGTCCAGTGTGACCAGTCCAACGTAACTCAAGTAGATGGCCATGTGATGAAACTCCCATAGTATGTAGCCTAAGTCTCCTCCATAATTTTCTGTGTTTTCCTCTTATGGTTGTCTAGGTATTTTAGTATTACCTAGTGGTGTATCTTTGCTATTTCAGTATTGTTTCATGATTTGTACTTGTTTGATATTCTGGTGTTTGGTGTTTTGGTACATGTTGGTTTTTTTATGTTTATTATATTTTATTTATCAATAGTTGGTGGTACCTTTTGAGTTAGAAAGCCTTCGGGACCCTTTTTCTTAGTTGTTTTTGATTGAGTTTGTTATCCGAGTGGGGTTTGTTGTTATCTCCTCAACACGGTGGGAGTGGACCTTTGGTTCCACGAGGTCAGGTGGTAGTGTTTTCCTTTACCATTTGAGATTTTGACATTCCTGTAGCAGTACTGGAGGATGATCATTGTTGTTACTTCTTCTTATTCTTCATTGGAGGCTTGTTTGTATCTATATTTTGATGTTCATGATTATATCTTGTATTAGTGCTTCAAAGTGGTGGATATTATAATATACTTCGTATTTGATTTTGTGACATACCCTACGACTTGTGTAGAGGATGTTGTGTCATTATGTATACCTTATGGTATTGGATGTATTTTCAATTCATTTATAATATGAGATAATTGTAATTATTCTTAATCTAAATATTTAATTAGTAATACGTAATTCTACATCATGGGACCCTCGAGAGTTGTTAATTATATTTGAGTTGTATTTGTTTATATCTTATGATTGTATTTCTTTCGTATTGTTATCATCATTTCTTGTAAACTCTTAAGAAAAAAATTATTTTGTAAACATAGTAAC